>OZ010596.1:17711246-17781246 GCA_963932145.1 Acanthosepion lycidas | reverse complement strand
TAACTGAAAGCCCAATTTTTTTATAGTGATGTTATTGTTTAGTTCCAAATCCAAGTGCTGTTTGAAATAGTCATGTTGGCAGTAAGTTTTTTAACTGTTACTTTGTGGAACAGACTCCTATGAGAATGCTTTCCTGAGCACTACAACATTGGTCTCTTTAAATCTGGGATCAATCAATATCTATCCTACTCTTTCTCATGATACTCTCTTACTTCCTATTCTCTTACAATCTCAGTAACACTTTACCTTGAGTGGCTCTTGGGCCTTGTATTGAATGAATGATTAATAAAAAAAAAATGGTGCTAGTTCAAATAAATATTTTACCCAGAGGTTTAATCATTTCGAAACTAAGTGTACTCAAAAAAAAATAATTTGAAACATAAGCATCACAGTGTGGGGCGGAGGATTTGAAGGAAATAATTGTGCCAGCACTTGCATTTGGTACACAAGATTACTAATCATTATAGTTTTAAACCAAAAAGAATTAAATTGAACTCTAATTAAAATGTTATCGTCATATTTTCTGTTATATATTAAATTAATAAAGATTATTCATTTTTTCTCTTATTTTTGCTTAGGCCATTATAGTTTTCAGGATATAGGTGCATTGCCGAATGAGACGCAGGTCCAAATCTTATCATATTTGATTAATCAGGAAGGTGACTTCTTGATCTTTTCAGCCTGCAGAGGCGATCCCAGCATGCAGCATCTTTGGAAAGTGCCTGAAAACCATACCATGGGTTGATCCAAGACTTGTAAGTGAAATTAGGTAGATAGGGAATCATCAGTGTTTGTGCTAGCACAAAGTCACAAGTCATCATGACTGAGGGTTTGAGTGTGCTGGCCTTGGTCAAACTATTGATCATACCAGATAATGCACTTCCTCCCAGAACCTAATATCTGCTCAGCATAGTTGCAGTATAAAGCACTAGTGGACTATGTTGGTGTTAGACAAATGTGCCTGAGTAGGCATCTGCAACAGGAATTGTCTAGCTGCCCTAATAGACAGGCATACTTGAATATGAGTGGCCAGCCACCACATAGTTTCCCACTTCTTGGGACAATGTCATTTTTGAAGTCTCAAGTTCCTGCAAGATATATAGAGGTATTCAGAGAGTTTGTTTTTTTAAAAGCTTAAATCCACCCTAAGAATGAAACATGTTAAACTGTGACTTAATTTACATTACTCAGACACAGATAGAAGAAAACTTTTTCACTTGTGGCTGACATTACACTGTTTAGAAGCAAGAGGATACTTACCCATAATGCAACACGGAAGCAAGATGGCGGAAGTATGGCTGTAATAAAAAACATAATGGAACATTTAGGGGATTTAAGAGAAAGTAACTGTGCATGCAAACATTAAAAAGAAATAAAGAAACACGTGTTTGTCATGTGGTGAAAGAAATCTTTGATTTTATTTCTCCTAAAAACACGAGCATGTGCTTCTTGCTTTTATTTTTGATTTTATTTTTAGATGTCCAGATAACATGAGAGTAAATTGAAAGAATTAGAATGAAACAACGAGAAACATGTTGTTAATTATCGAGGACTTCAAAGGTTTTAAAAATATAAAGGCAGTAATGTCTGCAGAATTTCTGGATTAACTTATTAGATATCTTCAAATGTACTCAACAACCTTTTTAGATAACAATTAATTAATTAATAACAGTTATTCGTTTTTTTATCTAAGATCCTAACATGGTTGTTTGTTTCATTTTCAGCATATTATTTAATACAGATCACTGATATTGTATCATATAATTCTACTAAAATATGACTGTAGAAATAATTCCTGTAGTAATGGAAGCACTTGTAACACCAGCTAGATAACTGGAAAATTCTTGGAGAGAATTGGAATTGAGGATAAGATTATAGATCTCCAGAAAAGTGCCATTGTTGTGGGTAGCATATTGGCCTGCAAACAGATATTAAATGACAAACAAAATGAAGACTTGAGTAAAAAAAAAAAATATTGCCAAGTTTATTTTTGTCAAAGAAAATACCTGAACAAAAAAAATATTATAGTTGGTTGGTTGGTTGGTTGGGTTTTATGGCATATCAACCACTGTGGGTCATTTAATGCCAAATTAAGGTATATATATATATATATATATATATATACATACACATATACTTATACATATATTAAATATACAGTACTATTAAACACAGCTGGCAACATTATTTTTTCCAAAAAATGTATAGCTGGCAAAATTATTGTTTCAAAAACGCATACCTGGCAACATTTTTTCCAAAAAACGTATAGCTGGCAACATTATGTTTCCAAAAACATTATCTGAAGCCTTGTTGTTGGACGTAGTTTATCGTCATACCCAGGACGCAAAATATTATAGTGCTCTAGGCAAAAAAATAACTCGGCAAGCTCATGTAGAGTACAAAAATAGCGTTCTTCTGATAAGGATAGATTAGTAATCGGTGAAGAGTGTTGTCCTGAAAACAATAGTTTATTGTATATCTGTTGTGGCCTCGTTAGGGCCAGAAATAAACACACAAAGAGAGGAATTGAATTAAACAAATATATTAACAGAAACGGTAATACAAACATATACAAATGAGTGTTACAGCAAGAATGTTTGGTCCAACCATCAGAGCTGACTGGTGGAAACTACACTCTCTAAAAGGCAGTACCTGCTCCTATTTATAGATGGGAGAGTCCATGCATGATTGGATAAATAACCATAACAATATCATTGCTGCTTGTGAGAATATCTGGAGTGGGAAGCTTGTTGGAGCTAGCTGGAGTGGCAGGAGCTGGTGACCTAATATTGATGACTGGAGCAATGGCAAATAGCAAGCTGGAGCTGTGAGCTGGGTGTCAGCAGTTGCTGCTGGAACAGATACTACACTTTTATCCTCGTCATCTTGACCGTGGAATGGTTGTTGTTTTTAACCAAGTTTCCCCACTGAGATGAGGTGTGACACAAGATCAGGCCAGGTACAAATATTCCCCCGTGCTCACAACTGTTAGTTGTGCTGGTCTCAGTAGCGACTACCGATCCACCCTCTCTAATGCAATGAAGTGGGGAGGAGCAGCTTCGGGCAGCTGTTCCCCAGGACCAGGTATGTCACAGTATTTATTTTCCTCAGCTGCACCTCTGTCCACAAAGACTACAACTGCATTGCGCTCTGCCTGAAAACAGAGACGTAACAGATATGATAACCCTCCCATGGAATAGACTGCAGAAGCTTTCCTTGTTGCTTTTGAGGCCTCTTTATATCTTGAATCAGTCTTGCAACAACAACATTGGTTAAACTTTTCCTTCCAGTTGCTTTTAAAAATGTGGGCATGCCAACAAGATACAGTGCCATCATTTACTTTGCAAGGATTCCTCTTTTTTTTTTTTTTTTTTTTTTTTAAGCGTTTCACCCCAAGCAAGGTGAGAAGCCACTAGCATGCAACGGGTTACAGAGAGTTGGAGCGAGAGCAAATAAGAGTGATGGAGGAAAGGATGAAGGGAAGGATAAGGGATAGATCAGGGCATCGGGAGACGTTGATTGACGTTACATTTGAATAGTTGGAGATTATAGCTAACAGGGAAACAGGAAAAGGGGAGGGAGTTCCACAGGCGAGAGGTGTGAGACATGAAGCTATTGGAGTAGAAGAGACGGCTACATTTAACAGTTTTGACAGTGAAAGGGTGTGAGCGAGATCACAGCCTAGTTGAACACTTGAATTCATGAAGTCTGGGTACCAGTGAAAGCAGCTCATCGCAGCAGTTACCATGAATGTACTTGTAAAAAAGACAAAGTTCTTGCATTTTAAAGTATCTTGTTTGAATTTCCATTGATTACATCAATGTGTGGGACCAACTTAATAATAATACCAAGTTCTAGCTTAGAGTTGAATAATTTATGGAACAAGATGTGAACAATAGTCCAAATAATGTAAATAGTCTAGATAATACCTCATCTCAGGAATATAGACAGATACTCAAAGGCCAAAACGTTGTAATAAATATGGCAACAAAGATGAGGACAATAGTCCGAGGAGTGTAAATTGTGTACATAATACCTCATCTCAGAAATATAGACAGCAATCAAGATGCATCAGAATTTAATTCATTTTAAGGCTAGCAGAATTTTTTTTCAAGAAGGTGATCAATAGATAATTAGAGTGAAAGTATTCAGTTGATAAATATTCTAGTGTCTGATCTTGTCATCAACTCCAGGATTTCATATAATGCTGCACACCAAACATTTGAATTAGCAGATTTTAATAGATCTATTAAAGTTATTAATAAATAATAAATTTTAATTATTATTCTTATTAGTAAATGATATATCTTAATAAATTTATTGAATTATTACTCTGGTAATAATTCAATAGGTTTGTCCCTGTATTACATGAAACTGAAGATGATCAAGAGATAAGACATAACTTTTAATATTTTTTAATTGACACACACACACACACACACACACACACACACACACACACACACACACACACACACACACACATTAATATATATATGTTTTGGAGAGAAAATTTGAGATGAAAATGCAAAATTTTGTTTCTCAAACAACATAGTTGAACCAAGTTAACATGAAGAGAAATAATTTTTGAGTTGACTGCTGTATTGTATACATTCATGTGTTATGACATGCTTTTCTTTTCCAATTTTATTGCACTGTGGCTTTTTTCTCTACATTGCTTCCTACTGGGGAAAATAGTTTCGGTTTACGAACATTTTGGGTTACAAACAGCCTTCAGGAATGAATTAAATTTGTGAACCGAGGTTCCAGTGTATATAAGTACAGACGATCCTTAAAAATCCATTCAGTTATAATTTATTAGGTTGGTGCAAAAATAATGACGTAATAATGTCGTTTTTTGACGTTAAAAAATAGGTAAAAAACGACATTATTACGTCATTATTTTTGCACCAACCTAATATATCATGAACATATTCATCTCTTCAGACCGATGTTTCTTTAATAAATGAAGTCTATTTATTCTAGGTTTTTATGTATATTTTTTGTATTTTTATTTAACTTATTTTATTTTCCTTTGACTTTATTTTATTGATGTCAAATATTATTATTATTAGTATTATTATTTTCAATTTGAAATTGTGTTGATGATGGTTTCACTGTTGAAGATGACATGACATTTTAATGTATCGTCTTTGAATCTGATTGCCCCCCCCTTCCTCGCCCTGTATTTTAACTCCTTAAAAAAAAAACCCTATTGACTCATATTTAATTTTTCCTCCTTCTTTTCTTTCCCTCTCTTTCTCACTCTCTCCTTCCCTCTCCTGGTCTCTCTCTCTCTCTTTCTTCTTCTCTCCTAAATGTTTATACTGAAATTTTTCTTTTTCTTTCTTCCTCTTTTAAAACTTGTTCACTTTTCTTTTTTTCCTCTCCCTTTTCCTTTTGTCTGGATAAATTGACTCCATTTATTAAAGAAACGTTCTTTTCTTTTCCTCTCTCTCTCTCACTCCATCTCCCCTCCCCCAGTCTCTTCTTCCTCTCTCTCTCTCTCTCACTCTCTCCTTCCATCTCCCCCTCCCCCAGTCTCTTCTTCCTCTCTTTCTTTTTCTCTTCCAAACGTTTATAAAACCTTATATTGAAATTTTTATTTTCCTTTCTTCCTCTTTTAATATTAAAACTTGTTGACTTTTCTTTTTTCCTCTCCCTTTTCCTTTTGTCTGGATAAATTGACTCCATTTATTAAAGAAACGTTGGTCTGAAGAGATAAATATCTTTTTATATTTTTGTATGTTCATGAAATAAATTATAAGTGAATGGGTCTTTAATGATTGCCTGTACTTATTATTATTTATTGCTCTGTTACGTACATTGAGCTCTCTTTGGATCCATGTCCTCCTTTGAATTATCCCTCCCAGTAGGCTTTTGCCAAAATGTGTTCTTTATAGCTTTTCCATTTTCTCATCAGCTCCACTTTTGTTTTGAATACTATCTCACACACACACATACATACATACATACATATCTCTCTATATATATATATATATATAACTATAAAAATCAACCCCAAAATTGAATAAATACCTTTAACTATCTTCCTAAAACAAAACTTAAATAAGCAATATAAACAAACTGATTAAAAAATAAATAAACAAATATATAAGATAAGAAATAAAAATATAAAAATAAAAATAAATAAAAACAAGCAAAATAATTTAACCCAAATAAATAAATAAACAACTTCTGGTAAAATAACTGCCGAAATAGATTACCCACAATGCACCACTGACCCATATATATATATATATATATATATATATATATATATATAAATAAATAGCTGAGAAAAATAACAGCACTCGTGGCCTGACGATTGCATCTAGCATGAAACAGACTGTCGCCTCTAAGTGCTGACTTCTATTTTCACTTTTATATTTACACACCCTCTATCTCTGATATTTAGCACTTTATTTCATAAATATAGCACATCTTAAGACTGTTTCTTTATATATATATATATATATATATATATATATATATATATATATATTAGGTTGGTGCAAAAATAATTTCGTTTTCTAACATATGTTACTATGTGAGAAAACAAAATTATTTTTGCACCAACCTAATATATATATATATATATATATATATATATATATATATATATATAATTAAATTTCAGGACCCACCACTGCTACAAAGATTTTTCTCTTGCTGAAATCTACCATCAATTATAACACACATAATTCTTGCACCCTAACCCACTTTATTTCTTATTTTCCCCCCTTCTTTTTCCAGATTCTTGGACCGTGTGCTCCGAGTTGATCCGGCCTGAATTTGCTGCAACTGCAACCAGTGTCAACCATCGCGTGTACCTTTTCAAGACGCTAGACATTCAAAGCTACAACCTCGATACCAACCAGTGGACAATAGTGACCACTGATGTCCCTCCCGCCAAAACACCTGGATTTACTGTTATGTCCGCTATCACTGTAGGTTCAAAAATTATTATTCAAGGAGGATACAACAATATGCTTTATCAGTATGACCCTTCGGTTATTGACCAGAATGAGGCATGGACCTGCCTCGGCCAATACAAGGACGTCTTTGGCAGTTGTGCTGAATTGGATGGTAAGATCTATTGTATGGGAAATGACTGTGATCACATGGAGACTTATGACTTGACCACACACGAATTTGGGGTTGAGATGTCAGTATCTTGTCAGCTTTCTAGAAGTTTCTTGGTCACATTACCATTTTACAAGGAAACAATGCAGTAGGAATTTTTTTTTTTTTTTTTGTCATTTATGTTGCTTTTTTTTGTTTAATTTGTTTTTTTTTTTTAATTAAATGAGAAGCCACTGTAAATTATGGTTTATAAAACAATGTTTAATAATCTGAATCAAGATGTAAGTTTTTTTTTTTGTATTTATTTTTTTTACCGTAACAAGACATGTTTTTCACACTAACATGTTTTACCTGAACCCTAACAAGACAAGGAATTTGATGGGGACCATTAATTTGCAGTTTGCACAAATTAATCAGCTGATAATTGGTACATTAATTATTCAGCATAATCGAATTGATGATTAAATTTGTAAACATATCAAAGTGAATTTACACATATTCTTTGATCTTGAGAATTAACAACAAACATTATTTATTTATTTATTTCTTAGATTGTTTTTTGGAAGTTTGGCAAAACATCAGCTTTCAAAAATGGTAAAAAATTAGAATTTCCTTATAGTTGGTTCACATATTTCAGTAACTTTTATTAAATTACTGAAATATGTGAACCAACTGTAAGGAAATTCTAATTTTTTACCATTTTTGAAAGCTGATGTTTTGCCAAACTTCCATTCCATGTTTATAAATTTATGAATAAAAAAATTGTTTTCATATTTATTTCTTTATAAACTGGTAAATGATAAATATTGCATTGCATTAGTTTTTAGAATGTTGTAAATATAAAAATCTTCTTGTAAATAAACATTCTAATAAATAAATATATTTGTTATAAATTATCAAGAAAAAAATGTATAAATTCACCATCATCATGTTTAGGTTTTATTACAATTCTAATCAGCACTTTTTAAAACAATAAACATTCCTGAGGAGTGAAGGTAGTTAAAATAATAGTGGTGTCAAGGGAAAAACCATCCTTTTGGCACTGCTTTTATTTTCTTACTTTTTTTTTTTTAGGCATGAAGGTCCATGTTCCCAAAAGAATTTACACATACTAAGTGGCACTTGGGATCCATCACTTGGACAGTACCTCCTGAGTGCCTTTAAAGTTGTTCAAGCATCTTAATTAGATTTTGCTGAGTAATTGATGTAGCAATTATCAGTTGATTAATTTGTGCAAGTAGAAAATTAATGGACCACATAAAATTCTTTGTCTTGTTAGGGTTCAGGTGAAACATGCCAGTATGTAAAACATGTCTTGCAATTACAAGACTGTCATTTTGTTAACCCTGTTGATGTCCTGTAGAATTTAGGGCCACATCCTCACCCCACTGGGTTGCTGTGTGGTTTCTGTATCAAGTATCATATATACTTGTGTATAAGCCGACTAAATGTATAGTGTGACCCCTGTTAAAAACCTGATTTTTTTTCTTATACCTCATATATAATGCAACCCTTGCTTCTGAGCAATACTAGTAGGCCTATTGTAGTCAAATATTGCATCATCCTGGACATCATCCTGCACATATTTTATTGCAAATAAATCGTCTTAATTCATTTTTTATAGAAAGCTACCCCAAAATGGTGAGAAAAACCGCTTACTGTAAAATATCTGATACAAAGATTTAGATGCCATACTTTTGTATTCATTCATGTCTGACTACCGTAGCTCCTTTAACCTAGGCCTGCCTCCTACGTAGTCTAAGTTTATTCCATTTTGTCACTATATCAAGACATCATCCACTATGTATGCCAAATAAAATCAACAAATTTTTAACCTCTTCATAAAATTACCAGTGTATAGTGTGACCACCTATGTTTTTTTTTGTGTGTAAAAATTGATCACACAAAAACTCATATTAATCTAGTGTATACAAGATATCGAAAAAGTAACAGTCATATGATGGAGGAAAATTATTAACAAAGCAAATGGAAATGTTTTATCTAAGAAGCAAGAATATGGCAGAACTGGGCATAATCTTGGACATAAAATAAATGGTCTTCATTCTTTTTTGTAAAAAAACTACCCCAAAAAATGGTAAGCAAAATCATTTACCGTAAAATATCTGATACGAAGATTTAGATACTGCACTTCTGTTTTTGTTCATGCCTGATTTTTAACCTCATAAAAAAAAATACCTGTGTATAGTGTGAGCCCCTATTTTTTTTTTTTTTTTTTTTTTTTTTTTTTTTGAGTGAAAATAAAGAACTGATCATAAAACTTGCACTATACTTGAATATATATATACGGTAGTTCTATGGGATGGAATAGCTAACTCCTCAAGTAACTAGTATTGGATTCAGATATTCTTTCTCCTAGACTGGAGTTTGAAAGTCCATGCAGCCCTTCTGAATGGCATCTTGAGAGACTATGGATCGGTGCCTGAAGAGTTATACCGGTTCCTCAGCAGGGTTTTGAAGAATGATCAGCAGTTGTCTATGCAGCATGTCTCTTCACGCTACTGATGTTGTCCAAAGGAAAGGCAGAGGTCATTACAATTTGGCACTGATTTCAACACAGGAGTTGCCAGAATAAAACTGAACATGTCATCGAACTGTCCTAGGGACTCTGGCTCTATATTTGAATTGAGAATTCTCCTTCTCCTAGGCTGGTTGCCAACCATGGCTATAGAGTGCAGACTACCTTACTATTTACCCATATTTGGCGGTTTTTAATTCAGTTTTTCCATTTATGGTTTGTTTTTAAATACTCAGAATACACTGGACAGCGAGCATTGGGAGTAAATGACGTACAAAAGCTGATATCCCCTAAATTCCTCAGAATGAGATTGGTTATTTTAATTGGGTTGGATTACATTTTTATTTACAGATTGGCCTTTAAATGTTTATCTGTGGTTTAGGCCTTGACCAAATGTTTATCTGCGGTTTAGGCCTTCTTTATTAATGGATTGGCCTTGACCAAATGGTTATCAATTGTTTTGGCCTTATTCAAATTTTTCACCTACAATGCAATTACATTTTCATATATATTTTTTATTCTAATAAATGTGCATATAATACAAATCCCAAGAGCCACTCAAAGTAGAGCATTACTAAATAATGTAGTTCTGTGGATGCAGGAGTGGGGAAGTAAGTGCTGATTATGAGGACATGTAGGATAAATAATGGTTGACTCTAAACTTGAAGAAGAGGTTAAGATTGTAGTCGTAAGGAAGCATCTTCTTGACCATTTGTACCATAATGTAACAGTTCTTGGGAAGAAAATGTCTGTGTGGAACTTCCTTCTTACCAAAGGAATACAAATGTTTGCCCCGGTGTACATAGCGTGGTGGGTCCTAGCTGTAAATGTCTGAATTGGCGGCATGAGGGGATGTAGCACATCAGAACATTTTTTTATGGTAATGATAGGTTTGCAATGTTATGTCTGTGGGAAAGAGGCTGTAGAGCAGAAATTAATTCATCACCTACAGTTAAATACTTTTGAACTCTGTCAAAACTGCAAAGAGAGCATTTGGTAGCTCCAGCACATCTCTGACGGCAAAACTCCATTTTTAGTCTAATCTGAGTTTTGTAAAGATAGAGTATGGTAAGAGGAGTTTGGTACATTCTGAAGCTGACAAGTTTCCCATCATCTTTAGCAATGTGTCATATATATGAGTTCCATTTGAGATTTGGGGTGAACTTAACTGTACTTTGGCAAGATGGAGAATTTGACACTTCATTAATATGGATGATTTAGAAATATGTTTCTACCTTAACCACTGAGATAAAATGCAGTGGGGAGGTATAATCACCAGTGCCAATTTACTTTTAACACCTTTAGTACCAATGTTTTATTTATTTCTTGTAGCTGTATACTCTTTTATAACAAATGCAAGCATCATCTGGAATAGTCTTGTTGGTGGGAGTTTATCAACTTATAAGTTTAATTAACCAAAACCAAATAATCTTAAAGGTAAGCATGCAATTCGAAATGAGCCATGGAGAAATCTGAAGAAAATAATTTGTCCTGGCATTTCTATTTGTAACACTAGAGTAGGCAAAGAATAGAAGAATTACTATTGCCAAAAGAGTGGAATTGGACAAAAGACATTGCAACCAGAAATAATAATTTCAAAATTTCTTTTTCATATCATTATAGATTAACCACTTCAGATCAATAATATCCCTAGGTATTTATAATGGTTAATAGGGGGTCCAGTTTGCTATATCAATTCATTGTAAATTGATCCCCCTATGACACTCAGCTCCTCTTATCAGTGAGTTAAGGAGAAAGCAGGATTATGTTGCTCCTATTTGGCCTAATAGGCAAGCTCCTCAAACCTCCTGCCAAAAACGTCCGAACTCTCTGTCAGAACTCTGTCTTGCTTTCTGTAGCCCCTCTCTGCTTCAAAACATGCAAATTCATACTTTTATCCATGTCTAAGACGTGGCTAAGCCCAGACAAGTCACGAGAGGACTATATATGGGCAAAGTAAACCAATAAGAGGCCTTCTTTTAATTCCCACAGATCATCATTTTTTTAAAAAAATAACCTGATGGTAGCAAAAAATGTCTGTCAAATTTTAACACATTTACTTTACTTTTTAATTTAAAAATAAAATGCATAATGACAAGAAATTATTAAAATTATTTTTATTACTTTTAATTTTAATTTCCAGCATATATAGTGATATGAAATAAAAAAAAAATGAAAATAAAATTATTTCTGATTACTACTGGGCAAATTGTCTTCTAAAAGACAACAAAACATTAGCTGCAGAATAGTGTGAAGGAAAAAAAATGAAGACCAGGCATGAATTTCAAAAAAGGGGATGTTAAGTTGCGAAAAATGTTTTCATTTGGCACTGAAGGAATTAAATCATAAAAATCTATTTGTCCCAAAAAATGATTTTTTTTTTTTGCTTTTAATTTTGTATTAAAATTTTTTATCATATGTATAATGCTGGTTATGCCTAGCATATATATATATATATATATATATATATATATATATATATATCTCAAAGTGTATGAGAATAAACAGTAAGATTACAGTGTTCAAAACATTAACTTAAAAACAGTGCTCAATACACAAAGTAGAGCTGTAAATATTTATTTATCTTATGCAGTGTTACATTAGAACATGCACATATCCACTACAAAATTGTACATTTCCGTTGTTTTTAGTAACACTGATTCCCCACCTGATGAGACGTTTAAAAAAGGTTTTCCTTTTTTTGATATTGAAACAAATATGTACAATTTTGTAGTGGATATGTGTATGTTCTAATGTAACACTGCATAAGATAAATAAATATTTATATCTACTTTGACTATTGAGCACTGTTTTTAAATTAATGTTCTGAATGGTGTAATATTACTGTTCATTCTACACTTTGATATATATATATATATATATATATGAATGAAGAAATATACTCTTAAGGTGTGCTACATTTATGGGATAAAGTGCTCAATATCAGAGAGAGAGCATGTGTAAATATAAAAGTGAACATTTAAGTCGACACTTAGAGGTGACTAGCATGAAACAGTCTGTTGACTTCAACGTCCACTTATATATATATATATATATATATATATATATATCTATATATATATATATATATATATATATAACTGGAACTAATACAATTCCATGAATTTTAATGACTAAGATTATTCATTCTCCTCATACCTTTGCTCTTTTGTCACCACTTACCTGTATCTTCTTATACAGTTTCTTATCCCTGCCAAGTTTTTATATATAAATATTGTGAAACTCACCCATGTTTGTATATGTGATAAAAGGAGTAGTGAATACACAAATATTTCCTAATGCATCCTTTCTTTTCTCTTTCTTTTACTCTATCCAGGAAGAATTTTAACGATGCACAATTTTTATACCTTTTCCTCTCTACCTACCTCTTGATATCCAACTAACAATGTGACTTTCATCTACATTCCTTCCCACACCCCCTAAATATAATCATTTTTTTTTTCCTTCAACTGGTTTCCTTTCATTTTTTTTTTCCCACTGCGTTTCTAGGTCAGAAAGTAAATGATTCCAGATCAGATGCTGTAGTTTCAATGAATATTTTCTGTTGAGTGTACTTGAATAAATGTTCAGGAAAATGAAAATTCAAAATTAAGGAAAACTATGAAAACTGGATTTTATTTCCATTTTTTAAAGGTAAGTCAGAGAAGCAGGGAAAAATTAAAAAACAAAAAGGGTAAAAATTAAATAGAACTTTTTAACGACTTATCTAAACCGCTATGGATATGTGTTGATTGGTAAGTTAATAATCTAATGATGAAAAATTAAATGCATTTATGTTACGCAACAAACATTTATTTTTCAACATCTTAATCATCAATGAAATTAATCAGTGGTGAATATTAATCTCAGAGATCGAACATTATACATGGATAATCTCAGATCAAAATTCAGTTAATCACTAAGACATATGCTGCGGATGTATTGACCTACTTTCATGCATATATATATATATATATATATAGAGAGAGAGAGAGAATATAAACATATATTTTTATTTTTTGTGCTCATATATATATATATATATATATGTGTGTGTGTGTGTACAGGGTGTCCATGAAGTTCGTGTGCACTTTAAAAAATTTATAACTTTATTTGTATTTGCGATAGAAATAATTTGTAAAAAGGATTAGAAAGAAGTAAATCTATATTTTTTAAGGTTTTATTGAAATTTTATTTAAGTTTCCACATGTCCTCCATCATTAGCAATACAAAGGGTAATACGATTTTGCAGTTCACGGAAAACATTTGCCAACTGATTTACAGTAATGCCTGAAATCACATTAGTTATTTTAGCTAGACTTAAAACTAGGTACATTAAACTTTATAACATTTTTTACAGATTATTTCTATTGAAAATACAAATAAAGTTATAAATTTTTTAAAGTGTAAACAAACTTCATGGACATCCTATATATATGTATGTATGTATGTATGTAT
Organism: Acanthosepion lycidas; assembly: GCA_963932145.1. NCBI lineage: Eukaryota > Metazoa > Mollusca > Cephalopoda > Sepiida > Sepiidae > Acanthosepion > Acanthosepion lycidas. Next base: position 17,767,166 of record OZ010596.1, on the reverse strand, counting down.
GTGTGTGTGTGTGTGTGTGTGTATATATTTATATATATATATATATATATATATATAATTTTAAGACATTTTGATGTTTATACATTCTTTTTATAGATACAAATATTTAAGTAAATGGTCTGTTTATAATGAACAGTATTAAACAACATTTACCAGCCTGAATGTCAGAAATTTTCACAGAAAATATTTGTCCTCCGACAGGATTCGAACCTGTATCCTATACAGAACCGTCATTTAGCTTGACGTGTCTTTATCGATTTGCCCACAGAGGCGCGTTCGGTTAGTAAGGTATATATATATATATATATATATAAAATAACGTGTAAAAATAATACATAAAAATTCACCTTCCTCTTTGCTCAGGGGAAAAAATATCCGACTGATGTCAAATTGGTTGGGTTTTGATCCTGGCTTGAGGCAATTGGATGTCACACCGATGAGCTGTGAAACAGTCTGTCTGTGGATGACACACACACACACACGTGTGTGTACTAGTCAGGAAGAGAAAATATCTATAATGACCATCCCAAACCATGACGAATTATTAAATAATTGATCAGAATTTATCTCAAATTCCAGATGCTTAAACAAACCGTATCTACAAATCAAGGACTAAAAAAAGAATACCGTGTAAAATTTTACCATAAAAACTGCAAATACAATGCAGATAATGTAACATATTTAGACAAAGCCAATACAAGAAACAAAAATAATGAGCAAAAACTCAAAATAAATAAACAAACAAATTAATAAATAGTAAAAAAATTAAAAAAAAACAATGACTGCACACATTGGCACATTGGCGTGTTGTCATGGTTAGCAAGCTTATCTGGTTAGAACAGTTATGACTGAGCAGTGAGTTCAATCCTCACTGGGTGTCCCATACTTTTGGCCTTGTGCCGCATTTAAGCTATGTTTAGAAAATCACTGTAAACAAATAAATTTAATAGTAAAATTCGACGACAAATAATTAAGTAATCAATAATAAATAATGAGTAAAACGATAAACAACACTATAAAATAACTCCAAATAACGGCATTCGGATCCACAATTATTTCCACTCTATAGCCTCTGCAATAATTTAAAACATAAACATTACCACCTAACCGATAACCATTAGGATAATACAATAGGCTCTGCTACCGATTATGCATTATTAACCAAGATAATTAAATAGTCGTGGCAAAACATTTCACATGGGCCTTCAAGTATACAATACTGTTGCTACTCGGCATTGACCTCAGTGCAAAAGAAAAGAGAATGATTCTTATATATTTATATATTTTGTTTTTTATGCACTTAAATATATCATGTATAGCCTAATAATTTTTTTTAGCATTTCACCCCAAGCAAGGCGGTAAAGCCACTAAGATGCAAACGGTTACTGAGAGTGAAAAAATATGAGAAAACGTTAGTGAGGAGAAAGAACAATAAAAGGATAGTGTCCAGGAAAACAATATGGTGATTGAAATTGCATTTATATTTTTGAAGATCATAGCAGGAAAGTGAAAAGCACAAGAAAAAAAACAAACTATTAGCATTAGACCTTTCAGCAGTGAAATGATGAGACTTAGTTAGCAATCTAGTACTACTCTTAAAGTCCTGAGGTCAAGGTACCAAATTGGAAAGCTCTGAACCATTGTCATGAAAATATTTGTATGAAAGGCATGAGGAAGCTATGTTATGGCAGTGGAAAAGTGACTGAAGCCAAGATGCCAGGTCAGGACCAATAACATTACAGAGCCTTGTTTGGATTTTGTCAAGAATCTCTAAATACCGTAGAATCCCAGACAACCGGATTAAGAAGGCCTTCTGGATACGAGGAATTAATTACAAAGTCTGGATATGAGGGATTGTATTTAGAAGGACTGAAATCAGGTTTAATATTTATTTTCAATGTTTTATAGTAAACAAAATAAGCTAATGGTGATTGAAATATAACGGAATTGATTTTAAGGGAAAAGGAATAAATTATGTAATGTTAATGAAAATTCATTAAAATTAAGTAAGCCACGTATGCAAAACAAATAATGTAACGAGGATTTTTTTAATCGCTGTTGCATGATGATTCTTTCTCTATTAATGTTATTCTCAACTTTTTCTGCATTTCGTTTTGCTTTTGTTCTTGAAATTTTTTAAACGAAAGACACTTTTGAGCTCTGCGTTATTGCAACCATCATAACGGGATGCTTGCTTTATTTCCATAAAACTGACAACCTTTTCAATAGCTTTTACAATTTCAATTCAGATTTCATCACAATCATTCATCTTGTCGCTATCTTGTTGCAGATGTATGTCGTTGTCATCCTTTCCACTTATTCCCATCATCGTTTGCAACAATACAAGCCATTAGAGTGAAATATACATAAGCAATTATCCAAAGTAAATTTCCAGAGAAACAAATTTCAAATCGGTTAACTTTCAACTGAATAGTTCAAATATACACATCAAAATCATGTACGGATATGCGGGAGTCCGGATATGAGGCACTCCGGATATGAAGGATTCTACTGTATATAATAAAAGCACCAAACTTGATGTGGCAGCAATATTCAATGCGCAGTAGACTACACAATTGATTCAATAAAATCTCTCCATATCAGTTGAATGCGTGAGACTGAGAAGATGCACTCAGCTGCTCTCCTGGAGGTTAGCATCAGCCTTGCTGATGGGAGAAACATGGATGTGTACATTGCATAATGGCGTGAGTTTGGTGTGCAGAGTTCAAATCCCACCCAAGGATTTTGCATTCACTTTTGCACAGATTCCCACAGGAAAGTTATGAACTCATCTTTCTTCCGCCTCGTCCAAGCAGACTAGCTGTCTAACTTTGGCTGGCAACCAATCTGAGAGAAGGACAACTCTGGATTCAAAACTTGTTGAGTATGAGTAACTCCATCACTGCAAAGCAACAAAAACTGCTATGAAAGCCACAGCATTAACACTTCTACACTGTTAAAAAAAACCCAAAAGAAAATGAAAAAAGTGAATCTATTTTAATTATATCGTTGTAAAGACTAAGATCACAAGATTAAATCTCACATACCTGTTTTAATTAAAAAAAAAATCATTTCACTCCAAGTAAGGCGATAAAGCCACTAAGACTCAAGGAAGTTACTGGAAGTGAAAGAAAATGAGAAGACTTTAGAAGGAACCAGAAACCCAATCCTAAACAGGAAACAAAGGATAGAGCTCTGCTCCTGTTCAATAGACCGGTTTGTGAACCGAGCGATAGGCGAACTTCAGTGTGGAGCTTTGGGGACATTCTGCGAATATAGATCGACGAGTTCGCCTTTGAGGTCAACCTTCTGTTGCGCCTGGCTTCTCCGATACTCTGGCGTGATACTGAGTGTCAAGTTTAATTTGGTGTTTTAGAGTGAGCTCAGCACATATTGGGGTCACCACAGATCAACTTCTCTTAGAACAAAGGTTCCTTATTAATATTAAATTCTATTCAGACCATCTGGTATTTCCTGGCAGGAATCACAAACTACACTATACGTCTTCTCCCCTTCATGCACATGTGTAATTATATTAATAGAAACGTCACTTTAGTCTGATGAAATCATTAAGAACTTCATCAGACTAAATCATAAATGGTTTTCTTTATTTTAAATCTTGAACGTACATTGCAAGAATTATTACGAATATAGAAATGATACCGGAACATTCTTAGACAAAGGCTTTTTTAAAGACAAATTAAGATTTATTTAAATTTTGGGAAAATGAATAAAATGTGCAATGAGTACTTATGTTCAAATTCAGATAATGTTTATTTATTCCAGATTAAATACAGAAATTTTGGCACAATGCCGAAGGGGAAGTGGGGGAAAGGCTGGAACTCAGTAACTATCCTAGATTTAGTTAAATACAATGATGACCTATTCATTCAATACAATATACTTAATCACCACAAGAACTTGTCAATCAACTCTCAATCCTACATGTACCACAATACCACATATTCACAAGGGACCTACAAAACACTCAATGTAATGTCTTTTTTTTTTTTTGGTATTTTTTTTTCCATTTTCTTTTTTGACAAAAATATATATAAAATTATATTATAATGAAAATGATAGCGGTGGGGAATAAACCCAAAAACAAAACTAAAGAATGTAACAAAAACAGACTAAAACAAAACAGATGTTATTAGGACCCGTCCACCCCTTAAAATAATGAGAGTGGCCACTGTATTCTGCCGTTTGACAAAATCAAGCCGCACACTCACTAGTGGAGTGGGGAAGAAAAAAATTAAACAGTGGATTGGGAAAAGCAAAGTCTGACCCAGGCGAGATGAAAAAAGAGGACAAAAAACAAACTGGGGAGGTTGGGAATCTCGACATGGCTCTTAACAAAAGAGAATGCCGGGAACAACACTTATTCACATTAACTAGGAAAACATAAAACAGTCTAACTTAACCAGGGGAGGGTTCGTCGGAAACAGCCCTCTTGTGCTCAAAAGGACCTAAAAGAGAAAATAAAAGCCAATCCAGTTCGTGCGAACCAGGTTCGCAACAAAAATCCACCTTTCGCTGAAATCTGTCGATATCAAACGCTTTCTGTTAGATCTGATCATCATTCTTCATTCCGAGCTGATGCCCACATTCAAAAATAAATAATGTCTGCAAAACACTTTCTCCTCTCCTTTTATAGGCAGAAGCACACAAATGCATGTTGGGATTTTTTTGTTAGCCAATAAAATAGGCCCATTTGCAATTTAAATTGAATCAGTTCCGATCTGCCGATTCAGGTGGTTCGGGTCGAACTCTCTGCCTTCAGACGGAGAGGAACCCAGACGAGGCTATGCTGAAGGGAAGAGTTACGTCTGGGGAGGTAGACAAGCCCGACTACGTGTATGCGGGGACTACGGGGAATTTTTGTCCAAGCCTATGACTTTGGATTCTCCCCGCATAATAAACATCTTGTCTTGTGGGGAGGCGAGGTAGATAACTTCATTCCTGATCTGCCTCGTTTTGAAGCCAGAACGCCACTTCGCTTGTCCGAAATTGCTTTTGTATGTCAACGCCAATTCTTAGTTTGCTAAATTTTGCCATATCACTACTGATTTGTCTTGCACATATATATATATATATATATATATATATATATATATATATGCTTGCTTTATATTCTTTTTTTTTGTCCTATTCTTTTCCTTTCTTTCGCTTGTTTATTTCAAACATTGTCAATTTTGTTTGTTGGACAATTCTGTTATTCTGCATTTGACCATGGCTACTCCACGAAAAAAGACATTTATTTTTTCCAAATTGATGTAAAGAATATGCATACACCTGGGTTCTCTCTCACAGTAATATGATTGGCTGGTGTCAGCCATAAATACAGACTGTTGTGGAGGTACATGGAGGACGCCTATTGCCTACGTCTATTGCCTACCACTACGACGAGGACCAGTCCATTATGGTTACATGTATACCTCGGTTTACGTCATTTCAAGTTTTTCTCGATTATACGCCGTTTGTCAAAAAATATACAGAAAAATAAAAATCAAGTTTAAGTCATTTTATTCGACTTTACGTCTGTCTGCCACAAGTCGTAATATCACGAGAAAAGCTTTAAAAGCACATAAAATCATATTATTGTACAATTAATAAGAATAAAAGTATATAAAATCATATTAAAATAAGTACATTTACAGTATGAATGTAAATATTGGTAAATTTAGCATAAATTAGTTTATTTTATACTATCGCAAAATAACTTACAAAATCATTTTTTTTTATAATGTCTTAAAGCAAACCACTTCACAAATAAAGAGTCTACGATGTACTGGAAAGATCACCAAACTCTAAACATCTACATTTAGATTACTTTTTTTTCTGTACTATATTAAAAACTAAAATTTATTTGTTTGTAACTTTAAAATAGATTCTTATTGACCATATATTATTTCATATAAATAAAATACAGAACTGGGAATGATTATTTGTGGTTTAGCCTGGTGACAAGTAAATTCGGAGACAAGTAAATTCGACTTGTCGATTTTCGATTTAAGTCGCCTTTCTTGGAACAAATTACCGACATAAGGTGAGGTATACCTGTAGTAGTTTTTTTTTGGGGTTAAGCCGTCTGAATAGAATTGTTTTCTAACATTTGAAAAAAACAGGAAATGAGGTTGATTCGGATCAAAGGTAGGTTCGGAAGGGTGGCGTGTCTTAGCTGAAGTGGTGTAAAAAAAAGGAGCTCATTTGAATATTTGCCAATACGCGTCTGTGAGAAAAGAGGTTGCCGAGTAGAAAATAAACAATTTTAGAGTGTATCAAAATTGGAAACTGGTGGTTGAGTAGTACCATCTCAGATATAACAACCATACCTTACGTCTGTTCTCATTTGATACCCGTAAAAATAAAACATGGCAAAAGGAGTCACAAACTTCCTGGAGCGATAGAAGAAGCCGACCATTTTTTCAGCAATTCTAGTGATGAGAGTTAGCAAGTATTCAGTTCATAACCGCAAATGTCGTCTATTTGTAGGTTGTGTGCTGTTTTCCTCTGTCCCTATTGCATTTACTATGTTCTGTGAGTGTCAAATCTTCTGAACCCTCTTTCCTTATTATGTGTTCAAGAAATTTCAATTGTCTTTTTTATTCTAAGTGTCATTAAACGAGTCTTCTGTATTAATTAATATTACTATTTTATTATTATTATTTTATTACTATTATATTAATATTATTATTTATATTTTAATCATTATTTATATTTTATTTTCATTGGACGACAAAAAGAAAATCAACTTTCTGGCTGACAACTGATTTCTTCACTAAATAGTCCTCTTAAATAAACAAATTTCTTCTGTCTATATTTCTGAGATGATGTCTTATGTACACTATTTACATTATTCAAACTATTGTCCTCATCTTTGTTGCCATATTTATTACAACGTTTCAGTCGTTGTACGCCCAGGCCTTCTTCAGGTGGTTGGAATGTCGAACCCTTTATTTCACTCACTGGGGTAGACTGTTCTAGTTCCAAGTGCCATGTTTAATGGATGTCACTTATCAGTTATCTCCGGTTAATTCCCCTCTCCAAGTTCTCCACTGCCTTAACCTGATATTGAACTCACACTCTTTGGGTCCTGTCACTGGATCTAACCAATGCCTTTATCCATTGTACCATATGTTCTCAAAGTTCAATACAACCACCTGAAGTAGGCCGGAGCGTACAACGGCCGAAACGTTGTAATAAATAAATATGAAGTCAGTTATCACTGTTATGATTGTCACCGGGCCAGAAAGTATTGAAAATGTGTTTAAGATTTCGAGGGTGGATACCCAGAGAACGATTTCCAGACACCTGGTATGAGCCTGAAATAATAATCTAAAGGTGTAAGTGGCCTGACGGTGAACAATGCGAAAAATGGAATCGGCGTTTTCAGTTCAAATTCCAGCTGGGACAGTTTGTATTCACATTACATTACCTTGAAAAAGTCATGAATCTATTTCTTTTCTAGCTATCATCCAAATAGCAGCGATACTGAGCTATTGAGCCTTGGTTGGCAACCAGTCTAGAAGTATAACTAGAACGGTCAGGTGCCACCTACAGCTTAATGAGCCACATAAGCAAGCTAATAAGCCGAATGCGAAGCAGAATTAGACCGAAAATAGGACAAGAACAGCATAGTTTTGTCAATGATACTAGAACAAGAAATGCTATATTTATGATCAGAATGGTAACTGAGAGAGCCAAAAAAATGTAGGAGGATGTACACTTATGTTTTATTGATTACGCAAAAGCATTTGATAAGGTACGACATAAAGATCTATTTGAACTGCTAGGAAAGATTGGTCTACTTGGGAAGGATGTTAGAATGATACGGAATTATACTGGGAGTAAACCAGCAGCATACATATAGAAAAAGAATTGAGTAGGTGCACAAAAACAGAAAGCGGCGTAAAACAAATATGTGTCTTCTCACCGGACTTATTCGACTTCTACAGCGAGGCTATCCTCCTGGATCTAGAAACTTCACCAGGATTTATTTACACATTACTGTATCAAATAAATTTTTTAGAGCAATTTATTGTCAAATAAAAACAAATATTAAAAAAAATAATTCCCCCCACTTCATTTCCTAGAGAATCAACATCATGGATCACAGGAAAATTGCATTAAGTCCCAGCAGCCACCCCTTCTGCTTACAGATGAATGGTTGCAGAGATTTAATATACAGGATCTCAAATACCTTCAAGTGGTCGTCTGAAAAAAACAAAACTTTTTTATTAAACAGTGTGGAGTACGTCTATCGGTCTGCACATTCGAGTGATTCAATAAACAAAATATCTTCTATGACACGCAAGTTCGAACCCTTCTTGAGATCACATTCTCTGTATTAATTCTCTCGAATGCGCAAGCCGGGAGATGTAGAGGATGTGATGGGTAATTTGTCGCCATTTTATATTTTTAATTACGCGCATGCGCGTTGTTTGTTTTCGGTTTTGTCGACAGCACAGTATAGTAGGGTCAGTTGGGCACCGTATGTGAGAGAATGAGCACCATGACGTAATTCACTTCACCAGAAATTTGGAAGCAGCATGCTGTACTGCTTGGCATTCGTGTCTGAAAGCTCAAATACGAACATTTCAGAGCGTTTGTTTATCAACCTGAGGACAGTGCAGAGAATTCTGAAAGAGTTGGATGAGTCTAATGGTGATTATGAAGCTACAGCAGCTCAGAAAACTCAATCTGACCGTTTTGATAAGAAAAGAACTCCCGAATTTGTTGGTGAGGGGCTCAAACTCAACACGGTAGAAGTTCCAATACAAACATTTCAGAGTGTTTAGGTGTCAATCTGAGGATAGTGTAGAGGATTCGGAAAGAGTTGGATGAGTCAAATGCTGATTACGAGGGTGTTTGGAGTGATCACTAGTGATGATGACGTTTTGCCTCCATTTATCTTCGTACAGGACCTCAGACTCAACACTCCGTGTTGAGTCTGAGGTCCTGTACGAAGATAAATGGAGTGTCTTGAGCAGATAGTGTCTTGAGCAGATAGTGTCTTGAGCAGATAGTGCTGGCCTTGGTCAAGAGGGTGGCTGCTGGATGACCATATGTCTGGCAACAGGACTCTGCACCATGCCACACAAGCAGGAGAACCCAGTCATAGTTGTCAGATAAATTCTGCAACCACATCGCCTCTTACATCTGACCACCTAACTCTGCAGACTGCAACCCACATGATTATTTTGTGTGGGGCGCAGTTGAGGGAGAGACCAACAAAACTGCTCTTAACACCAAAAATGCACTGAAGGCAAGGATTATGATAGCATTCAACAACTTAAACAAGGAGACCGTCCAGAAGAGTTGCCAGAGATTCTGAATGAGACTGGAGGCCATGGTTGAAGCCAATGGCGATTTGATTGAATAAATTTACTCTTCAGTATTTCAAGATATTTTTGTGTAATTTTGGTAAATATATCTGTTAAATTGAGATGTCAGTGTTATTTTAATTTTTGGGTCATTTGGACGACAATTTATCTATCGTACACTGTACTTTCCACGTTTTTAACAAAAGGTTGTCTGCTCAAACACGTGCATGCAGTACCAAAATAATGTTATATATATATATATATATATATATATATATATATATATATATATATATATATATATATATATAATCAAAAGAAATATTAGGTTGGTGCAAAAATAATGACGTAATAATGTCGTTTTTGACGTTAAAAATACATCAAAAAACGACATTATTACGTTATTATTTTTGCACCAACCTAATATATGTATATATATATATATATATATATATATATATATAATCAAAAGAAATATATATATATATATATATATATAATCAAAAGAAATATATATATATAATCAAAAGAAATATATATATATATATATAATCAAAAGAAAGAATTATATATATATATATATATATATATATATATATATATAATCAAAAGAAATATATAATCAAAAGAAATATATATATATATATAATCATAAGAAATATATATATATATATATATATATATAATCATAAGAAATATATATATATATATATATATATATATATTTCTTTTGATTAAATGAAGAGATTAAGACAGAAATTTGAAAATATGCTTTCCAAATTGAATGCTTAATGATGTTAGAGGTCAAGACACTCACAGAACCCATTGAACGCAGAAGTGGCAGAGAAACTCAGCAAGTAACCACACTAACAAGCTTGTGTGAATGAATGGCGGAACAGTAATTAGGAGAGATAATGAAAAGAAAAACCATACTAGGAACTACAAAGAATAGGAAGTAGTGAGGAGCCATGATCTCACAAACTCTGATCGAACACAGCACACAGAATATGTTAAGAGCGCTTAATTAGTGAGATTTCTCAGAATATTGTCTCACCAGGAATAAAAGCAATACAATGTTGAGTATCGTTGAGTTTGGTTTCCATAACAATTCATGCATTGCCAATACTTCGCTAAGATTTCATTAGGTCGCCATTTGAATTTGTAAATAGTAAATTGGAATGTAAATAGTGTAAATAGTTACAATACCTCATCTCAGAAATATAGACTGTGAATATGGCAATAAAGATGAGGACAACAGTCTGAACAATGTAAATAGTGTAAATAGTTACAATACCTCATCTCAGAAATATAGACTGTGAATATGGAAAGATGAGGACAACAGTCTGAACAATGTAAATAGTGTAAATAGTTACAATACCTCATCTCAGAAATATAGACTGTGAATATTGCAATAAAGATGAGGACAACAGTCTGAACAATGTAAATAGTGTAAATAGTTACAATACCTCATCTCAGAAATATAGACTGTGAATATGGCAATAAAGATGAGGACAACAGTCTGAACAATGTAAATAGTGTAAATAGTTACAATACCTCATCTCAGAAATATAGACTGTGAATATGGTAATAAAGATGAGGACAATAGTCTGAACAATGTAAATAGTGTAAATAGTTACAATACCTCATCTCAGAAATATAGACTGTGAATATGGCAATAAAGATGAGGACAATAGTCTGAACAATGTAAATAGTGTAAATAGTTACAATACCTCATCTCAGAAATATAGACTGTGAATATGGCAATAAAGATGAGGACAACAGTTTGAACAATGTAAATAGTGTAAATAGTTACAATACCTCATCTCAGAATTATAGACTGTGAATACGGCAATAAAGATGTGGACAACAGTCTGAACAATGTAAATAGTGTAAATAGTTACAATACCTCATCTCAGAAATATAGACTGTGAATATGGCAATAAAGATGAGGACAACAGTCTGAACAATGTAAATAGTGTAAATAGTTACAAGGCCTTATCTCAGGAATATAGACTGTGAATATGGCAATAAAGATGAGGACAACAGTCTGAACAATGTAAATAGTGTAAATAGTTACAAGGCCTCATCTCAGGAATATAGACTGTTAATATGACAATAAAGATGAGGACAACAGTCTGAACAATGAAATAGTGTAAATAGTTACAATACCTCATCTCAGAAATATAGACTGTGAATATGGCAATAAAGATGAGGACAACAGCCCGAACAATGTAAATAGTGTAAATAGTTACAATACCACATCTCAGAAATATAGACTGTGAATATGGAAAGATGAGGACAACAGTCTGAACAATGTAAATAGTGTAAATAGTTACAATACCTCATCTCAGAAATATAGACTGTGAATATGGGAATAAAGATGTGGACAACAGTCTGAACCATGTAAATAGTGTAAATAGTTACAATACCTCATCTCAGAAATATAGACTGTGAATATGGAAAGATGAGGACAACAGTCTGAACAATGTAAATAGTGTAAATAGTTACAATACCTCATCTCAGAAATATAGACTGTGAATATGGCAATAAAGATGAGGACAACAGTCTGAACAATGTAAATAGTGTAAAGAGTTAAATACCTCATCTCAGAAATATAGACTGTGAATATGACAATAAAGATGAGGACAACTGTCCAAACAATGTAATTAGTGTAAATAGTTAAAATACCTCATCTCAGAAATATAGACTGTGAGTATAACCAACTCGAGTGGATTTCGAACTCAGCTCAAACTCAAATTCTGAGCCGCTATCTATTACATCACCCGCACATCTTAGCATCATGACATGTAAGAATATACAGCCCCATAAACCCATTTTATTGCAGTCAAATGCACCAAACTATAAACGAGAATGAAGCATTCTTAAAAAGCATTAAAAGCTGGTACACGCATCGAATTGAATGTGATAAAATATACAAGACATATGAATAACTACAGAAAATTAAAAAATAACCTTGTCATCCCTAACAATGCTAAAGTTCCACTATAACATACCAAATATCATCTACGAATTCTCACGCTCATTGGTGAATCGTCTTCCCTTTGAGGTGCTTGCCTCAAATTCATCCATAGAGTATACTACACTACTCTTAGTCAAAGCTCAAGAACACAGAACTTGTTTGCTTGCAAGTGGAGGCTTGTTCAGTCAAATCAGTTGATTCATAAATACATTGTGGAGTGTTGTATTGTTAAGTGCAATTAGATAGTCAACTACATCGGGGAATAGAGCTTGCCTTCAAGATTAAATGTTAGCGCTAATTGTCTTTTCTCGGATGCTGGCGGTAGGTAACCCTAGCTTTAAAGTTATCTCACTCATAAATTATGAATAATGTCTTTTTTCGAACATTGTTTTGTTTTACGGCACATCAACAACTCAATGGGTTAATTAATACCGACAAGATTTTTAGTGCTGGTAATTTTTTTTTTTTCAAAAAAGAATTGCTGGTAATATTTGTAGGTCAGGTTTCATTGGCGTATTTTTGTAAAGAGGGTTTTTGTCGTGAGTCAAATCTATTCCTGGTAATATTTTTCCAAAGATGTATTGGAGATAATGATATGAAAATCTTTTAAACCCAACTGGAGACTTCTGGTTTGGTTTAGTTTGGTCTGTTTTATTGGCAAGCATATCAACCTCAATGGTTTATTTAATGCTGACAAGATTTTATTGCTGGTAATGTTTTCTTCAAAAATGTATTGTTAGTAATATTTTATTTTTCAAAAATGTTTTGCTGGCAAACTATTTTATTTTTCAATAATGCATTGTTGGCAATAATGTATTTCTGGCAATAATTTTTTTCTTCAAAAATTAATTTCTGGTAAAATCTTTTTTATTCATAAAAATGTATTGCAGGTAGCAAAACCTATTTTTACGCTTTCATAGTGTTTTGACCCCGTTTTAGGGGTTAACTATTTGCCTATAGCTGGCCTTATTTTGATATTAACAGTTTATTAGTCATGGTTTCTAGTTATCCCATACAATTTCAGTTCAGTTTACCTTATTTAAACTACAGTCTATTATTTATATTTACATTAATTACATCGTTCTCTTCTCCTCATCTCTATTGCTATATTCACGACGTTTCGGTCGTTGTAAGCTTCGACTTTCTTCAGGTGATAAAAGTTGAAATTTCGAACCAAACCCTTTATTCAATCCACGTAGATTGTTCTAATTCCACATGCCATGCCTTATTCGAATATCTCAGTTTCAGTTAATTCCATTTAGTAAGAGATTTATTGCTTGCTTTAGTAATTCAACTCTCCAAGTTTTTGTTCTCTCTGCTGTGACCGGGTATTGAACTCACAACACTTTGATTCAAGTCACTTTTTTTTGGATTACTCAACTAACGCTTTTATCCATTGGGCTAATGAGTAAATTTTGGGAATTATAAATCTAATGTCTCAGTAACAATAATTTCTTTTTTTACCAGAGCTCATATTATAATTTTGTTATTGTTGTTTTTCTCTAAATCTCTGTATTACTGTTTTCAATATTGTCTTCTATGCTTGGCCGGCTTAGCAGATTTTTGTGGGCTAGCATATGCGCAGATTCCTTAAGTTTTCGTATTTTTCAGTGGTGTTCTTTATTATTTCGACTTCATCTAACAGTGGGGGCGGTGGTGATCTTGCTTCACCCCCGGTACACTATTTAATTAATATCTATTTAGTTAAGCTCAATATAATAACCTCCCCCCACCAAAAAAAAAAAAAAAAAAAAAAAGGTAAAAAAGAAGAAAAATTGAAATGAGTTTGTTTAGAAAAAAAGGAAGGCCATATCCTCATTTTTGTTTTTGGCATATCCCGTCAGGCATTGACGATCACGTCTCTCTTTTTTTTTTGGTAAATTCCTTTATTATCTGCGCATTGAAACAACATATTGGGACAGGTAGTGTAGTAGTGTCCTGCTACTTGCTTCAAAGATTTTCCAAAATTTTTGTTATATTCCGAGCTAAGGGAATAAATATTTAACACCAGGTGGATACTAGAAGAAAGGTTTATTGTACACGACCAGTACAATATGAAATATGGTACAATTATATACACAAGTGAATCTAGTAGTCAGTGCCACTAATTGGAAGGTCGGATGTTCTTGCGTCGTCTATCACTCTTCTCCCTATCTGTCCTTGAGTCTCTCGTAGACAGTGGACTTTATAGGTACTTACTACCTTTAGTGTAACCATTGATGGGGGTGCCAGGTTATTCCATTACATCAATATTTAATATCAAAAGGTTTAAATTACCTTTATTTACATAATTCTTTGTAAGAATTTGCTAGATTCTTCCAATTATCTTATTCAGGAACAATCTACAACATTCCGCAATTTGTTTCTAATATAGTTATCTCCGAACACAAATCGTATGCAATAATTATCACCACGGACAAAAGCAAGGAACTATCAACATCGAGAGAAATAACTTTTTTTTTTTATCTTTGAATCATGGATAACGGCTCGGATTGAGGAATCGGAGTGCCAAATTTGAATTCCAGTCAAATCCATTACATTCACTTACGTGCTAATACTGTGAACTAATTCTGTTCCCTGAGAAGAAAATGTATTGAGACTGTACTCATCTCGCAGTTCTCAACATTGAAGGTCGGGGCCATAAGTTATTTCACCATTTCACCATATAGAGTGGAGGAAATAAATATTCGTACACCATGGCATTTTTTAATTAACATATTTATAACATATGAAAAAAACTTAAAATCCGTACAATATTTATACACCATTGCATAATGCTGCAGTATGCAAAAAACAATTAATAAATATTGTTATAAATGAAATTATGTGTTATTTATAAAATTTCTAGGCGAAAAAGTATTCGTACAAAATATTTGTTATATTCTGTGCTAAGGGAATAAATACTTAACACCAGTGGGATAATAGAAGAAAGGTTTATTGTACACAACCAGTACAATATGAAATACGGTACAATTATATACACAAGTCAATCTAGTAGTCAGTGCCACTAATTGGAAGGTTGGACGTGCTTGCGTCGTCTCTCTCTCACTCTTCCCTGAGTCTCTCGTAGACAATTGATTTTATAGGTACTTACTACCTACAGTGTAATCATTTATGGGGGGTGTATGGTTATTCCATTACATCAATATTAAAAGTAGTCTTTCTCTTAGAGTGGTTGCCAACCAAGGCTAGAAGGCCAAGTCTGCCCTACCATAGCTGGAGAGTGGAAGAAAAAGATAGATTCATGCATTGGTGCGAAAAGTGAACGCATCAGACTCGGCTAGAATTCGAACTCGGCTCGCTGATTCCCATTTCTGGGCAGATTTTTACAGGGGTTCAAACACCGACGACCATCACCCTAAGTTTTCTAGTGGTATTTACTGATTGTTTCGTAATAGTGGCAGTAAAATTTTTACGTTACATTCCCGGATTAAGAGCGATCTAATCGTCTAAAAAGTTGCCATGGCTCGAACATCAATCTCTGGAAACTTGCATAAAGAGGCAATATTGTCTATTTTTATCTGTAAGATGATCTAGCAAAGGAAGCAATAATTTAAAGGCGATAGAAAAAGGCGACATCAGTCTTCTTAAACCTGTTCCTTTATTTAGTTTCTCATCACTAAAGTCTTCTCCTACTCTTGCAATCCCAGTAACACCTTGCGTCTTAGTGGCATTATCGCCTTTCTTGGGGTGAAATGATTGAAAAAAAAACAATTATCATACGTTATAGAAGAAATAGGCAGTAGAACGAGTAAGGTCAAAATGGTAACTGATGTCCAAACGACCTCAAGTCCGTTGTTAACTGGGGCAAAAGTTGGCTTGTTAATTTTAACGCTTCCAAAACCAAACTTTGCCTTCCATCAGCATGGCTGATGCTAACCTCCAGGAAAGTGACTCTTTGTGCCTTTTCGGGTTAACGTTCTCAGCTGCAATGAAGTGGAAAGACTATATTGAATCCATTGCTAGGTCAGCTCCTAAGAAAGTTGGTTTACTGTGCCGTGCGAGATAATTTTTCTCGCCAGAATCTACCATACATATCTATATTTCTACCATTCGTTCTTGCTTAGAATATTGCTACAGCATATGATCCACTGCTCCTGCTATTTACCTAGAACACCTTGATAAAGTCCAAAGAAGAATCAGCAATGTTACAGGTCCTGATCTGGTGGCTCGGCTTCAGTCACTTTCCCAACCTCGTAAGGTTGCCTCTCTGTGTCTTTTCTATAAATAGCTTCATGGTTACTGATCAGATGAGTTCTTCGCTATGATACCTAGACTTTTTGAATTTAAGTACAGTACCAGATTGGCGTCAAGATCTCATCAATTTACAGTTGAGTTGGCTAGATGTAACCGTAAATCCTATTTTAACTGTTTCTTTTCTCGCACTTCTCGCTTGTGGAACTCCCTTCCGACTCCATGCCCGCCCTGGGTATGACGATAAACTACATCCGCGTCCTGATTAAGACGATAAACTATGTCCAACAGCAAGGCCTCTGATCAGGAGGTTTTGAGGAGCGTAGAACCACCTCTTAATTGCTGGTGTTCCCAGGTTCACCCTGACCCGGTGTGGTAGCACCTGTTAGGATCCCAGCTATGGGCAAATAAACCTCGAAATTGGGGTAAAAAGATTATAAAAGTGTAAAAATAGGTTTTAATACCAGAAATGCTTTGAAAAAAAAAATATTGCGAGCAATAAATTTTTGAAAAAAAAAAAAAAAAAATTATCAGCAAGGCATTTTTGAAGGAAAAATATTACCAGAAGTAGATTTTTGACAAAACAAAATATTACCAGCAATAAAAATTGTTGGCATTAAATAACCCATTGAGGTTGATATGCCGTAAGCCAAATCAAACCATATACTGTTAGTGTGTAGATTTTGATCTAGTGCGAACAAAATGAGTAATTTAAAACTTTTACGAAAATAAAACTATCCAAGATTGTAAATTTCCTACAAGTTGGATTGTACTCAAAAATATGAGTAATTGAAAAATGGTTCAAATATATATGTATACATATACATTTTTTATCAAAATTTTGTTGTCATTAAATGACCCACTGAGGTTCATATGCCATAAAACATCCAAACATCAAATCAACCGGCTCCATGCTTTCCAGACAACTTTAATCTGCAAAAATTTAAATGCAATGTCAATCGCTATCTATTGTCCTCCTGATTACTTTTTTCTCTTCCCGCTCATTATCAATGCTTCTGTTTCTAATTCTTTGACACCCTGTCACCCCTTGTGTCCCAGTGGCTTTTCTGCCTTGCATGAGGTGAAACTGATTAAAAAAAATGACTTCTGTGATAATTTTCGGGAGTTGATAAACTGTGTAACCAGGAGAGAGTTTGTCAAACGAAGCAGCTAAAGTTGCTTTGTTCTTTAATCTAAATTATAAGAGAAACAAAAAACATTTCCAAAAGCTCTTCCTGTTTGATCATTAAGGCTGTAACATAAAACGAACTTGAATTTATTATTTGAGAGCAAAACAGAGTTATCGTTCTTGTATTGATCGCTGGGGCGACGTATTGACGCAGAGGGTACCGAATATAGTTTGATAAATTCGAAGTTTGAAAATTTTAAAGCAAGTTTAGAAAGGGTGATATTGAGCTAAAATAAATGAATAAATAAACAGTGCTGTGCACGTGTGTGTGTGTGTGTTGGGGGGTGCGCGCTAGACAATTCAAAGAATAATAATGTTTAAATTATTCTCGCTTTCTACAGCGTTCTAGTGTCATCGATCGATTTTATTATCTTTTTTTTCTGGAATAAAATTCATTCTCTTGAAAATTATTCAGCACATGTCTCCATCTACGAAGTCACAAGAAAAACAAATATTATAGACGGGCATTGATATATCACGATTTACTCGGGTCGAATCCTTTTTTTTCTTCTTTTTTCTTATTCTGCTGCGCTATGTAGTCGCTGTCTTGTTTGGGAAATTTAAGTTAGGTCTTAAAATGGTACCAGCGAAATTGTCACGATAAAAGTAGGTCCATAATTTTAATGGCCTAATCTAAGAAGGTCCGTAATAAATGGACAGGTCGTACTTTTTTTTTTCAATAAGTAATAAATATAGGGTATCTGAAAACGATTTAAAATATCATAAAGGGCGAAATAAATAAATGGTGGAGTCTTGATAAGTTCGGCGTTCGGAAAATTTCCTAAAAAAATAAAAATATAGATAAAAATGAAATAAACGCATATTCCACTTTACTGGGCAACTTACACCAGGTTTTAAAATCTTTATTCGGTATCTCATATCAGGTTTTAAAATTTTTATTCGGTACCTCACATCAGGTTTTAAAATCTTTATTCGGCACCTTACACCAGGTTTTAAAATCTTTATTCGGCACCTCATATCAGGTTTTAAAATCTTTATTCGGCACCTTATACCAGGTTTTAAAATCTTTATTCGGCACCACACATCAGGTTTTAAAATCTTTATTCGGTATCTCATATCAGGTTTTAAAATCTTTATTCGGTACCTCATATCAGGTTTTAAAATCTTTATTCGGTACCTCATATCAGGTTTTAAAATCTTTATTCGGTACCTCATATCAGGTTTAAAAATCTTTATTCAGCACCTCACATCAGGTTTAAAAATCTTTATTCGGCACCTCACATCAGGTTTAAAAATCTTAGTAGCTGTTCATTTCATATACGGCACATTATAATTTATATAGTTATATAAAGTCAACATTTTTCACTTCCCTTAATATATTTCTGGCTTTCACTTTCTTCCCAATCTGTGATCTAAATGCTAAGGTGGTTACCACTTTCAGAATAATTTACTTATAAAAACTATCAATAAAACAACGGCTGACTTATAATGTTAACAAAAGACATGATTATTATAAAAGGTACAAGAACCGTCTCTTTTCAACCTTGACAATGCTCAAAAGCGCTTATATGGCTGTGTGAATGATGTGTTAATTTCCACCCTACTAACACAAATTTCCCCAACAGACGCAACGTTGCAAGCCTATCATTACTCTATTGGTCTTTCTATGTTAAAGGTTTCTGACGTACTACATTTTCTAGTTCCACCAGTTCAGACCTTCACATCTAAAGCCCGCCATGTCACGTATACAGGGTCGAATCATCCTTAAATCTCCCGTATTCCATTGATAAGGAGCAAGTTCCCCCTATAACAGCTTCTTCCCTCGAAATGTTACGTTGTGGAACAGACCCCCGTGAAAATGCTTCCCCGATCACTACAGTCTTAACCTCTTTAAGTTTAGAGTCAACAGTTATCTGTCCTACATATACTAATATTCTCCACTTATTTTCCCCTCCTACGTCCACACCATAACCTCACGGAGTAAGCCTCTAGCTTAAGTGGCTCTTGGGTCTTGTGTTGTGTGAACATTTAATAAAACATGCCGCCTTCGTGCGACGAGTTTAAATACAATTTGTTTTCGATTTCGCCCCAAGCAAAGCAGTAAAGCCACTGATACACAAAGGGTTAATGAGTGTGGAAGAGTTAGAAGCAGAAACATTGCTAAAAAGTAAGAACAAAGGAAGAATAATCAAGAGGAAAGAAGATAACGATTGACATTGCATTTAAATTTTCGCAAAATAAAGTTGGCTGGAAAGCACGGAGCCGGAAAGGAG
This sequence comes from Acanthosepion lycidas, assembly GCA_963932145.1. NCBI lineage: Eukaryota > Metazoa > Mollusca > Cephalopoda > Sepiida > Sepiidae > Acanthosepion > Acanthosepion lycidas. The sequence goes on along the minus strand of OZ010596.1, from coordinate 17,747,243 downwards.
TTCCACAAGCGCGAAGTGCGAGAAAAGCACGCTTATTTACGGTTACATCTCGCCAACAGTAAATTATGAGATCTTGTTGCCAGTCTAGTACTGCAAAGAGTCTAGGTGCCATAGCGAAGAGTGCATCCGAACAATTACCATGAAAGTATTTATAGAAAAGACAGGGTGAGGCAACCTTTCAGCGGTGGGAAAGAGACTGAGGCTGAGATGCCAGGTCAAGATCAATAATATTGCTGATTCTTCTTCGGATTTTATCCAGCAGCTCTAGGTAAATAGCAAGCACACTGGACCATATGTGGTAGCAATATTCTAAGCATGGACGAATGGTAGAAGTATAGATATGCATGACAGATTCTGGAGAGAAAAATTCCCGCACAACATATTGAACCAATTTTCTTAGCAGTTGACTTAGCAATGGATTCAATAAATCTCTCCATTTCATATCAACTGATCATCATCTATCGATCAGATTTGAATTGATATTGTTTTTTAAAATCTTTCTTCAGCACGTAGCCAGTTATGGCTTTCCACAGTTTCCATTCCGTTATTCTCCATGAATTCCCCCCCCCAAAAAAATTCGAAAATGCAGTGAAGTGATTCTACCTTCTAGGTTTGGAACTTAGAGTTTTCCTTCTCTTAGATTCGTTGTCCTGGGTGTGACGATAAACTACATCCGGCAGCAAGGCGTCTGATCAGAAGGTTTTGAGGTGCGTGGAACCACCTCAATTGCAGGTGTTCCCATGTCCACCCTGACCCGGGGTGGTAACACCGGTTAGGGTCCCAGGAAATGGGCAAATAGTATACACCCAAACTGGGGTCAAAACACTATGAAAGTATAAAAATAGATTTTTATAGTAAATATACTAGCAATACATTAAAAAAAAATACCAGCAGTACATTTGACTCTTGACAAAACCCTTTTTACAAAAATATGTCAATGAAACCTCATCTTCAAACTGATTTATTACAAAGAATACATATTCTATTTATACAAACCTGTCCTAAAAACCTTGTCGACATTAAATAACCCATTGAAGCGGTAAAAAAAAACAAAAGAAAATAAACCAAACCATTCAAGTCTATATAGTCGAGTCTACCCTGCTATTTAACTGATAACCGTCAGAAGAAGAGGTGGATTTATGTCTTTCCTAGAGGTATGTGGGCGACAGTAAAGGTTTTAACGTAATTGTTAAATAAACCCAAGCCGTTATACCATGGATCACATAAAACCCGACTTTTGTTAATAAAAAGCAATTTTATATAAACATGCTTAATAAAAGAACATCGAACAAGAAGAAAAAAACCCCTGAAAATGTCAACAAAATTTAGCATAGATATGCTTTTCGGAATTTCTTTCTTTTTAAAATAGTCGTTCCGTGGCCACTCGACCGGAAAGCCACAGCCGAATGCGCATTGCGCATAACCGGAAATAAGAACAATTCCGGTAGCAGAGACCGAAGTGGTAGGAGTTATGTTTGTAGAGAGGAAGAGGCGGTAATTCTGGGGCAGAGACGCCGTACTTAAATAATATAAACAAAATAATAATAATAATAATAATAATAATAATAATAATGATAATAATAAAAACATTACTCCATTTCTTAATGCACTCTGTGACCCGACAAGATACAAACACAACTCTCTGCACGCCTACCCATCCCCACTAAACAATATCAACTCTAGATTTCGTCTCAGACTGCTTTCTGAGGTTCCAGACAAAGTTCTTTAAAAAGGATGAAAGTTTTTAGAATAACTAAGGATAATATTTTTCGACAATCAGCCGCTATAAGTAATCTTTTTCTTAAAACCACCTAACATGCAGACAAAGCCATTCCCGAAAACCATTGCAAATTACCTGATGTGCATGATTATTGTGACCTGTTGCTAAACACAATAACGGGATATCAGTGACGTTATTTATTAAGATTAACTTTATTCTGACAAGACCAGAATAGGAGTCGTCCTGGGTATGACGATAAACTGCATCCAACGCAACAAAGCCTCTCTGATCGAGAGGTTTTGAGAAGTTTGGAACAACCTCTTAATTGCTGCCGTAGCAGAAAAAAAAAACACAATTTACACATAGTTAGAGATAACAAATTAAAGGAAAATTTATGCAATTATTAGAAAATATATATCTCTAACTACACCTCAATTTTCGTCTAAGTCACACAAACGGCGCGCTCTAGTCAAATTTTTTTAAAACAAACGCGAGAGTGCTGGCCGTTATTAAAACAAATACGAGAGCGCTGGCCATTATCGATGCGACTCTTGCTTGCCACATATGTCTACAACTAAGTCCGTGCGTTTCCCTTATATAGAAAGCAGAGAGAGGGAGAGAGAGAGAGAGAGAGAGAGAGAGAAAGAGAGAGAGAGAGAGACTTCACACACACACACACGCTAACCATAGAGGCTACTCGAGTACACGGCTGACTAACGGTCTGACCATTAGGCTGTGAAAACGACCTCCTGTGAACACAGAAAGAAAACAGAGTCAAATATCAACGTGACAAGCCCAAACTGATAGCCAACAAGCAGTCAGCTGGATTAAACCATACTTCCTTTTCACACATTCTTATTTCATACCTCATACATCGTACATTCGAATGCCATACTATACGACATACCAGTGTCTATTTCGTTTGTTTACTCCAACCAACTACTAACTTAGATCACTGTTGTTTCCAAGTTCACCCTGATCCAGGGTGGCACCACATGTTAGAGTCCCAGCTATGGGAAAATATTGCATCTCCCCAAACTGGGGTCGAAACATGAAAATATAAAAATACATTAGAAAAATTACCAGTATCTGTCTATATTTCTGAGATGAGGTATTATGTACACTATTTACATTATTCGGACTACTGTCCTCATCTTTGTCCTTGAGGACACATGGAACAGTGGATAAAGGCGTTAGTTAGATCCAGTGACGGGACCCAAAGAGTGTGAGTTCAATACCCGGTTAAGGCAGTTGAGGACTTGGAGAGGGGAATTAACAGAAGATAACTGACATCCATTAAACATGGCACGTTGAACTAGAACAGTCTACCCCAGTGAGTGAAATAAAGGTTTCCGTTCGACATTTCAACCGCCTGAAAAAGGCCGGAGGGTACAACGGCCGAAACATTGTAATAAATATGGCGACAAAGACGAGGACAATAGTCTGAATAATGTAAATAATGTAAAAAATTACCAGCATTACATTTCATAGTAAAAAAAGAGATTACCAGAAATACATTATTTGAAAGAAAAAATTAACAAGACTGACATGAAAATAAAATTTCGGCATTAAATGACCCTTTATATGCCGTTAAACAAGCAAACCATACCAAACCAGAATAGTGGGGCTTCCAATAAAGATTAGTGCAAAACGATTTCGGCGACCGAATATTTCGTAATTTGCTTTGCTTTCTAGTGATTTTGTTTAATGGAGAGCTTCTAAAATATGTAATGTATATAATGTTTATATACGTACATTATATGTTCCAAGGTCCAGCTCCAAGCCAGAGAATGGAGGAAAGCGGACAGATGGCCTCTCAAAATTACCTGCTTAAGGTAGATGGAGGTTGACAACCCAGGAAGGCAGTTCATTTAGCGGAAGTAAAACCTCTGCATCGATCATATAGTTATTTACTAAGATTATCTAAATATTATTCCAAATATTAGCGTGCTGGACTCAAGGAGAGACGACGCGTTTTTTCGAAGGTAGAAAACTACATGAAAACTGCCGTAGAAGCATGAAAAAATCGATTATTTCCACTATCGATGGGAGTTGGGGAAAAAAAAACTAAACAAAATGAACACAAAACGACCAGTTTTAAAAAAAGGACTCGTAACTGGAAAAACAGAATGAAAAAAGAATGTTAACAACAAATACTTTTTCACACCCAACCCAGTTCTGCGGAATCAAAATCAATGTTGAGTTTAAGCAAGCGAATGAGCCAATTGGAGTAAAGTGCCATGCAGATTTAAATTTTTCCCACTTGTGACGAATGCAGCTATCGATTTTTTTTGCATGCTAGCATGTTAGTTAACATTCGTGTCAGTCAGCTGTTGGCTCTCACGCTGGCCAATAGAATCTTCCTGCCTATTCGTGACAGCCAGCTATTGGCTCTCATTCTGGTCAGTAGAAAATGGCCGCAAACTACATGAAAACTGCCGTAGAAGCATGAAAAAGTCGATTATTTCCACTATCGATGGGAGTTGGGAAATGCAAGGTCGGTCTTAGCCTTTCTGCTAACTTTGAGCATGTGCATGTAAATTTTGGTGCAAATACATCGAAAATTGCGGTAGTGCATTCGTTACACACACACAGCCTGCCTTTTATAAATAGAGATATTTCCTTTATTATATATATTATATATATTATGGATATTATTTTTTATTTAGAGTTATATAGGCATTGTTTATTATTATTTCTTTCAAGATTTACATAGTTACCATTTTTTTTTAAACTAAAGATCGTTTGTCTTATTTTATTTTCTGTTTTTGCTTACCTAAATATATATATATCAATTTTGCATTTTCTACTCTCGTTCCTTGCTTATCAATTGATAGTTTAGTTATTCGTACTGTTGCGGGTATGTGATGTGTGTTGGAGATGAATAGAAGGTTTGAATTATCAGAAGGCTTAAAATGGTGTGTTCAATAATCTTCCATCCACAACAATTATTACAAGATAGAGGATAAAGATTCATTAACATCTTGTTTCAAAACGTAACAATTGAATTTATTAATATTTGATATACTTACATGAATACTAAGTGAAAAGGTTAGACAGAGTTGTGTCTCTTAGATTAGGTAATATTTGTACCTAAGTTCATAAAGTGAAAGTAATTATTAAACTGTAATTTAGAAGAATAAAGTTTCTTTAGCATGTTTGGAATTGTGTACAAGTTGGTAAAAGTTCAGAAGAGATTTCAGAGTGCGTACATGCGTGAATGTTTGTAATGGTCTTTAACGTCTGACCGCAAAGGCTAAGACGGGAGTTCTTGAAGATTACATATTGGTACTTGGTAGCAAGGAATGAGACGCGAGAGAGAGAGAGAGAGATGAAAAGAAACACGAGGGAGTTTACACGTGTTCTGTTTTCATAATTTTGTTGTACCACGTGACTGGCTCAGATGGAAAACGCGGTTAAACAGATTTGTCGCGTGCAGGCGGTTTGATTGGTCGGAACTGACCAATCAGCGAGCTAGTTTGAAGGTGATTAACCAATGAATGCTTTTTATATATTTTGTAAGATTGTGATGGTGAAAATTACAACAGGAATAGTGCATTTCCTAGCAGGGGTTAACTGGCTTGTTGTGGAAGATTCCACAGTACTGTCAAAAAAGGAGGTTAAAAATTATTTTATTGTATGTGAAATAATGACTTCATAATATCCTAGTATTTTACGTTTAAATCCAGATTTATATTTTCATTTTTTCTTTCTGCTTTTTCTTTCTCAACATTTTTCTAAAATTAACAAACTTTTTGATATATGGATTCTTGTTACGTTGTAAAGAGAAGAAAGCAAGGATAGAATAACCTTTTCTTAAGGCTTTACTGAACTTAATTCACAGCAGTCAGTAATCAACAAAGGAAAGAATTCAGAATGAAAAGGAAGAAGAACGCAGCTTTTAAAGAGGAAAGGGAACGTGTGAAAAGTCACCTGGGCAAGAAAGTTAGTTTCCTTTTTTTTTACGAAGATATAACATTCTCCCCCACTTGATAAAGAGATTGAAAAAGTTTTATAAATCCAGTCGTTGGATTGGTCTACGAATCCTGCTAGACCGGCGTGGAGGTAGTTCACCACTGGAAGAGCCAGTCCTCTGAGAAGGCTGACTTTCAGGATTCTGGCTATTATTCACAGATTCATTTTCTGTATAAGGTGAAGAAATATTAACGAGACCTGTATCAGGCAAAAGGGTTGAGTCTGCATGGTCCACGTCGGGTTGAGTATTTTCAGGTCCATTTTGAGGTCCATCCGGGCGTGGAAAACGTGCCAACCGTCTCAGCGCCACCGAATCTTCCCGGCCATCATTGTGACGTATTTTGGCATGCGTAGGGTTGGCCTCAAGGAGTTCCACCACCTCAACGATTGGGTCATATTTACCTCTGCCACCGAATCGTTTTAATAATACCTCTCCAGGCTCACAGAGCCAAACAGGCAACGCAGTACCGGAGGAGGACCGCCTTTCAAAATTGAACATTCGTTCGTGGGGGGTTGCATTCGTAGTGGTGCATAGCAGGGAGCGGATAGCATTTAACACATCATGTAGAACATCCTGCCAAGCACTAATTGGTAACTGTTTCGATTCCAGGGCCAATAATATGGTATTCCAAATTATGCCGTTGTAACGTTCGCATTGGCTATTGCCTCTAGGGTTATAAGCAGTAGTATTACTGCATCCAATTCCAAGTCGTGTTAGAAATTGTTTAAATTCTCCCGACATAAACGAAGTTCCTCGATCGGAGTGAATGAACGAGGGAATCCCGAAAATGGAGAAAATACTTGTCAGGCACTGAATAGCAGTTTGCGAAGAGCAATCGCGGCAGGGAAAGGCAAAGGGAAATCGACTATATTCGTCGATAACAGTAAATATATATCGGTAACCTGTCGGAGATACCGGGACAGGCCCTTTGTAGTCTATGGAAAGACGCTGAAATGGCGCAGTAGAACGGATCAGAACATTACTAGCAGAATCGAAGAATTGGGGTTTTATTTTGGCACAGGTCGTACATTCAGAAGTCATACGTCGGACTTCATCAAGCGAATAAGGCATATTCTGAGACCTTACAAAATGCCAAAAGCGCTGTACCCCAGGATGTATTAAGGAATCGTGTATCGATTTAAGTTCCTTCAAGGAAGACGCAGCAGCACCACATACTCTGGATAAGGTATCCGCAACTGTGTTTTCATTTCCAGGACGGTGTTATGTCGTATGAAAAGGGAAGAAGTTCCATTTTCCACTGTATAATTTTATCGTTTTTCATTTTTCCGCGATTAGCAGGTTTAAACATAAAAGATACGGCTTGTTGATCAGTAATAATAGTAAAATGTTTCCCGGCAAGGAGGTCTCTCCATTTACGAACGCATTCGACTATGGCATATGCTTCTTTTTCGACTATATGAAGTCGTATTTCAGAGGGGTTTAGCGACCGAGAAAAGAATGCTACAGGTCGCTCAGCTTGTAAAAGAGTGCCTCCAATAGCCTTTTCTGAAGCATCGGTTTCAATAGTAAATGGCAATTCATCATCAATAACTTTTACAGATGACTGGGCAATGTCTTTCTTAAGTTTTTCGAAAGAATTTATAACTATAGGAGGCATAGGGAATTGTTTATTTTCGACCAGTGGACGAATTTTGTGTGAATATTTAGGTATCCATTTCGCATAGTAAGCAAACATACCAAGACACCTTTTTAACGAATTTGAGTCGGAAGAAGGAGGCATTTGCAAAAGTGGCTTCAAACGCTCAGGATCGGGTTGGATAGTTCCGTTACAAATTTGATATCCTAGCACGTTAATAGAACGAAGTGAAAACTCTGATTTTTCCCGGTTTATTTCGAGGTTATATGTCGAGGCAGCTTTTAAGAAACATTCCAAATTGACGTCGTGCTCCTCCTGGGTTTTACCGCAAACAGTTATATCATCTATATACGAAAAGGTTCCAGGTAATTTGTTATCAGAAATGAAAGAATTCATAAATCGCTGAAAGGCAGAAACCCCGTTAGTAACACCCATGGGTATTCGTTTAAATTGGAACAGACGATTTCCAGCTTGAAAGGCCGTATAGGGGCGATCTTCGGGGCAAATTTCAATCTGATAGTACGCTTTGGACAAGTCAATTATACTATAGATACGATACTGGGCTATTTGGTTTACGAGATCTTCAATTCGAGGCAAGGAGTAGGCATCAAGTAAGGTGAACCTATTAATAGTCTGGGAGAAATCGACTACCAATCGTTTCTTTTTATTAGGTGACGAAGTTACAACAATTTGAGCACGCCACGGGGAGTAACTTGTTTCAATTATATCATCCTCAAGCAGTTGTAGAATTTCTTTTTCAATGAACCGAGCATCCCCCGCACGGTAATTTCGGGATTTAGTAGCAATAGGTTTGCAGTCAGGGGTCAAGTTTCGGAACAACTTAACAGGAGCACAACTGATCTTGGTTAAAGCGCAGATTTTTAAACTATCCTGAGATCCACCAAAAGAAATAGTGATACTCGGGCTACTATAATAGCTGAGGTAGAACGTGAAGGCGCCGGCATGGTAGAACGGCAAACTTTAGAAAAATGACCGAGTTTGCCACAGTTTCGACATCTCTTATCACGGGCAGGACAATAGCGACGATTATCCTTAAAGTGACGTTTCCCTCCACAGTTGTAGCACTTGCCACGAGCAAGGGCAGTAGAAAATTGTACAGAGTCACACTCCGTACGAGAATCAGTTAAGTCAGAAAGCATATTTTTAGTAATAGTAGTGGAAGTGGCCTCCTCGGCAGAATCAGTAAACACATTTTTAGTCCTAGTGGTAGTAGCAGCGGCTGATCCAATCTGAGAAGCGTATGATTCAGCACGAAAGTGAGCCTGTTCTAAGGCTCTAGCACATTGAGTAGCCTCCTTGAGAGTTAGCGTATCATTTTCAAGCAGTCTGGCACGTATTACGGGGGACCGGAGACCACGTATAAATGCATCACGGACAGATTCATCCCTGTAAGTAGTAGCAGTAACATCTTGGAAGCAACAGTCAGCAGCAAGTCGATTCAAGGCCTGAAGGTATTGGTCTACAGACTCATTTTCCTGCTGCAGACGTGTAGACAACAAATGTCTAGGATGAATAACACTTGGAGACTTGTCATAAACACTTTTCAGCAATTCAACAGCATGTTCAAATCCAGAACAACCCTCGATAACATCAGCAACGGTAGCACCGATGTTTAAATAAAGGACTTCGAGTTTGTCCGGGTTTAAAGAAGCAATAGTTGATAAATAATAATTAAAATTACGGTACCATAGTCTCCAGAGCTTGCTAGCCTGAGGGTCTGCAGAAGATATATCAAACTTGTCCAGACGAATAATCTTGTCCATGAGGAATTAAGTTCAGTAAATTGTTACGTTGTAAAGAGAAGAAAGCAAGGATAGAATAACCTTTTCTTAAGGCTTTACTGAACTTAATTCACAGCAGTCAGTAATCAACAAAGGAAAGAATTCAGAATGAAAAGGAAGAAGAACGCAGCTTTTAAAGAGGAAAGGGAACGTGTGAAAAGTCACGTGGGCAAGAAAGTTAGTTTCCTTTTTTTTTACGAAAATATAACATTATGGATTCTGTTCTCGCGTCGTGAGGCAACTCATGAGTATTCCATTGACACATTACCTATGAGTCCTTTTCGTGAGAGTAGAGGATTCATCTAGTGTCGTAGAATGACGTGCACCTGGAATTTATTTAAGTGAGAAAGGAGATTTTTGCAATCCCAGTCCCATTCTTTTGTTCGATGCCCGCCATCTGCTTTCTGGGCCAAAGGCTTCCATGAGATAAGCGGCGTGCAAGGATGCAGGTCATATTTCGGAGTGACCTTCCTCTAGCCTTGTAAGACTCCAGAGCGTCTATCTGCCCATCAAGTTTGCAAGTTGGCCGTTGACTAGCTCGGAGTTTTGCCATCCTTTGACAGGTAATGTTTTTAGTTATGCTGGGTGACATGCCACACACCTCACCAGTATCCACTAGTGGGGGAGCCGGTATAGACGCCAGCCATCCGTCCATGCGGCAGGTTGTACTGAGTTACAATGTTACCAGTAGCAGGCTCCAAGCCTGATCTGGCCATTTTCGATATTACTGTTTGTTTATTTATGCACGAGTATTTCGTAATTTGTTTTGATTTCTAGTGTTTTTGTATACCTAACATTTATATATTTGAAAAGAAAAGTTAATTTTTTTTTGAGGTGGAACTTCTAAAAATAGCGATGTATATAAATGCGTATATACATACATTATATTTCAAATGTTTTCATAGCGAGGGCTGATAGTGGGAACAAGATCTATAAAATGCTTCCCTGGCATGAATTTCAAATATCCTCAGACAACTAAGTACATCTCCAAACCGGATGATGGGCTTAGGCGGTAACCTGGCGCCTCATAACCAGCTGGTTCGAGTAGATGGAACTGGACAGCTTAAGAAGACAGTTCATTTAGCAGAAGTAAAACCATGATTTTAAACCTCCACTACTATGCGGTTATATCCAAAACACGGAAAAGCTATAGCATAATAACTCCTACCACTACCACTTCGGTCTCTGCTACCGGAATTGTTCTTATTTCCAGACAGAAATCCCGAAGTTGAGCTGGGAAGGCGGTTGACTGTCAACACTGTCAACTTTCCGGCAAGTCCTGCAGCCAAGCCGCCCTCAAATGTAATGCCCTGTATTCCTTTAGATCTTGTGGCTACGGATGGGGGGTATGTAATCTGGATAGCGCTCCATATATCAAACCCCAGAAAGAAAACTTTGAATTCAAACCAGCTGTTGCCTTGTAGGTCTTGCCAATTTAATTTCTGAGAAGAGGGACGGGTTAACCTCAACATCCTCAATGTAAAAGGAACAGGCAAGCCATTGCACTTTTCTGCCTTCAATGTCAACGTGAACCCCAATTGTGAGATTATGGAGAGTGGTGATCACAGCGGCGGTGCAAAATGCGCTCACGAATAAATGAATGAATGTTGGATCGCAAAGTGCTCAATATATATGTAAATATATTAGGTTAGAAGATTATTTTTTATCTGTCATCATCATCTTATGGTCACCTCTCCTCTCCGCCTCACAACTGTGGTTCATGGTGACATTCAAGAATAGTGAAACGCTTTTCCGGTTTATTTTGCACCGGGGATGCTGAGGCTACCTCGTCTCTACTCTCAGATGTGCATTTGTTTTTAAAGTTACATTCTTACACTTTTCTAGACTTTGCCTGAGGAGACAGGACATACAAGATGGTTTGAATTCAGAGTTTTCTTCTCCTAGACTGGTTGCCACCCAATGCTATAGGGCCCACTCTGTTCTGCTATTTATCCAAAGCTGGGGGGATGACAAGAGATGGATTCATACTTTTCCTATGAAACGTAAGTAAATGTAATGAACTCGAGTGGAATTCGAATTCGGCCCTCCAATTCCTCAATCCGAGCCGCTAACTCCGCCGTATACAGGTAAATATTGATCTGATTCTATTAGGTTGGTGCAAAAATAATGACGCAATAATGTCGTTTTTTGACGTTAAAAAATACGTCAAAAAACGACATTATTACGTCATTATTTTTGCACCAAACTAATATAAGCAAATACAGATCGGGTTTATTACTTGGGTCTGCAAATATCTACCTGGAAGGTGGCTTCTTTTGGGTGTAACTAATCTTTGGTAGGGGATTCTAGAACCCGTCGACAGGACAGAAAGGAAGTTGTAGAGAGCCATGATCATACACGTATTGAAAGGAAATGACGGTTAAAAAAAAGAAGTCGAGTGGAACGGGTCGTCGAAATAATCAAGGCAAGTTCTTTTGGAAAGTCAGACCCCAAGTGCCACTTAGCTAGATTACAAACCCTGTCTTGATTTAGAGAACTTTTTATTTAATATTAAGATCTGTTTTCAAATAATAAGATGTTTTCATTTATCTATCAGGAAAAAAGAAACTGCTAAAATTTCAAAAATATTTCTGTATTTCGGCTTTGCGTGTCGAAGATAATTTCTTTGGAAACATAATGACGCACGCATTTCTAAATATGATTTATTTGATTCAAACTTAAAAAAGAAAAATTAGTCGGACCCATCCACATAAAATGATTAAAACACTCCGCCGGGAAAGATTCAGTTAAGTTAAAATAATTTTTTTTTTTTTTGACAAAGATTCTTCTTCTTTTTTTTTTTCGATGTATGTTATTCAACATTTTCGTCGGGGATATTTTCAAAGTGAAATCGAGCAAAACGGCTGTAAAGTGGGAGGGGGTCAGATTTATTAAACATTTATACGCTTCTTCTTCTTCTTTAGATTTATCATTCTAAATCATTTTCCTCTTCATCTACTTCTTCCATTTTTATTTCCCCATCTTCTTCATCTTTAGTTTTTTTCATTCTACATCTTTTCCCTTTCTTTTTCTCCTTCGTTTTCTACTCACTAATCTTCCTTCATGTTTTTCTTCTTCTTCTTCTTGTTCATTTTCTTTATACGTTATTATTATTAAAATTGTATTTATTTTGCAAAATTTTGCAGTCAGTCATCATTCTTTTCCATCTTACAATTACCTATTCTTCTTCTTCTTCACAGGCAATCATCATAGCTCTACACAATTTCCTATCCTTTGTGGCCCTTAGCAGTTTTTTTCCCTTTTCATAAGGCTTCGACTCCCATTCGACCATCCCTTCACATAAGCTCGTAAGGTAAGTTGTTCACTGCCTTCCGCTATCTCTCTTGCCCCCCAGCATGCCCAGTGACGGTCTCTTTTTAAAATCGTTTCATCCCAAGCAAGACGATAATGCCATTAAAAGCAGGGGTTGAAAGGAAATGGTAAGATGTTAGTGGTGAGCATTGAGGAAAGGACAATGAAGAAACAGGATTCAAGAAGACAGAAGATGGCGACTGACGTTGCATTTAAATTTTTTTTAAAACTGTAGTTATCAGAGGTGAGAAGTGCGAAAAAAAGAAACTCTTAGAAGTGGCGGTTGCATCTAGCTAGTTCCAGAGACCAGCTAAAAAAACAAAAAAAAAAAAACAAACTTATCAGAGCAGCTGCCATGAAATATTTGTAGAAAAGGCAGAGGGAAGCCACGTCGCGAGAAAGATTGAGAATGGAGAGGATTTGAGGAAAGGATAAAACAGGCATATATTTAAAAAAACAAAACAAAAAAAAAACAGAAAATGGCGATTGACGTTTCATTTAAATTTTTGAAGATTGTAGTTCTCAGGGAAGCAAACAAACTGGAGGGAGTTTTACAGGTGAGAAGTGCGAGAATAGAAACTGTTTATTCAGATATATGTGTGGAAGATAACAGTTAATCCTAGACTTAAGCGTGTTAAGATTGTAGTGATCAGGGAAACAAACTCTTGAGAGTCGGTTTCACTAGGCAGATGTTCGTGGGAAGCAGCTGCTTGAGTGGAACTTACATCTCACCAGGGGGATACAAAGGGCATGAGGGTGCAGCGCTACAATGTTTGTAGCTTGGCGGGTCTTATCTGATGAATGACGACTTGAATGTGTGTGATTTTTCCATTTACTAATATTTTTTAGTAATATTATATCTTCTTTTTTGTTTCATCCAAAGCAAGACGACAACGCAGAGGTTTACAGGGCGTGAAAGTGAAAGAGAATACGAAGATTGAAAATGGGGAGAATTAAGGAAAGGAAAAAATGAACAGCGTTCAAGAAGACAGATGATGACGATTGGCGTTGCATTTAAATTTTTGAAGATTGTACATATTAGAGGAGTACAAAATCGGAAGAGAGTTCCACAGGTGAAAAGTGAGAGATAAAAACATTGAAATGCCGGTTGCAGCTAGCCGGTTCAACAGTAAAACGGTGAAACCTATTTGCCAATCTAGTAGCACTCTTAAATTCCTTCTCCGTGAAAAGATTTTATAGACATCACTAGAATTAAGTAAACCTATTCTTAAAAGTTTGCGATTGATGTTGCGTCTAAACTTTTGAAGATTGTAGTTATCAGGGAAACAAGAAATCGGAATGTAGTTCCACAGGCGAGAAAAAAGTGTTATGGTAGATGTGGCGTTTGCATCTAGCTAGTTCAACAGTAAAATTGTGAGACCTCGTTGCTAATCTAGTAGCGCGCTTAAATTCGTGTAATGTGGGCACCAGAAAAAAAATCTCATGAGAACAGTTTCAAAGAAAAGTTTTCCAAGCACTCCTTCCTCATTAGGTGTCCAATACGCCTTCGAATTTCAGTGTCGCACGTTCCGTCCTCTGTTAAAACAATTCCCGGATATTTAAATTGTAGTACTTGTTTATTTTTGGTGTCTCCAATTTGTAATTTGCAGGTTGGGCCACCCCTTTTGCTGACAACCATGCATTCTGTCTTCTTGTAATTAATATTTAGGGGCGTGGAGATTACCATTGTCCATACATTTAAGTAACAACAACATTTCAGAGACAATGGAATCAAAAAGGACACTTATAGTTAAAATCAGAAAGAGACAGTTGGAATTTCTAGGTCACATAATGAGGAAAGAGGACTTGGAAAATTGGTTACTCACAGGACAGATTAAAGTCAGGACGGACAGAGGAAAACAAGACATAACCTACCTAGCGAGCTTTCGTAAATGAATGGCAGAACATGTTTTAAGAAAGATAACAAAAAGACAAAATTTTTTGACAGCTACAAAGAGCAGGAAAATGTGGAGAGCCATGAACAGAAACAAGAAAGCGCAGAAAGTTAAATATCTGTGTAGTTTAGTGACATAGTTTATTCTGATCTAAACGAAAAAAAAATTCTTCCAGATTTTTTCGAAGCGGAAGCGCGAAAAATGACCCAGTGGCACAGAAATCTGAAGCTGCCGTGAAGTATCCAAAGATGCCTTCCAAAAACTATGTAAAGTATCAAGTGATAAGAAAATTTCGTTAGAAACAAAGAAAAGAAAGTTGAACAGCTATCCTTATAGACTTGAAAAGACTTGAGGAAACAGACACGTAGCTTTACAGAAGGATGTTTAGAATACTACGGACGGAATATGTAAGCAATGAAGAATTTTTAAGAAAGAGAGAAGCAAAAAGAAACTCTAGTCCGAAGAATCAGAAGAAACAGATGAAATATCTGCGGCGCGTAACGTAAAAAGAAGGCTTGGAAAATTTGACACACCTAAGATATATTGAAGGTAAGATTCACAAAGGGATGCATTAAGTAACCGGCTAAATTTAAGGCCATAAATGGCCCCACGAACAGGGAGATGATTTCTGAATATCTGATGGAATTTATTAGGCTCAAGGGTTTGGTGATTCGCCCCTTTTCAACTTCTGGCATCAAATTGCCAAGGAACTTTATCCATTGGGAAAATAAAGAACTGGAAAAATAAAATCGGAAAAATAAAATAGTTACGGAAGCTTTAAGAGAAATGGTAACAAAGAGGACAATATACTTAAAATGAGAAAAAAAAAACGTTATTAGCCCCCACCCCCCGCAACGTTGCTTCATGTTATTCAGCAATGAATTGAACCAGGTACGACAGTCTGATATATGGACCTCATACAGTGGTTTGATAAACAGTGAGTTCAGCCTTGTGTCAACCACACTCAGAACTTTGTGGATCCCAAACTGGAGTCACCACGAATCGAGTTGAAGAAATGTGGCAGTGTGCTCAGGCTAAATTTAAGGCCATAAATGCCCCCCCGCCCACCAATTTCTGAATACCTGGCGGAATTTATGTGGGCTCAAAGGTTTAGTGATTCGCCTTTGGTGATTCGCCTGATTTCAACTTCTGGCATCAAATTGCCACTGAACTTTATCCGTTGTAAAAATATTCATTTTTCATGTTTGTTTTTTTTTTAGTGAATTATGATCTTATCTTTACAGTGATAAAGAGAAACAGGTAAAAGTTTTAAAATGTTTGTTTGATGTTCTCATCGTGATATAAAGAAAATAAGAAACAGGAAAAGATAATCAAAGAAATAAAATAGTCGTGGAAAAAACATGGCGGATGGTAGGTGCGAAAGTGTAATAGCATCGAGTAGCCTACCTAACGAGTTTGTGTAAATGGATGGCAGAACAGGGACCAGGGGTGTGTGTGTGTGTGTGTGCAGAGGGGGCAGACTTTACTTAGAGCGACAAAAGACAGAGATAGCCATGATTCGAAGCCACCGTGATGTGGTTCTACAGTAGGATGCTGAGAATACCACATACTTAATATGTGAGCAACGAGGAAACTTGAAAAAATGAGAATGAAAAAAACGACACTGATCCTTAAAATTATAAAGAGAGAGTTGAAATGTATGGCATACTATGAGGAAAGAGAGCTTGAAGAATTTAACACTCACAGGACAAACCAACGATAGGAGTGGATAGAAGAAAACAACGAATAACCTCCCTAATGAATCTATCTGAATAGATGGCATAACGAGGACAAAGAGGTATAGTAAAGAGACAAACGTCGCTTAGAGCTACAAAGAAAAGGAAGTTGTGGCGAGCCATGATCGCTTATGTCCTGAAGAGACATAGTAAACAGGATAAGAAGAATCTAGTATTTGAGGGTTCGGGTTTTCTGTAAGAGTACAGATTAAATTCCCAATAACAGGAAAAAAGAAACTTTCTTCTTTTTTGATCATTATAGGATTCCATACCTTAAAATACTGGTTGTAATGTCAGTTAGTTATGTGCCATGCATAAAACACGCTTAGGCGATCATATATCGTTCGATATATGACTGACGAGGTAGATTTTTCTCGCAGTAGATTGCCATTTCTTTCTACGGTAGACCAGTTGCCATCCAAGGCAATAGAACCCGGTTTGTCTTTCTATTTTACCCATAGCTGCGTGGAGAAGATGAGGATTCATACCTTTCCCAAGGTTATTAGCACGTAAATGAATGTAATGGATTTGAGTGGAATTCGAACTCTGCACTCCGATTCCTCAATTTGAATCGCTATCCATTACTACACCCTGCCTCCGTTGTAATGTACTAATCGAAATAACCCACTTTTTTTTCATTTAATAAAAATTTATTCAGTTTAGAATGATGTATACATTGTAAATCGAATCGCCTAGTAAATTTAAAAAAAATGTGAAGAAATTGAGGCTGTACTTATTCAAATTAAAAATAAAAAAAATAAAAATACGCATCTCTTTGTTTAATCGAATTTTTCTAGATTCAAACATTATAACACATATAATCGACTACTCTTTTTCACGTTTTTTTTATCATTAGTAAAACAGAGATTTGAACTAAAAGATCATATGTACCTTTTCCCCCTTACTTTATTCAATTATAAACTCAATCTTGTTTCCCGAAAGTCAAACTTGATCAATAAGTTTTAATCTTCATAAAACAAAAGAAAAAAAATCAAAGTATAGAACAATGACATATTTGTTTGGCTCATCATCAGATAAACATGATTCGCTGACAAAGAATTGTCAGGAAACACTCATCTAAATTATTGTCATAAAACCTCAACATGAATAAAATAGCATTCGCTAAAATAATATGGAAAAAAAAAGAAGAAAGAAATAACATTATAACATGTATATATATATACATATATACATATATATATATATATATATATATATATATATATATATATATATATATAGAGAGAGAGAGAGAGAGAGAGAGAGAGAGAGACAAAACACTCACCAAAATTACTATCGTAAAAATCAATATGAGTGAAGAATTTTCGGATAGTACCATTTTGAATGGAGACTATGTTTTATGGATTAATTGCCTATGAAACGTCCATGAAAGGAAAAGTCAGCAACATTTTCGTCCATTTTTTTTTTAAATTTGTTCCTTAATAACGTTTGACTGCAGCCAAATGGTCGTCAATTGAATCATTCTTTATTTTTGTAAATTGAATATGCAGTAATATCGCATAAAAGCCGAGAATTTCGGGAAGGATGCTGATGGCTTAACAAATATATCATTAACTTAACCAGTTGCATTTATCGACCCAACCAGTTCTTAATCATTTCTTTTAACCTAACATGTTTCTTCTGAAATATTTCATAACATAATCAGAAAAAAAATGTAATATTTCCAATAATATTAGGTTGGTGCAAAAATAATGTCATTTTTTCACATAGTAACATATGTGAGAAAACGACATTATTTTTGCACCAACCTAATATCTACCAAATACAAGACCTAACAGCCACTCAATGTACAGGGTTTGGCTTGGTTTGGTTTACGGCGTATCAACCTCTATGGGTTATTTAATACTGACAAGATTTTTATTGTTGGTAATATTTTTTTTTCAAAAATGTATTGCTGCTAATATTTTTGTTTTCAAAATGTATTGCTGGTAACATTTTTTTTTTTAAATATATTGCTGGTAATAATTCTTTTTTGTATTGCTGGTAATAATTTTTTTTTGTATTGCTGGTAATAATTTTTTTTGTATTACTGGTAATAATTTTTTTGTATTGCTGGTAATATTTTTTTTTGTATTGCTGGTAATAATTTTTTTTATATTGCTGGTAATAATTTTTTTTTGTATTGCTGGTAATATTTTTTTTTGTATTGCTGGTAATAATTTTTATCTTCAAAAATTCATTGCTGGTAATAAACTTTTACAAAAATGTATTGCTCGCATTAAAACCTATTTTTACACGTTCATAGTGTATTGACCCCAGTTATTTGCCCATAGCTCGGACCCTAACAGGTGCTACCACCCCGCATCAGAGTGGACCTGGGAACACCAGCAATTAAAAAAGGATTCTACGCTCCTCAAAACCTTCTGATCAGAGGCCTTGCTGTTAGATATAATTTATCGTTTTACCCAGGACGAGGATGTAGTTTATCGTCTCTTACCCAGGACACAAGGTAGAGGCTTATTGTGAGGTGCTGTACGAGCGTAAGAAAAAGGCAAGAAATGAAGTTATTGGGGCTAGGTAGGAAAGATAATGGTTAATTCTAGACTTGAAGAGATAAACATTTAATTAGTGAATAACATTTCCGAGTTCAATTGGAAATGTTAAAAGTACAGTGTGGAAGTAGACTTTAGAAGGAACCGGAAACTCACTCCTAAACAGAAAACCAGGGATAAACCACTACTCCTGTTTAAAAACTTGGGAGGAGTGTGAACCGTACAATAGGCGAACTTATCTACACCTATAGAAAATTCTAATTTCCTAATTGAAATTTTTCTCAAGATACATAAGGAATTCTTAATCGGCTGGTTCGGTAGACGAGTTGTTACACAGTCTATAGTACTTTTTTTTAAAAAAAATCGTTTCACACACAGCAAGGCGATAATGCCACTAGGATGCAGGAGGGAGTGAAAGAAAGATTAATGAGGAGGGGTAAGGAAAAAAACAATAAAGGAACCGGGTTCAAGAAGACAGAAGATGACGATTGACTTTGCATTTAAATTTTTGAAGGTAATGATCAGGGAAGCAAGAAATCGGAAAGGAGTTCACAGTTGAGAAGTGCGGGAAAAGAAACTATTAGAATGGAAGGCGTGGTTCCATCTAGCTTGTTCAACAGTAAAACGGTGAGACCTAGTTGCCAATTTAATAGCACGCTTAAATTCATGCAGTCAAGGCACCAGGAATAAAAATGCTCTAGTTGCCATGAAAATATTTGTAAAGACACAGGGAAGCCACGTCGCATCGGTGAAAAAGTGTCTGAAGTCGAGATGCTTGGTCAGGATAGATTACATTCCAGAGTCTTCTTTGGATTTTGTCAAGAATCATGAGATATAAAGCAGTAGCATCAATAAACGAACGAATGGTAGATTTTTTAAATGAACAAGATGGATTAAAATCTTTCAGGAACGACGCAGTGAGCCAATTTTCCTTGCTGTTACTGCAATTCGTATCAGTAGATAGCGTTTTGGTGCTTGACTGACGTGGCAGACTTTTTCCTGCAGTATGTAGCCATTTCTTTTTGCGGCTATTTACCGATAGCTGCGGGGAGAAGAAGAGGATTCATACCTTTCCCAAGGGTATCAGCACGTAAGTGAATGCAATGGATCTGGCTGGAATTCGAACTCGGCTCTCCGCTTTCTTAATCCGAGCCACTATCCAATACTCCACCGTGCCTCATCGGTAAGTAAGTACCCTACTATTACTTAAAGAAATTAAACTGTATTACAAAATATAACTTCAACAAAAATACAACATGAAACATATACCAAACGCTAAAGATAGTTTAAACACCAATATTTCCCAACACAGACCTCAGATCAACTATGAAGACATTTTTCATAAGAAGAATGGTAGAAACTATGGGCCGACTGACCAAACAACAAATTATACAAGACCAAAACTATTATAGCTGCATGGTACCAAAATCTAAAAACAAGGGAAGATGAAGTAACAATGTCCAGACTTCATACCGGACACTCCATGATAACACTTTCTTAAAGCAAGAGCCACCTCCATTCTGTACGGCATGCCAAGAACTATTCAAAATAAGACACATATTAACAAATTGTAGCCACATCCGTTTAATATACTACTGAACATCCAACATGACTATTTCATGACATTAATCCATATAATATCCTGCAATTTCTTAAAGAAATCAAACAGTATTAAATAATATAACTTCAACAAAACTACAAAATAGAATATACATATCACCACCTCTAGTAATTATGTTCACACAAAAATATATATTCACAAAAGCTGAGTATCATCTACCATGTATTAAATTGTGAAAGCAGAATAACATATATCATATTTATTATGAAGCTCCCAAGAAAATAAAATCTTGTCATTAAATGACCCATAAGCAGTTGATATGCCGTTAAACAAACAAATCAAATCAAAATCAATCATTCAATTGAATCATATAATATTAAAATGTTAGGAAAGTAATTTTTACTAGTAATGATATATAAAAATGTAACTTTACTGAAATATTATTTATCTAAAAACCGAATCGTCTTGATTTTCAACGACTGCTGTCCAACGGGGAGGCAAATTTTCCATTCTATGTTTAAGGAAATATGTTTTTTTTTTTTTACATCTTTTTGAAAGGCGTTTTACACTACGTTGTTCGAACTGTTGCCGTCATCTTTATTGTCACATTCACGACGTTTTCAGTCGTTGTACGCTCCGGCCTTCTTCAATTGATATACGTTGGAATTTCGAACCGAACCCTTTATTTCGTCCAGTGGGATATAAGACGGTCACCTATATTTTTTTGGGGTGTGCGTGTGGCGGTGATTTTTAAAGGTTAAAATGTCGCCTTGTACGCCGACATATACGGTAATCTAATTTACACAGCAAATATCTAACATAATCTCTTTCCTTGTCAATGCACTTATCTAAAGCTTCTTTATTAATCAAATAACTTGAGCAGTATATATTTCCTATAAAATTTAGTGGTTTACGTGTGGGGATACTGATTTATTGATCCATACTTCTGTTTTGGAATTCCTTACCACAGCAATTAAAATAAAAGATAAAGTCATATTTTGTCTTTTTAATTTCTTTTATTTAACTATTTCCTTTGCTGCGTGCATTTTTCGAGCAGTTGTCTTCATCTTTGTTGTTTTTAAAGTACAAGAGTCAGGTCAGGCCAAAATTAGAGTATTGTTGTTAATATATTTAAGCGGGATCTGTCCATACCTCACTCTCTGGTCTTGATGGAGTCCAAAAGCGTCTCCGAGCCCTTGTGGGTGACGAATTATTGTCGCAGGTAAGCGTCGAGCTGCTCGACTGCTACTTTCACAGAAAGTGCTCCGTCGAACTACATACCCTGGTCCCGCCAGTTCAAACCTCCACGGCAAAGACACGCCATGCCAATTACATTGTATCAAACATCCCACATTTACTCCGTATCCCATCGACAAGAAGTAAGTTCCACTTCAACAGCTTCTTCTCGAGAACCACTGCCCTGTGGAACCGACTCCCAAGAGGATGTTTCCCCGATCACTACAATCGGTAGTTCAAGTCTAGGATTGACCGTTATGTTCATCTCCTATCCACCCAGATTGTCTGCTAACGTAACCGTCTACCTTGTTCCCGCGACTTGTACAGGGCGAACCTTACTGTAAAAAAGAAAAAAAAATGTTTATACCAGATAACTCGTCATCGCTTATATATATATAATTCCCCACCCTCCAACGTCTTTCTTATAAGCAGGATGTGACAAGGCTCTCGATGCTCAATCGCTACTTCCACGGAAAGTGCTCGGACGAACTCCAGTTCCTGGTCTCGCCAGTTCAGACTTTCACGGTAAGGACAAGCCATGCTGCTTATATAGTAGCAACCTCCACACATTCCCTCCGTATTCCATCGGTGAGAAGTTAGATTTTGTCGTCTTTTTAATTTCTTTTATTTAACTATTTTCCTTGCTGCGTGCATTTTTCGAACAGTTGTCTTCCTCTTTGTTGTTTTTAAAGTACAAGAGCCAGATCAGGCCAAAAATGAAGTATTGTTGTCATATTTGGGCGGGATCTTCCCATACCTCACTCTCCGGATGGAATCTAAAAGCGTCTCCGAGCCCCTGTGTGTGACGAATTATTCTCTAACCTCTTTCTCACAGTCGGGATGTGGCAGGTTCTTCCCGCGAACCACGACCCTGTGGTACTAACTCCTAACTGGATGTTTCCCCGATCACTAGCCTCTTAACCTGTTCAAAGCTAAGGTTAACCGGTATCGATACGCCTAAATGCCCGCATAAAGTAACCTTCTACTTCGAGTGCCCCCCTCCCCGGGGCTTGTAAAGAGTAAACCTTAGTGTAAAAAAGAAAAATAAGACTGTTGTTCATACCAGATAACTTATCATCGCTTATTCGTTTTTGTATTGCTGTTGAAGCCCTGTATACAAATGCCATTGTCTGAATATGGCAGTTCGCCAAAATGTCTGGGTGGTGGAGCCGGTTTTTAAGTCATGGTGGTCACAAGTAAAAATTTGCATGCTTGAATTAGTTCACATCCTTTCCACGGTGAGGGGGATGCAAATAAATTTCTGGGTAAAAGGAGGCCATTCTTCCATTGGCAACGGGCCTGGAGTCTGACTTCCGGATTAAACTCACAACAACTCAATAGCGGACTGAGTCAAAAATATTGGTTGCTAGGAGACAAACGGCGCCCGCACACAACTAGAATGCTATCATTTAATTTTAATAACAAATTAATAAATTTTTCGAAAATATATATATATATATATATATATATATATATATATATATATACAGTGCTCTTCGTTAAAAGTGACTCACCTTATCCTTTGAATTTAGCTCAACTTTCGTTTCATCGGAGAAGAGAATATTCTTTCAGTCTTCTACTGTGAAATTCTTGTAATAGTGAGCCCATTCAAGTCTCTTGGCTGTGTTGGCTTTGCTTATTAGCGGATTAAACCTTCGTGTACAAGATTTGTAGCCTTGTTCCTACAAGATTTGTAACCATGTTCTGACGGACTGTTGAAGAGGCAAGACTAACACCCTACTCTTCGCTTAGACTGGCTGCAATTTCTTGGCTATTTATAGTCCTATTCTTCGCAACTTCTCTCTTGATTACCCTGCCAGTTCTATCATCAATCTTTTTCTTTCGTCCCCTTGTTTCCTTCCTTTGAGCAGGAGTGGCATCATTATATGCACTAAGCGTTCGAGAGAAAGTTGATTGCGAGGTTATAGCAGTTTTTGCAATTTCTCTCGTAGACTTGCCTGCTTTTGAGAGGGCAATAATAGATGCCTTAAATGGTTCTGATGCGTGTTTGTACCCTTTCATCTGGTTAGTGACTTGAGTGGCTATTTCAAGTTGTTTTTATACTGTATGAGGCTTTCTGGAATATTCTGGAACACTCTAGATTTAATTTAAGCTGTTCTAGAATTCTCTAGAATATTGTTCTAGGTGTATTGTAAAATAGTTTTCAATATTTTGTTAAAAGCTCTTTAAATTTACCAGTTTAATCATTAGAATGCGATATCTGAGTCACTTTTTTGCATCGAGTTTTTCCTGAATCTCATTTACATCCAAATTTATAATTATCAATAGAATACCTTAGGGTGAATAAATTTTTCCTAGGTGGTCGGGATATATTAGGTTATATTAGTAAGATTAAAAATTATTTTAACCCCAAAAACAATAGACAAAAAATATTTTTAGTAAAAAAAATCAGGTGAGTCAAAAGTGACTCACCTGATTATCAAACAGCTGTGTATGTGCATAAAAGGATACAATTAAATTTTTTTGTGGAAAAACGTGTATTTAGTACCTATTACGATGTACATATTACTAGCAGTAGATACCAAATGTAAATGCAGAATGTTATAATTTAATTTTTCTTCTTTTAATTTTAAGTAATTGGTTGATATTTTAACATACATGGTTATTAAAAAAGAATGAACCAATTTCCTTACGCAATATTTTATAAAGGAAAAACTCGAGCCAAGTCACAAGTATTCTACTCACAATTAACTTTTATTTCTTGCCTTACAAGTATTTAATGTGGCCATCGCTTGCATCACGGGTAACATCAATTCCATAAGAGAATTCCTCCCAGACACTTATCAGCACATCACGATCCACTGAGTTGATTCCTGTTGTTATTCGATGTTTAAAGTAATCGAGGTTAGTGGGTAGCTGTGAAACATAAGCCTGATCTTTTAACTATCGTCACAAGAAAAAATCACACACACTGTGAGGTTTAGGGATCTCGCAGGCCAGTCACAAAGAACAAGGTCTTGGTAAGTGCCTGAACGAGTTCTCGCCACTTGTTCCTCCGAAAATCGTGGTAGTCCTGGACTTTTTCCGTTACACAGACTGCGTAATCTCTTGAAACTGTTTAAACCACTGCCGAATGTTATTAGGAAAGGCCGGAT
Organism: Acanthosepion lycidas; assembly: GCA_963932145.1. Classification (NCBI taxonomy): domain Eukaryota; kingdom Metazoa; phylum Mollusca; class Cephalopoda; order Sepiida; family Sepiidae; genus Acanthosepion; species Acanthosepion lycidas. The sequence goes on along the minus strand of OZ010596.1, from coordinate 17,722,779 downwards.
TAATGCCGAATTGCTTTCGATAAGCTCGCTTCACCGTAACATTTGCTTTTGCGAACTCGAGAACGCAGAACGCCTTTTGAGAGGATTCGCCATTCCGGAGGTGAACAAACAACTGAACGATACTGCAGATACGACGCAACTATAGCGCCTCTGTGGCAGACATTCAAAACTTACAAAACTTCTCTTTCAAATGGTCACTGACTCATTCCATGACGATGCTTGAGGACTGAAGCAATGAATCATGAAATCGATTCATTCGTCAATAACTCTGGAATTTACTGCACAATTTTCACATTAACAGATCGCTAAAAAGCACATTAGATGATTGTGCGAATCTACCAACAATCGCTTTTGCATCAAATTCATCTAACAATTCCTTTTCAATGGTCGTCCTGGGTGAGACGTTAAACTACATCCGCGTCCTGGGTAAAACGTTAAACTACGCCCAGCAGCAAAGCCTCTGATCAGAAGGTTTTGAGGAGCGTGGAAACACTTCTGAATTGCTGGTGTTCCCAGGTCTACACTGACCCGGGGTGGTAGCACCTGTTAGGGCCCCAGCTATGGGCAAATAGTTAACTATTATCAGCAATACTTTTTTGAAAAAATGATTACCAGCAATACAATTTTGAAGGAAATATATTACCAGAAACGGATTTTTAACAAAACAAAATATTACCAGCAATAAAAATTTTTGTCGGCATTAAATAAGCTATTGAGGTTGATATGCCGTAAAACAAAATAATCCAGACCAATCTAAACCAAAGAATACATATTCTATTCATACGAATCTATCCTAAAAATGTTGCTGGCATTAAATAACACATTGAGGTTGATATGCCGTAAAACAAAATAAACCAAACCAATCTAAACCAAAGAATACATATTCTATTCATATGAATCTACCCTAAAAATGTTGCCGGCATTAAATAACCCATTGAGGTTGATATGCCGTAAAACAAAATAAACCAAACCATTCTAAACCAAAGAATACAACACTTACACCCTGGCCAGTCCGCGACTCCAATGACCATACACAACATTATTAGAAAATAAGAGATTCCTGTCGGCAGACATAGTGTCTTCCAGCAGCCATCCTCTTGACCAAGGCCAGCAATACCTCCTCAAGGCACTTGATGTAAGCCCCCGTGTTGAGTCTGCGATCATGTAGGAAGATGAATGGAGGCATAACATCGCTATCACTAGTGACCACTCCAAATGCCTTCGTAATCAGCATTAGACTCATCCAACTCTTTCCGAATATTCTGCACTGTCCCCAGATTAACAACCAAACACTCTGAAATGTTCGTATTGTAGCTTCCGGTGTGAATGCCAAGCAAAACAGCATGCCGTTTCCAAATTTCTGGCGGTGTGAATTTTCGTCAACGTACTCTTTTTCTCACAGACAGTGTCAAATAACAAAAAACAAACCAAAAAGACAAAAACAAAAAACAACAACAAAAACAGAAAAAAACAATAAAAAAAAACAAGAATAAAAAACAGCTTCTAGTCAATTTAAATTATTTTTGAAATATAGCAAAGTATTTTGATCATTAGAAAAATTAAATTCAATCTATTTGCTTGAAGTTACAACTAAGATAAAAGCTTTAATAAAGTTTTTCCTTTGTAAATATTCATTTTTAAAACTTAGGTATCACGAATCTGTGGAGTTACCTAATTCATATATTGTTGGACAATCAGAAGGATTGGATTGATTAAAGGGATCGGTTCGAAATTTCGGAAATCTTACGCAATACGACAGGTCGGAGAGTACAATAATTGAAATGGGAATTAGCATGACTCCTTGGGAGAGATAAGGAAAGCCGTTTAATATCAAATTAAATATTTATTCATATTTCTTCAAATGCGCAACAAAAATTATTCTTTAAAAATGAATTTTAAAATCAAAATATTCGTTGTTGTGAATAATAATAGGATAAAAAAAATTAAATTAACTTTCTGTGACAAAATTCTCCATAATGATATTTTTTGAGAATTTCTCTGTTTAAAAACAATCGCAAAAAATTAAAAAAGACAAAAATAATATTGACAAGACAATGTATGTCTTCTCTTTATTTCTAAGCTATATTTTTAAGAATACTTGTAAAATATTTATACATTCCTTGAATTTAATTTTTGGCATTAATTATGTGATAAATTCTTTAATAAGTACTATTTTTCATTAATTTCGCAGTGAAAAGCGTTACTTTTTAAATAATTTATTTACAAAGGACAGAGAAATTTAACATACTTTTTAAAAAATATGCGTTTGTTCTGTTAACATAAATTATTCAGAAAAAATAATTTTATACTTGATATGTTCATTATTGAAGAACAATAGCATAGAGAAAAAAATAAATTAACTTTATGAATAATTAATGAAACTTGGGAATTTCCTGCCAAAATATATATAAAAAAAAATAAAATATGTACGTTCAAATAAAATAAATAAATATTATTCTTACTTCAGTATCTTAAATAATCCAAATTAAGTTAATCCAGAGGTAAAAAGTAAAACTTTCTTGACAAAAAATTAATTTCTTAAACCAATTTCAGCAACGAACTTTCCCGTGTTCGCCCCCAATAGCTTACAGGACTCAACATGGTGTAAAGGCCTGGTATAATGATCGCCTTGTTTCTTACCGTAGATCTTATTAGGCACAATAAGAGATTAACAACAATAACTAATAATAAAATAGAACAATTATAACAATATAATTTAATAAAATTTGTGACGAATAGTTCTTTAAAGGAACAATAGGAGATAATAACTAATAAGAGAATATTAAAATTATAACAATATCCACATATTGAACAGTTGTGACTATAACAACCAATATAAAGAAATAGTTTGAATAGATTAGAGCATTATAATGATAAGTATTCCTCTAAAACATTCACACATAAATAGTTAGTATAGGTTATTTGGTTCTGAGAATAAAGCGATATAATAAAAAAGCTAAACATTTTATGTGATAAATATATTTGTTATTTTTTGTTTCATTTTTTTGGTTGTCGTGTGATTTTCGCTATGAAATCATTAACAAGAGAGACTAGTTTAGCCACTGAACATAATTCAATGGCTTAATTGATGTTTGGAAATATTAGCTAAGGAGTGGGTTTAATTTTGTTATGCTTGGTGAATTTATCACAGACTACTTAGAAAATCAGTTTGAAAAATATTTTTAGGAAAAAAAAAAAAAACAAAGTTCCTAAGAAGCATATTTTATAACAGTTCAAAATGTCATCGAAAAATTTCATATATAAAACCTAAATTACTTTTTAAATTAAATATTGATGTCAAAGAATGCAACTTTGATTTTTGGCTATAATTGATCTTTGGCTATAATTACTCAAAATGTGTACATTTGCTGGATGAAATGGGATTTCAAACATTTGATAACTTACCTAACCTTGAAGCTATGATCTCTAAAGACATTAAAATGTCACTTTTGTATATAGCAGGCTATCATACGAAAAAACATTGTCCCACAGAAGAGGAAATATTTAACAATATTTGTTTTTATTTTCAAGAATATGAACATTTTTGAAAGACGTTTCGGCCGTTGTACGCTCCGGCCTTCTTCAGGTGGTCGGAATGTTGAACTGAACCCTTTATTTCGATCACTGGGGTAGACTGTTCTAGTTCCACGTGCCATGTCTAATGGATGTCATTTATCAGTTATCTCCTGTTAATTTCCCCTCTGAAAGTTCTCCACTGCCTTAACCGAGTATTGAACTTACACTCTTTGGGTCCTGTCACTAGATCTAACTAACGCCTTTATCCACTGTGCCATGTGTCCTTGAGAAACGTTGTGATAAATATGGCGACAAAGATGAGGACAATAGTCCGAATAATGTAAATAATGTACATAATACCCCATCTCAGAAATATAGACAGATACTAGATTGAGGTAATTTAAACATTCCACTGGATACCAGATATTTTTTATTTTCAATTTCCCCTTTTTAGATATATTTAATTGGTTAACTTCCCAAATTACTCAGATAATTAATTTTGTGTTCTTGTTAATGTAAATTGATTTTAATTTTAAAAAAACAAACTATGTGTATTGGTAATATCTATTATTGTATCATAGTTAAATAAGTGTTTTCTTCATCTTCTGCGAAACAAATTATGCATATAACTGTTGTGGATTCCGAGATGAATTCGGTCTCCAAGGAATGACAAACGCAATAATTAAATATAAGAAATAAAATATATTTACACAATCATACAAAGAGTAATACTGTTAGTAAGTCCAGGAACGGAGTTAGTAGCAAATACAGATAGATATATACAGTCTCGAAGTAGGACTTCCTTAGAGTCTACGTGCTTGTAACTGACTTCTACAAGAGGTTACCTCACACTATCTCCATTCGTATATTCTCTCACTCTCCGTATATCCTCTCACTATCCGACTACCGACTAGTATTTAGTCACCCCCCCACGAGGGTATCATGTGGCACAAGGCCGGTTTAACGTGGGATCTCCGAGCCCGTGGGCTCGGCCAAAAATATGCCCATTGAACCCGTATAAACGGGTTCAGGGTCGGTTTACCTCCCCGAAAGAGAATCCGCCCTTCGGCGTAGCCTCTTTCGGGTTCCTCCCCGCCCGAAGGTAGAGAGTTCAACCGTTCAGCCGGTCGTCCGACATCGACTGACATCCGACTAGTATTTAGTCACCCCCCCACGAGGGTATCATGTGGCACAAGGCCGGTTTAACGTGGGATATCCGAGCCCGTGGGCTCGGCCAAAAATATACCCTTTGAACCCGAAAAACGGGTTCAGGGTCGGTTTACCTCCCCGAAAGAGAATCCGCCCTTCGGCGTAGCCTCGTTCGGGTTTCTCCCCGCCCGAAGGCAGAGAGTTCAACCGTTCAGCCAGTCGCCCGACATCGACTGACATCCGACTACCGACTAGTATTTAGTCACCCCCCCACGAGGGTATCATGTGGCACAAGGCCGGTTTAACGTGGGATCTCCGAGCCCGTGGGCTCGGCCAAAAATATACCCTTTGAACCCGTATAAACGGGTTCAGGGTCGGTTTACCTCCCCGAAAGAGAATCCGCCCTTCGGCGTAGCCTCTTTCGGGTTCCTCCCCGCCCGAAGGTAGAGAGTTCAACCGTTCAGCCGGTCGTCCGACATCGACTGACATCCGACTACCGACTAATATTTAGTCACCCCCCCACGAGGGTATCATGTGGCACAAGGCCGGTTTAACGTGGGATCTCCGAGCCCGTGGGCTCGGCCAAAAATATGCCCATTGAACCCGTATAAACGGGTTCAGGGTCGGTTTACCTCCCCGAAAGAGAATCCGCCCTTCGGCGTAGCCTCTTTCGGGTTCCTCCCCGCCCGAAGGTAGAGAGTTCAACCGTTCAGCCGGTCGTCCGACATCGACTGACATCCGACTACCGACTAGTATTTAGTCACCCCCCCACGAGGGTATCATGTGGCACAAGGCCGGTTTAACGTGGGATCTCCGAGCCCGTGGGCTCGGCCAAAAATATACCCTTTGAACCCGTATAAACGGGTTCAGGGTCGGTTTACCTCCCCGAAAGAGAATCCGCCCTTCGGCGTAGCCTCTTTCGGGTTCCTCCCCGCCCGAAGGTAGAGAGTTCAACCGTTCAGCCGGTCGTCCGACATCGACTGACATCCGACTACCGACTAATATTTAGTCACCCCCCCACGAGGGTATCATGTGGCACAAGGCCGGTTTAACGTGGGATCTCCGAGCCCGTGGGCTCGGCCAAAAATATGCCCATTGAACCCGTATAAACGGGTTCAGGGTCGGTTTACCTCCCCGAAAGAGAATCCGCCCTTCGGCGTAGCCTCTTTCGGGTTCCTCCCCGCCCGAAGGTAGAGAGTTCAACCGTTCAGCCGGTCGTCCGACATCGACTGACATCCGACTACCGACTAGTATTTAGTCACCCCCCCACGAGGGTATCATGTGGCACAAGGCCGGTTTAACGTGGGATCTCCGAGCCCGTGGGCTCGGCCAAAAATATGCCCATTGAACCCGTATAAACGGGTTCAGGGTCGGTTTACCTCCCCGAAAGAGAATCCGCCCTTCGGCGTAGCCTCTTTCGGGTTCCTCCCCGCCCGAAGGTAGAGAGTTCAACCGTTCAGCCGGTCGTCCGACATCGACTGACATCCGACTAGTATTTAGTCACCCCCCCCACGAGGGTATCATGTGGCACAAGGCCGGTTTAACGTGGGATATCCGAGCCCGTGGGCTCGGCCAAAAATATACCCTTTGAACCCGAAAAACGGGTTCAGGGTCGGTTTACCTCCCCGAAAGAGAATCCGCCCTTCGGCGTAGCCTCGTTCGGGTTTCTCCCCGCCCGAAGGCAGAGAGTTCAACCGTTCAGCCAGTCGCCCGACATCGACTGACATCCGACTACCGACTAGTATTTAGTCACCCCCCCACGAGGGTATCATGTGGCACAAGGCCGGTTTAACGTGGGATCTCCGAGCCCGTGGGCTCGGCCAAAAATATACCCTTTGAACCCGTATAAACGGGTTCAGGGTCGGTTTACCTCCCCGAAAGAGAATCCGCCCTTCGGCGTAGCCTCTTTCGGGTTCCTCCCCGCCCGAAGGTAGAGAGTTCAACCGTTCAGCCGGTCGTCCGACATCGACTGACATCCGACTACCGACTAATATTTAGTCACCCCCCCACGAGGGTATCATGTGGCACAAGGCCGGTTTAACGTGGGATCTCCGAGCCCGTGGGCTCGGCCAAAAATATGCCCATTGAACCCGTATAAACGGGTTCAGGGTCGGTTTACCTCCCCGAAAGAGAATCCGCCCTTCGGCGTAGCCTCTTTCGGGTTCCTCCCCGCCCGAAGGTAGAGAGTTCAACCGTTCAGCCGGTCGTCCGACATCGACTGACATCCGACTACCGACTAGTATTTAGTCACCCCCCCACGAGGGTATCATGTGGCACAAGGCCGGTTTAACGTGGGATCTCCGAGCCCGTGGGCTCGGCCAAAAATATACCCTTTGAACCCGTATAAACGGGTTCAGGGTCGGTTTACCTCCCCGAAAGAGAATCCGCCCTTCGGCGTAGCCTCTTTCGGGTTCCTCCCCGCCCGAAGGTAGAGAGTTCAACCGTTCAGCCGGTCGTCCGACATCGACTGACATCCGACTACCGACTAATATTTAGTCACCCCCCCACGAGGGTATCATGTGGCACAAGGCCGGTTTAACGTGGGATCTCCGAGCCCGTGGGCTCGGCCAAAAATATGCCCATTGAACCCGTATAAACGGGTTCAGGGTCGGTTTACCTCCCCGAAAGAGAATCCGCCCTTCGGCGTAGCCTCTTTCGGGTTCCTCCCCGCCCGAAGGTAGAGAGTTCAACCGTTCAGCCGGTCGTCCGACATCGACTGACATCCGACTACCGACTAGTATTTAGTCACCCCCCCACGAGGGTATCATGTGGCACAAGGCCGGTTTAACGTGGGATCTCCGAGCCCGTGGGCTCGGCCAAAAATATACCCTTTGAACCCGTATAAACGGGTTCAGGGTCGGTTTACCTCCCCGAACGAGATTCCGCCCTTCGGCGTAGCCTCGTCCGGGTTCCTCCCCGCCCGAAGGCAGAGAGTTCAACCGTTCAGTCGGTCGTCCGACATCGACTGACATCCGACTACCGACTACCCTCACTTGACTGTAACTCTGGGTATTTAACGGCAGCAGTCCAGGTACACTTGGTAGAATCCACTTATATGAAAAAGGGGTGGACCCCATAACAATAACAAAAATAATAAATTTTGTAAATTTTGTATCGTTTCTCTGAAATTCACATTTTTTGTATTTTCAGACTTTGTTGATACACGATTTTGTAAAATGCTGATTGTCTTATTATATAATCAATTGGTATAAACTAATAAACTCATTATTTATGCAATATCATCTAAAAATGACTAATTTATGGTGAATAAAGTGATTTTTGTGCAATTAGTTATTTTATGGCATTTTTTCTTTCTTTGTACATTTACATTTAGGGAAATAAGTCAATATCTGTTAGATACTTCTTGATATTATATATAGTTTCTAATTAACTATTTACTAAACATTACTAGCAAATTCCTTGCTAAAAGTGTTCTCAGTTGTAATTTCGGTATCCACATGTCCTTCCCCAGTCGTGGACCTCAGTTGTATGGTTGCCAGGCCTAGTATAAGGATAGCCTTGTTAAGAACGAAATTTCTGCCCGCTACATAACTTTTATTACAGTCTATTGTAATAATTGTTCTATTTTATTATTACTTATTGTTGTTAATCTCTTATTGTGCCTAATAAGAACGAATCTTCTATCCGTTGCATAATTTTTATTACTGTATATTATTTTAATTATTCTGTTTTATTATTATTTTTATTTTCTCCAAGAAGATATGGAAATTTATAGATATTAAACGGGGGGAAAACTTCGTTGAGTTATGACTATCTACGTGCTGAAGGATATGCCATTATTAAAAAAAGTGTACTGATAAGGCGAAGTAAAACTTATCATACACAAATGGCGAAAATAATTTTTTTTTTATTTCAGTCTAGAGTCAATTTTTTATTTTTTCCTAAAATGTAGCCAACGCAATTCTTTGTATGTTTATTCATACGTTAGAAATCTAGAAATAAAAAGTTATAAACATAAAAATAATAAAAAAAAATTATGAAAAAAAAAAAATTATTTTGAATGTATTTTTTAATCTGTGGAATTCTATTGTGAAATAAGGAATTAATTTTATGAAAAATATTTTAATTTATCAGTTGATCTAATTATCTGTTTTATGTAATATTATATTTAATTGACTTTTTTGTTTCTTATTTTTGGATGCTTGTACAATTTTAGTCGTTGTTAAATTTGGCGTTCTTCAGTTGGTCGTTTCTCGTAAGAAGAAAGTATTCTTTTTTAATTTTTTATCATCAGTTATGCAGTCACGTGATAAATATGGCTGCTATGTTTGCGATTTCTTTGTTCCGGTCTAATTTTAAGTGGTTCAAATTGAAGAAAGAAAAGACGAAGGAAGACAAAAGAAGGACATTCTACTTCAGCTTTTTTCTATTCCTTGAAATAAGTTGATATTTGAAAAAAAAAAAAAAAAAAAAAAGGCTCAAAATGCAGCTCAAATAATTCAATACTTGATTTTATTGAAAGAAAAATATCGATTTTTTTTTAAAAAAAAAAGAAGTTTTGAGATTTATATTTTTGAGAAGTTTCCTTGTGAAGGAATAGAAGAAAAATGAAGGACAAATTTCAACAAAAGATAAAAAAACAACAAAAAGCTTAGTAAAATCACATTTTTAAACAAGGGCCTTAATTTCTCTTAAGAAAAAAATCCTTATCTAAAAACGTTCTGTATCATTGCTATACATAGGCATTCTTTCAATGAATATTCATGCTTTAAGTAAACAACATCCTGGCTTCAAATGAACTCACTGATTTTTAGAACTGCGGAATAAACTAACTTCCTATTTATTCAGTTTTTCGCTTTCTTTTAACGCCATGTCCCTTTAGGACATGCGCTATTGTGACCCTCCATAGGTTAACTTCTTTTTCTACTTGTTTGTTAAACCTGAAAACTCCAGTTGGAGTAGAGAGCCACAGCGCTACCATGATATTTATTGCTGCTATGCTTTTCACAGTATGGAGACTTCCCCACACCAAGCATGGAGTAGATAGCGCCATGCTCAACAGGTTTAGAATTCAGGGTTGTCCTTCTCCTAGACCCGTTACCAGCCAAGACGAGAAATCCCAGTCCGTCCTATTTTTAATCGCTGGCGGCGTGTAGTGGGGTGGTGGTGGTGGAGATTCATGCCATAGCGAAAGCAACAACAAGAGGCTGGATTTTAACTCACTGCGCCAATACGATGCCAATAACCGCTATACTATATATATATATATATATATATATATATATATATATATATATATATATATATATATATATATATATATATGTGTACATTAAGAAATGAACAAAGTCCGACAATTTATTTATTAAAGACATTTTTATGTTTAAATTTCTTTTTATAGATACAAGTATTTAAGTAAATGCTCTGTTTATAATAAACAGTATTAAATAACATTTACCGGCCTGAATGTCCGAGAAATTTTCATTATATATATATATATATATATATATATATATATATATTTATATATATATATATTTCATTATATATATATATATATATATATATATATATATATATATATATATATAAATATAAAACAGAGGATGTCTGTGTGATACCTTTTCATCCAACTGATTTTAACCAAACTTGGAACATACATTGTACAATTTAAGAGAAAATTTCTTAGCGTAAAAATCGATAATTTTTTAAAAACATCAATAATCGATAAAGCCGATCAAAAATCGATAGATTCAATTTTTTTCTCCGATTTCTTTCAAATTGGTATGTAGGTTACTTACATCATGACGATACCTCATTTTTATTTCTGCACCACTGCGTTTAGCCAAAAACCGTGATAAACGAAAAATTGATTTCAACACAAATTTTAAACTAAAAACTTCCTAAGCTTTCAAGCAATCTAATACAAACTTCACTCAGTTGTAGTCAACGATAAGTTGATTGTTTAACAGTCATTTAACTAGATAATTGAGTCTACCCATATAGTGAAAAATGGCGATTTTACTGTTTTTTTAATCTTTCGTTGATTTTTCAACCAAATTTCATCAAACTTAAAAATTGCTTTATAAAGGTATCCTATTTAAATCCCCGGCAACATACTGACAAATTGAATTTCAAAAACTCCAAAATAATTTTGGTCTGAAGAGTAGAGTCTCGTCTCGGGAAACAGCTACCCGACCCCGTTTTATACGGGGTCTATGGGGAATTTTTGGCCGAGACTACGGGCTCGCATACCCTACATTAAATTCGGCCTTGTGGTACATCTGATCGCATGGGACGGTTGGTGGATATCCTGCAGTTGGAGATTCATTGTGGTATTCACTTGACTCACTTCTAGCAGTTGACAACTTTTTCTACGCGCCGCTGACGAATCTTATATATGTTGTTCTTGTTCTAAGTATTATCGTTCATTACCAACCTTCGTGTGATTATTCTATTCAGTAACCTTCCCTATGTTACGAAACAGATAAAATATATAATAATCTTTTTCTTTCTCTTTCTCTCCCTCTTACTTACCCACTCCTTCACTCAATCTCTCTCTCTCACTCACAAATGCAGAAGGATACGAGAATAAGTGTGATATTCATGATAAGAATATCAGAAAGAGCAATACAAATGTTGAAGGATGTGCACTAATATTTTATAGATTACACAAAATCGATTATCAATATACGGCACAAGGATCTATTTGAGCTGCTAGGAAAATTGGATCTATTTGAAAAGGATGTTGGAATGATCCAAAACTTATACTGGAATCAAACCGCATGCATAGGGATAGAAAATGAATTGAGTAGCCAGATGGAATGGCTAGAAATATTAAAATCTGAAAATTCCAGAGAAGGGTCAGCTATACAAACGATCCTGACCAAGCATCTCGTTTCCAGTC
>OZ010596.1:17656246-17708746 GCA_963932145.1 Acanthosepion lycidas | reverse complement strand
ATACGTTGCTCAAAATTAAATTTGCACAGAAGTGTGTCAAATGCGGTTCTGGTGAGAATGTGAGAAGGTTAGAAAAAAAATTATAAGAAAAAATAATGATTACAAATTTAAAATTTAAAGAGGCTGCTTTCGCGTAGCCATTATAACGTTGAGGTTTAAGGGGAGATAAAAATGGAAGAATAAAAAAGAAAGACGATAAGGAAGGAAATACAAAAAACGAGTAGAAATAAGGATGAGTATAAGAAAAGTGATTGTAATATATGGGGATAAAGAAAGATATATGTGGAGAGATAAGAAAATATATGTAATCTGACGGGAAAAAAGGATCATATATATATATATATATATATATATATATATATATATATATATGCTTAATATTAATATTAAAATATTAAAATGTTATATATCTATATTCTCAAAGTGTGTGTGTGTATGTATGTTGTCAGTTTATGTGATCAGATGTTGTTTGTGCGTTTCCACAGTTTTCATCCGATTTCGATGACATTTTTTTTGTTTGATAGATAATTCTTTAGTGTCGGTTTTGAGTCCAAATGAACTGGAAAAAATTACAACCTTGAAGGTGAAAAATCGAAAAAACTGATTTTTTTACGCTGCGCAAAAATCAAAAGCAAAATTTAATGTCTGTAAAAATACAGTGTACAATCAATTTAGAGAGATAAAATTTAACGTAAAAGTTTATTAGAATTATAAAAAAACATTATATTATAAACAAGATTTATCGTATATTATTATTATGACAGTCCATGGAAGAGGATCCTTCCTTGCAAGATTGAGAACGCAAAAACGGCCCTTTCAGAGCCACCCGCATTTGCGGATGTGCCTCAGTTACACCCAATTGTTGTCACTGATAGTGATTTATGGGTGAGATGACTTTAAATCTAAACTTCTCCAATTGAACGGCAAAAATTCCCAGTAATGAAACACACGGTCGTAGGCGGGTTATACTGCTAGCACACACACACACACACACGCATATATATATATATATATATATATATATATATATATATATATATATATATATATATATGCTTACACTATAGGTCAAATATTTGATGGTTTTAGGGAAAGGAACAGGACAAGAATGCTAAAATGTAAGTACTCCTGTATGGCGAAGAATGCTACACGAATTGAAGCGGTGTGGTTCTGCAGAAGGATGATGAGAATGCCATAGACAGAACACGTGAACAATGAAGAAGTTCCAAACTAAATTGTGGATTAGAAAATCACACATACTTCAAATCCGAAAGAAATGTATTTTTTGAGATTCGTTATGAGGAAAACGACTTGGAAAATTTAATACTCACATGACGTTATTGAGGGAGGAATGGGTATAGAAAAACACTGTATAACTTCCGTAATGAGAAAATATGAGTAGACAGCAGGACAGTGACAAGGAGGGACAGTTAAGTGCCGAACGTTGCTTAGAGCTACAATCTGCAGGAAGTTGTGGGGAGTCATGATCGACCACGACCCGAAGCGATAAAACACGTAGATGATGATGATACTAAATACTATATCATTCTATTAGGCTCAAACATAGATATGGTGGACGTCAGGGAACAGGTACAGAATGAGATGTAGACATGTCAAGCATTTTTGCGCGTCAATCGTTCTCGGGTACAATTGTTAACAAATTAAAAGAAATAAACACGAAAACCTAGTACAACCTAAGCATTTGAGAACGCTTGTAAAGTTTTAACATCTGTCTATATTTCTGAGATGAGGTATTGTAACTGTTTACATTATTTACATTGTTTGGACTGTTGTCCTCATATTTATTGCCATATTAACAACGTTTCGGCCGTTGTACTCTCCGGCCATCTTAAGGTGTATTTGTTGGAATATCGAAGCGAATCATTTATGTAGATTGTTCTAGTACCAAGTTCCATGCCTTGTCCTTGGGAGACAGGCAGACCAGTGAATAAAAGTATTGGTTAATCGATCCAAAAGTGACTTAAGCCAAAGAGTTCTGAGTTCAGTCTATGATCTCAGTAGAGAGAAAAAATTTTGGAAATTTATCAAGGCGAATTAACAAAACTGAGATAACCAAAGACATGACACGTGGAATTAGAAAGATCTACCCATGAGGACTAAATAAAGAATTTGGTTCTAAATACTAACAAATACCAACTGAAGAAAGCTGGAACGTACAACGGCCGAAATGTCGTGAATATGGCAATAAAGATGAGGACAACAGTCTGAACAATGTAAATAGTGTAAATAGTTACAATACCTCATCTCAGAAATATAGACTGTGAATATGGCAATAAAGATGAGGACAACAGACTGAACAATGTAAATAGTGTAAATAGTTACAATACCTCATCTCAGAAATATAGACTGTGAATATGGCAATAAAGATGTGGACAACAGTCTGAACAATGTAAATAGTGTAAATAGTTACAATACCTCATCTCAGAAATATAGACTGGAAATATGACAATAAAGATGAGGACAACAGTCTGAACAATGTAAATAGTGTAAATAGTTACAATACCTCATCTCAGAAATATAGACTGTGAATATGGCAATAAAGATGAGGACAACAGACTGAACAATGTAAATAGTGTAAATAGTTACAATACCTCATCTCAGAAATATAGACTGTGAATATGGCAATAAAGATGAGGACAACAGTCAGAACAATGTAAATAGTGTAAATAGTTACAATACCTCATCTCAGTAATATGGCAATAAAGATGAGGACAACAGTCCAACCAATGTAAATAGTGTAAATAGTTAAAATACCTCAACTCAGAAATATAGACTGTGAATATGACAATAAAGATGAGGACAACAGTCAGAACAATGTAAATAGTGTAAATAGTTACAATACCTCATCTCAGAAATATAGACTGTGAATATGGCAATAAAGATGAGGACAACAGTCAGAAAAATGTAAATAGTGTAAATAGTTACAATACCTCATCTCAGAAATATAGACTGTGAATATGGCAATAAAGATGAGGACAATAGTCTGAACAATGTAAATAGTGTAAATAGTTAAAATACCTCAACGCAGAAATATAGACAGTGAATATGGCAATAAATATGAGGACAACAGTCCGAACAATGTAAATAGTGTAAATAGTTACAATACGTCATCTCAGAAATATAGACTGTGAATATGGCAATAAAGATGAGGACAACAGTCTGAACAATGTAAATAGTGTAAATAGTTACAATACCTCATCTCAGAAATATAGACTGTGAATATGGCAATAAAGATGAGGACAACAGACTGAACAATGTAAATAGTGTAAATAGTTACAATACATCATCTCAGAAATATAGACTGTGAATATGGCAATAAAGATGAGGACAACAGTCAGAACAATGTAAATAGTGTAAATAGTTACAATACCTCATCTCAGAAATATAGACTGTGAATATGACAATAAAGATGAGGACAACAGTCAGAAAAATGTAAATAGTGTAAATAGTTACAATACCTCATCTCAGAAATATAGACTGTGAATATGGCAATACAGATGAGGACAATAGTCTGAACAAAGTAAATAGTGTAAATAGTTAAAATACCTCAACGCAGAAATATAGACAGTGAATATGGCAATAAAGATGAGGACAACAGTCCGAACAATGTAAATAGTGTAAATAGTTACAATACCTCATCTCAGAAATGTAGACTGTGAATATGGCAATAAAGTGAGGACAACAGTCTGAACAATGTAAATAGTGTAAATAGTTACAATACCTCATCTCAGAAATGTAGACTGTGAATATGGCAATAAAGATGAGGACAACAGTCCAAACAATGTAAATAGTGTAAATAGTTGCAACACCTCATCTAAGAAATATAGACTTTGAATATGGCAATAAAGATGAGGACAACAGTCAGAACAATGTAAATAGTGTAAATAGTTACAATACCTCATCTCAGAAATATAGACACTGAATATGACAATAAAGATGAGGACAACAGTCCGAACAATGTAAATAGTTTAAATAGTTAAAATACCTCAACTCAGAAATATAGACTGTGAATATGGCAATAAAGATGAGGACAACAGTCCGAACAATGTAAATAGTGTAAATAGTTAAAAGACCTCATCTCAGAAATATAGACTGTGAATATGGCAATAAAGATGAGGACAACAGTCTGAACAATGTAAATAGTGTAAATAGTTACAACACCTCATCTCAGAAATATACACTGTGAATATGGCAATAAAGATGAGGACAACAGACTGAACAATGTAAATAGTGTAAATAGTTACAACACCTCATCTCAGAAATATAGACTGTGAATATGGCAATAAAGATGAGGACAACAAACTGAACAATGTAAATAGTGTAAATAGTTACAACACCTCATCTCAGAAATATACACTGTGAATATGGCAATAAAGATGAGGACAACAGTCTGAACAATGTAAATAGTGTAAATAGTTACAACACCTCATCTCAGAAATATAGACTGTGAATATGGCAATAAAGATGATGACAACAGTCAGAACAATGTAAATAGTGAAAATAGGTAAGACCTCATCTCAGAAATATAGTCTGTGAATATGGCAATAATGATGAGGACAACAGTCTGAACAATATAGTGTAAATAGCAAAGATCTCATCTCAGAAATATAGACTGTGTATATGGCAGTAAAGAGGAGGACAACTCTCTGAACAATGTAAATAATGCAAATAGTTACAATACCTCATCTCAGAAATATAGATTGTGAATAATGCAATAAAGATGAGGACAACAGTCTGAACAATGTAAATAGTGTAAATAGTTACAATACCTCATCTCAGAAATATAGACTGTGAATATGGCAATAAAGATGAGGACAACAGTCTGAACAATGTAAATAGTGTAAATAGTTAAATACCACATCTCAGAAATATAGACTGTGAATATGGCAATAAAGATGAGGACAACAGTCTGAACAATGTAAATAGTGTAAATAGTTACAATACCTCATCTCAGAAATATAGACTGTGAATATGGCAATAAAGATGAGGAAAACAGTCTGAACAATGTAAATAGTGTAAATAGTTAAATACACATCTCAGAAATATAGACTGTGAATATGGCAATAAAGATGAGGACAACAGTCTGAACAATGTAAATAGTGTAAATAGTTACAATACCTCATCTCAGAAATATAGACTGTGAATATGGCAATAAAGATGAGGAAAACAGTCTGAACAATGTAAATAGTGTAAATAGTTACAATACCTCATCTCAGAAATATAGACTGTGAATATGGCAATAAAGATGAGGACAACAGTCTGAACAATGTAAATAGTGTAAATAGTTAAATACCACATCTCAGAAATATAGACTGTGAATATGGCAATAAAGATGAGGACAACAGTCTGAACAATGTAAATAGTGTAAATAGTTACAATACCTCATCTCAGAAATATAGACTGTGAATATGGCAATAAAGATGAGGAAAACAGTCTGAACAATGTAAATAGTGTAAATAGTTAAATACCACATCTCAGAAATATAGACTGTGAATATGGCAATAAAGATGAGGACAACTGTCTGAACAAGCAAATAGTGTACATAGATACAAAACCTCATCTCAGAAATATACTCTGTGAATATGGCAATAAAGATGAGGATAACAGTCTGAACAATGTAAATAGTGTAAAAAGTTACAATACCTCATCTCAGAAATATAGACTGTGAATATGGCAATAAAGATGAGGATAACAGTCTGAACAATGTAAATAGTGTAAATAGTTACAATAACTCATCTCAGAAATATAGACTGTGAATATGGCAAGAAAGATGAGGACAACAGTCTGAACAATGTAAATAGTGTAAATAGTTACAAGACCTCCTCTCAGAAATGTAGACTGTGAATATGGCAATAAAGATGAGGACAACTGTCTGAACAATGTAAATACTGTAAATAGTTAACACCTCATCTCAGAAATATACACTGTGAATATTGCAATAAAGATGAGGACAACAGTTAGAACAATGTAAATAGTGTAAATAGTTACAATACCTCAACTCAGAAATATAGACTGTGAATATTGCAATAAAGATGAGGACAACAGTCAGAACAATGTAAATAGTGTAAATAGTTACAATACCTCATCTCAGAAATATAGACTGTGAATATGGCAATAAAGATGAGGACAACAGACTGAACAATGTAAATAGTGTAAATAGTTACAATACCTCAACTCAGAGATATAGACTGTGAATATGGCAATAAAGTGAGGACAACAGTCTGAACAATGTAAATAATGCAAATAGTTACAATACCTCATCTCAGAAATATAGATTGTGAATATGGCAATAAAGATGAGGAAAACAGAACAATGTAAATAGTGTAAATAGTTACAATACCTCATCTCAGAAATATAGACTGTGAATATGGCAATAAAGATGAGGACAACAGTCTGAACAATGTAAATAGTGTAAATAGCTAAGATCTCATCTCAGAAATATAGACTGTGAATATGGCAATAAAGATGAGGACAACAGTCTGAACAATGTAAATAATGCAAATAGTTACAATACCTCATCTCAGAAATATAGATTGTGAATATGGCAATAAAGAAGAGGACAACAGTCTGAACAATGTAAATAGTGTAAATAGTTACAACACCTCGTCTCAGAAACATAGACTTTGTATATGGCAATAAAGATGAGAACAACAGTCTGAACAATGTAAATAATGTAAATAGTTACAATACCTCATCTCAGAAATATAGACTGTTAATATGGCAATAAAGATGAGGACAACAGTCCGAGCAATGTAAATAGTGTAAATAGTTACAACACCTCCTCTCAGAAATATAGACTTTGTATATGGCAATATAGATGATGTAACAGTTCGAACGGTGTAAATAGTGTAAACAGAAATATATATTCTTGTTTTAGTGTAAAATATATATAAGCAGACCAGACCGAAATTCGAACTCGACTTGAAAATTTTTCAGCGTTGATAACTGTTAAGCCACATCTTACCTCTTTCGTTAGTGACCATCTTCAAATTACGATTGATTTTTGAATTTAGTTGGAGGGAAAATGGTTCGAAGCAATTATCACAGAAGATCATGGACGTCTAATTATGTATAAAATGCTGACTTTCTCCAAACAGTCCCAGCTCAAAATTGTTTTCCATTTGGCGCTAAATTAAACTAATTATTATTTGGAAAAATGCAGATCGTCTTCTGCGAAAGAGCAGACAGTACCCGCAAGAAACAAGGTAGTGGCTCATATTTTAAAAATCAACGTTGCAAATTAAAAATTAAAAAAAAATATCTCCGGTAAGCTAAATTTGTTTCGATAATTTTAGTTTGCCTTATTCTTTTTCATCACTATTTTTTTGTTTTAAATTAATGTTTTATGCTAGAATTCAAATCAATCTAATCAGTCGTTAAGCAAAAAAGAAAAGAAAAAGATTTCTCCGCTATGCGCCTATCCTATACACGCTATCGTTTGAGAAGCCTCGTTTTGAAAAAAAAAATAGCTTCTTAAAATCCACAACCAGTTAATTATACGAAAAAGGATTGCGAGAAATAATGCTCCGAAGGTCACCCGATATAAAATCTCTAACTCTGTGCGTTGATCCATGTTGCACGGAGTATTTTCGATCGCAAAATATGCTCTAAATGTTGATTGCTGAACATTTTGTTAGCATTTAGCCACTGATTATTATCCAGCGGATTTTTGCCAGTTAGATGGCAAACAATTCTGAATAAAAATAAATAAAATTAATGGCTGACCTATTAGGTTGGTGCAAAAATAATGACGTAATAATGTCGTTTTTTGACGTATTTTTTAACGTCAAAAAACGACATTATTACGAAATTATTTTTGCACCAACATAATATTAATAAAAAGGAACGATGTAACAGGTAATCTTAGCCTAGCAAACAATTATAACTGAACCCATTTCTGCTTCCATTGTGTTTAGCGTAACGGTTAGCGTTTTCTCAAGTGAAGTTGATGAGCCGCGTTCGAATCCCTCTTGAGTTCGTTACGCTTAACAGGTAGTCTTTTCAAAAATTATATTTTTTTCTCACTTTTTTTTAAGCAATTTTTAATTATAATTTTTGATGATCGTGTTTCTTAGGTACATTTACACACAAATACCCATGATAAAAATATGAATCCATCTCTTTCCCCTAGCTATGGATTAAATATGGGTATAACGGTTTATTTCAGAAACCAGCCTATGAGAAGGAAAATTTACCAATCTAGGTGAAGGAAACCTCTGAATTCATAAACACCATAGAAGGAAAGGTCTCCGTCAGACTGTCCTTTCGTAGACTCACCGTCGCTGCTATTACTATAATTTCTATGGTCCCTCTACTAATGAGTTACAGAACTCGTGAACTGGTTTCACTTTTGCTCTTCGAAGATAATCAACAGACATTGTTTCTTTCATTGAAATAACAGTATTTGATCGCGTATAAGATTCTCAATGACTAATCATTACCTCTCGAGTCTTATAAGTGAAGGCGAGGTGTCCACATGCCGGGGACTGTTACTACGTGTTTTGCATTTGATTTGTTGTTGTTTGGTATTTGATGGCATAGAAAACCGGACTTAGCCCCACCCCACCTCACCCCAGTGGCTCATCAATATCTTCTGGGTTTTATATGTGAAGACGAGGTATCTGCATACCGGAGACTGTCACTACTTGAGAATATCCTAACTTCGTAAACCTGTTATATTAAATGTAAATAATAGAGGGTCTTATCCCATCACGAACCCCATAAACCTTTCGGCTCGTTGGGTACCACGTGTACTGCACCTATGTAACATTGGTGAGTCTGGTGTAAGCTGTTCATCAGTCAGTTATGTGATTTGCGTGATACACGTTTGGCGTTTCGATACATGACTGACGAGGGAGATTTTTTCCTAGATTTTTTGCCATTTCATTCTGCGATGGACCAGTTGCCACCCAAAGCTATAGAATCCGGTCTGTTCTGCTATTTACCCATAGCTTGAGGGGAGAATAGGATTCATACCTTTCCTAAGGGTATTAGTACGTAAGTGAATGTAATGGATTCGACTGGAATTCGAACTCCGATTCCTCATTCCGAGCCGCTATCCATTACTCCACCGTGCTTCATTGTTCATACTGATTTTAAATCCACAATTTTCCTTCTCGTAGACTGCTTGCCACCTCAAGGCAAGATAGCTTCTAGTGTCTTGCTATTTAACCCATAGCTGAGGAGAGACAGATCAATACATTTTCTATGAGCCTCAGTACGAGAAGGACATAGCAAAATAAAGCGGAAATTTGGCTCAGCACGCCTTGTTCACTTTCCGTCACACCATCTCGCCTCTTATATGCTATGAAACATAATACTTTATAGACAGTCTTTTTATTATTATTATTATTATTGTTTTGCTGTCTAGACGCGGACCAAGAAGTGAAAAGACTATGAAGTTTCTGGATAGGAGGAACGATATTACAGATCTCGTTTTAGTTTCGGCAAGATGTGAAGCTATCAGAAGGATTTGAACATTTCGCAAATTTCGGACATTATAAAGAGAAATTTGCAGCCGTAAATAAAGTTTGTTATTGCTAAGAGAAAAAAGTTTATCGTGAAAAATCAAGAGACAAACGAAACAATAATACAGTATATACAAGAGGCTTCCAGATTTTGTGGGTTTGAAAAAAATGGCACTGGAAAAATGACTGTCATAGATGAGTTGATGTAGTTGAGATTAATTGAAGGTATGTGCGATGCTTTATATATACACAAAATATTAAAACGGTTACAACTGACTGAAATGTCCTTGCATGCATCTATAGTTTCTGCAACAATTGCAATTGGAAAATCAAAAACACCCAAGAGTAATGCTGAAACATACAGATTATCAAATTGCCTTGTGCGGTGCAAATACCTCGATCAAAAGCACGAACGTGTAAGAAAAAAATGTCAGTTATCAGTTATCTCCTGTTAATTTCCCTCTGAAAGTTCTCCACTGCCTTAGCCGGGTATTGAACTCACACTCTTTGCGTCCTGTTACTCGATCTAACTAACGTCTTTATCCACTGTGCCTTGTGACCTTGATGTGGCACGTGGAACTAGAACAGTCTACCCCAGTGAGCGAAAAAAAGGGCTCAGTTCGACATTGCAACCACCTAAAGAAGGCCGAAGCGTACAACGACCGAAACGTTGTAATAAATATGGCGACAAAGATGAGGCCAATAGTCCGAATAATGTAAATAATGGACCAGATACAAATTGATGAAAAATTTAATCAGGTAATTACTATTAACACTCTAGGAGTCGTAAAAAAAAGCAAGTGCTATTTTTCAAAGAGCCATTGAAAATGTACTAACTGGTGATAATAAGAATACCATCATTTATCCAATCAATATGAGTATTAGTGTTACTAGTAGAAAAGAGCTAAAAAAAAAAAAATACGGATAATGTTTCAAACAAATAAGGAAAGGCCATAAAGATAAATGTATGCTGAATTACGACGTCAGATTTCCAAAGACAGAATTTCAACAGACACAAATTTGATAAAGACAATGGCAGAGATATCTACACCTACAAATAATAATTAAAAAAGAATTAGAATCATTTTTAGAGTTTTCCAAGTTTTATAGCAGATACTTGCCAAAGTATAGTGAGTTGATAGAACCTTTTGCGCAGTTGCGAAAAAAAAAAAAAAAAGAAAAAAAAAAGAAAAAAAATAACAAATTAAAATGAACACAATGGCAGAATACCGCATTTGAAAATTTAAATAAAGAACTTAGAAAAAAATTCCGTTGTAAAAAAAATTGTTGCTAAAAAGTAAATGATTTTAACTATTAAATGAACGTGCCGTATAAACGATTTTGTTTCAAAGTCATCCTGTAATATACCTTTCTACAAGGTTAACGTCAATTGAGTCTAACTATTTAAATATTAATAAAGAAGCGTTAGCTATCGTATGGAGCACGGATAGAGCTCACCAATTTTTATTAAGTACAAAATTTCTGCTTAAACCTGCCAATAAACCTTTGGAGTTTATTTTTAACGCCATGAAGGAATTACCTAAAGTTACAGCTACTACAATTTTTTTTAAAGTTATTTTTATATTTATATATTTATAAATTATATGTATATATATATATATATATATATATATATATATATATATATATATATATATATATATATATATATATATATATATTTATATTTAAATTATATATATTTATTATATATTATGATTAATAATTATATATTATTATATAATATTAATATAATTAATATAATATATAATAATATAATATAATTATATAAATAATATAATAATAATTATGTCTTATAATAATATAATAATAATATAATAAAATAATTAATAATTATGTATTATTATATATTATTATATATATTATTATAATTATATATATTTATATATATAAATTATATATACATTTATAAATATATATTTATTTATATTTAGAGTTATTAGAGTTATTTTTAATAGTTTTTGATAGCAGGAATGAGTTGCCTAAAGATACATCTACAATTTTAAGATGGGCCATAAAGATAATGGCCTTTGACATCGACATCGATTATGTGAAAAGAAGCAAAGTTCAACAATGAATCGTTAGAAAGATTAAACAATTCAGAAGATAAAATACTGCACTGGATTGAAATAGATTTATTACCCTTATATTTAATCCCAAATCCTGGATTCTATCCTCCTGGGAATTATATATATATATATATATATATATATATATATATATATATATATATATATATAATATCCCAAGAGGATAGAATCCAGTTAGAACTCAATGTCCATGACAGAGTAAGAATACATATATCTATATATATATATTGACCACTAATATTATCAATATATATATATATATATATATATATATATATATATATATATATATATATATATATATATATAGCTGATGTGACTCGTTGCGGATTCTCGGGATAATGTTCTTAGCTGATATGAAGTAGAAAGTCTATATTGAATCAATTGCTAGATCAACTGCTCAGAAAGTTGAGTCACTGTGTCGTGGGCGAAAATTTTCTCTCAAGAATCTATTTTACAAATCTATAGGTCTACCATTCGTCTATGCTTAGAATATTGCTGTCACATATGGTCCGGTGCCCTTGCTATTTACCTTGAGGTCCTTCATAAAATCCAAAGAAGAATCAGCAATATTATCGGTCATGATCTGGCGGCTCGGCTTCAGTCACTTTCCCACCACAATAAGGTTGCCCCCCTGTGTCTTTTCTATAAATACTTTCATTGTAATTGTCCGGATGAGCAATTCACTATGGTACCTAGATTTTTTTAATTTAAGCGCATTACTAGACTGGCTTCGAGATCCTATAAATTTGCTGTTATGTTTGTGCGTGTGAAAACACGATCCTTTGAAACAGCGAAAGAAACAATGCATACTTGTCGACACACACTTATTAACTCACAAATGGCTTATTAAAGCCGAAAGCGTTCAGAAGACATGGATGTTCAAAATCGGCTCGGAACGAGGAAAACAATCCCAACCTGAACAATAAAAATAAATAAAAATAAGTCTTAAACAAAGGACTCTCATTGGTTTTCAACAAAATGTGCAATATATATGTAAATATTTGTTTTCCATAATTTATTATATTAATATTATATATTTTTTGTTGAAAAAAAAAATCAATTTCTTCCTTTCTTTTCTCGTATTAAAATCTCGTCTGCGACCTGGTAGATGTTATTCGTTGAGACCGATAGCTTAATTTATACGAGATCAAGCGTGAGGAGTGTAAATAGAAAATCCTTGAAGATTCTCGAAGATTCCATAAGATGTCTCCTCCTCTTACTTAATCTCATTTTCCCACCAGCCCCTCTATTCATTGACTGGTCGTCTTCCCTTCACTCGTCAGAAAATTCTTCTTCATTGCGAATCAGTATGGCGGGCAAATTGCCTTTGTACACGATATTTTATTTTTAAATAGCGAGGCTCTCTGTTCGACTCCTCAGTCAATTGTGAGAAGACACGGCTGTCCACCCACGACACAAACACACACACACACACACATGTATATACACATGCACTCACACACATGTACACACACAATTACACATAGACATACACACATACATGGACGCACACATACACACATATATGTACACACAGACTTACATGCACACATACATGCGCAAATATATACATACCATACATGTACACAAACACATGCAGACATACGCACGCACATACATATACACCCGCATACATGTACACACACGTATACATACACACATACATGTACGCACACATATATGTACACACAGACATACATGCACACACATACACGCATAGACAAATGCACCACCATACCAATGCACAAACACACACATACATACACACACACATATATAGACCCATACATATGCACACAGACATACATGCGCAGACATATACTCGCACACACACCTACATGCACGCACACAGCCATACATGCACGCACACAACCATACATGCACTCACACGTACACAACCATACATGCACACTCACATACATAAACATACATGCACACAAACAGATACATGTGATCACACAGACAGACAGACAGACAGAGATATAGATGCACACACACGTACACACAGATATATACAATACCGGAAGAACAAATTTGTTAAGCAACTTGTTTTCTCGAAGAGCTTATGACGAAAATAGGCTTCGATTACCGTTTTTTTCGATTCTTTTTCTTTCATTTTTAAAGAATGGAAATTATGCTTTCTTTCTTGTTTGAACCTGAAACTGGCGTCATGAACCATCTTACCATGTCTGAGTTGGAACTTGTTACCACAAATATCTTATGGTAATTTACCAAGCATAGCTTGGGTGAGGGCAGAAATCCGAAAGTATGGAGGACCCAGTGACAATCAAACTCAATAATCAGTCATAATTCGTCTAGCGAGACA
This sequence comes from Acanthosepion lycidas, assembly GCA_963932145.1. NCBI lineage: Eukaryota > Metazoa > Mollusca > Cephalopoda > Sepiida > Sepiidae > Acanthosepion > Acanthosepion lycidas. The sequence continues at coordinate 17,694,818 of OZ010596.1, read as the reverse complement.
AGCATGCTTAACCATTACACCATTATTGGAATTGCCCGACCGCAAATACTTTATGTCATTACAAGTATTCTGTATTTTACAATGATGTTCACTTTGTACAAGACCCAAGAGCCACTCGAGGTAGAGGGTTACACTGAAAAAGCCACACTTTATGGGTATATGTGGGGAAGATAACAGTTAACCCTGATTTCTATTTTTCTTCAAACTTCCTCATTTCTCATATGATCTGTCCATGGAATTCTTAACGTCGTCCGTGTGTTGAGCCACAAAATAGTTCTAATTGTGAACATGTTAAGATTGCAGTAACAAGTAAAGCATCCTCTTATCGTATCGGTTAGACAAAGTAGCAGTACGTGGGAAGAAGATGCTTGAGTGGATCTCATGTCTCACCAATGAAATACAATGGGAATGAGAGTCGTTCGCTACAATGGGCGAGGCATGGCGGTTCTTAGCCGTGTGGATTAGAACTGGTGGAACTAAGGAATTTAGTTCGTCTGAACAATTCCCATGGAAACAGCGATAGAACTTGTGACGTTTTGTCTGTGACAAAAGGATTGTAGGCTGGATAACAATTCATCACCCAGAAGGACGCGGAGGTGCTTTCGGGTTCCACTGAGACAAGAAAAGGAATACTGGCAGCTCCAGGCCATACATTTTCGGTTTGATACGGCTCTTATAAATGGTCGGTTTCCTATATCACACCAGTAAATACCTGATTTCTAGAGATTAGCAAGACGAATCAGGTACTTTCTGGAGTGGAACAAGGAACCGACCATTTTTCCACTATCTTTAGTGATGGATCGTATGTGCGAGTCCCACTTGAGGTATGGGTTGAGTCACAATATGTATTCAAGTCAGGTGGCCCTCCCTGAGTGAACATCCGCTCATTTAGTGAAAGTTCTGGGCCCACGCTGTTGCTTTCGATTCTTACAGTATTTTTGATCCTGTATTAGATCAACTGCAGGTTAGTAAATATTTATGAAGGCCATTATTTTTTTATTTTATGTGTAGTGTTCAATCGGGAAATGTTGGCCTTAGTCTCTATGTACGCGTATGGGTATCCTACATTAAAAATGACCTCGTATCTAGCTAGCATGGAGTGGCGGGTAAATACCAGATCAAAGTGTAATATCTGTTCTCATCAGTTCTAATGGTATTCGTAACGTTAACCGTATGCTTATCTTGAAGCAGTCGGCATGTACTGATAGAGCGGTCAGCACTACCTTTCTTAAAAAAATCAGTGAAATAAGTTTTTCAAATCTACTTAAACGTTGGTCGCTTTTTCCAGTATTGTTGAGGAATTTCTTCCTCACTTTTTGTTCAACGTCAACATATAGATTATGTCATTATTTTTTCTCAAGTTTCATGCGCTATCCATTTTAAGTGTTACCGCTGTTGAAAGCCTTAAAGTGAAGCGGTTTTTGTTATTGTAGTTCCTTGTCAGTCTATAATGCCAGTTTATGAGACCCGATAAAAGGTTGTCTCCTTTGTGACCTCGATGATTCATTCACTTGAAGTCATTTTTAATCATTGATCTGAGAAAACGGTTGTATATTTCTAACAGTTTAGACATTTTTGAACCAGTTAGACACCATGAATGACATCTATACAAGAGTTTTGATCAGGTTTAAGAGAGTGTCTCTTACGTGGAAGATATTACATCTCTAGGCGAGCATTTATATACTGTCAACCGGTTGGAAAGAACTGGTGAGCGAAGGTTAGATAATTTGCCATAGAGCTGCTTTTTGTAGTTTGCTGTTTCCACGACAAATTCAATATAACGATAATGCCAATGTTATCTTCCCCTCCTACCCCTTAACGTAGCCCTCTATCTTTAGTGGCTCCGGGCCTTGTACAGGGTGGATCTTACTGAAAAAATAAAAAGTCCGTCACTCTAGAGAAAGGTAATGGAGCTATACAGGAAACGTCTGACATTCGTTAAACGAAAAGTTAGCGTTACTCTGGGTTGAATTTTATAACCATTTACTCATAAATATTTTTTACAGGGAAATACGCTTCACAAATCCATGAACTATTTTTCTTTTGTTTTAGATCAATGATATTACCGTATCTTTGTTCAATACACATTATCTTTAACATAACCGCATAGAAAGAAGTCCAAGGGAGATTAAATTAGCTCATTTGCAGTGGCGTGCAGTAATATGAATCTATTTTTGGAGTGTTTGATGAAATTTGTTTGGCCTTGAAAAATATTGTGTCATCCGTGACTGGATCAGAATTTCATCCTACTCAGACACTATTGTCTCGACTGTCGATTAGTTGTTTTACGGCCATTGACTACGATAGACGATACTCCGAGAAGCGTACAAAAATTGTAATTCTTCACAAATACACTGGCAAGCCTTACCAGTGAGCAAATCAAGCACTATCGACTGGAACGGAAATTCTCCTGATTTAAATCCACTCGATAATCTGTGGTCAATCTGCAAGAAAGGACTTCGTGGAATGGACATACGAAGTACTAACATGTGCACCTGATTATGTTTCAATGGAAAATACCAAAAAAATGTAAATAATAACGGAATTATTCGTTTTGTTTCAATTAATTTTCGCAAGGATACTCTACTGGCCACTCTATCAATGTATGCTGACTTCTTCAAGATCTGGTGAACGATGTCGCCAGGGAATTGAGCAATACCTTCCAGTTCACCGGTCTAGAAATGTTTGATTCAGGGACCCACGAATATGCAATCTCCAGCGTGGTGGTGCACCATCTTTGCTGCAAAATAATGGTTGGTTAAATGTCATCTAGTTGTGGTGCCACATCAATTGCCTTTATAAAATATTTTTTTAAATTGTAAAGAGACTTTATGAACGATTTGGACCCATAACATCCATATGTCGAACTATTTACGAATATGACTCGATGTTTTTGGTTAATATTTTGGTTTTGTAGCATCGGGCGGTGTTGAGGGAAACTATATCTCGACAGCCTATTCGATGTTCAATTTCCTTGCCTCCTCCAGAAAATTTGTTATAACTGATCCATACACTAAGGCAAGGTCTCACCATTTTACAGTTCAAGCTAGTTCTGCAGTTTATTCTGTGTTCAATTTCCGTATCGTTTATACTATACTAAATTTAATATAATTGATTCATACACTAAGGCAAGGTTTCACAGTTCAAACTACATCTCCTGCAGCCTATTCTGTATTTAATTTCCTTGCCTCCTCCACAAAATTTGTTATAACTGATCTATACACTAAGGTAAGTTTTCACCATTTTACAATTCAAACAACTTCTGTAGTCTATTCAGTGTTCAATTTCCTTGTCTCCTTCACTAAATTTGTTACAACTGATCCATACACTAAGGCATGGTCCCACCATTTTACAGTTCAAACTAATTCTCTTGCAGCCTATTCTGTATTCAATTTCCTTCACTAAATCTGTTATAACTAATCCATACACTAAGAAAGGTCTCACCATTTTATAGTTGAAAATACTTATTCTGCAGCCTATTCAGTGTTCAAATTCCTTGTCTTCTTCACTAAATCTGTTATACTAAGGAAATGTCTCACCATACACTAAGGAAATGTCTCACCATTTTACAGTTCAAGCTGCTTCTTCTGCAGCCTATTCTGTCTTCAATTTCCTTGTCTCTTTCACTTAATTTGTTATATATATATATTTCTTCTCTCGCACTTCTCACTTGTGGAACTCTCTTCAAGTATTGATATGCATTGTTAATCGTCATCTATCTCCTTAGTCCCTGCTCTTATATATATATATATATATATATATATATATATATATATATATATATATATATATATATATATATATATGTGTGTGTGTGTGTGTACAATATGTACAATATAAATATTGTGTATGTGTGTATACGCATGTGTTTTTAAACATAGAAATATAGGTCCTTGCTAGATTAGATAATCGTTATATTTATTTTTTATGTTTATATTTGATTTGTAACCTGTAGTCGATATTAATTTTGTCAATTTTTCTTAATTACACAGCGGCCCTTTTAGTAAATGCCCTTCAGTTTTAGTTTCCCCGGCCCCCATCTCTCTCCCCCAACCCGTTTTCTTTTCTTTTCCTCTCCCTCCCTCTTCTTCTGATCTTGAAGATTAGATCGTCTATTGTGTGTATGTCACAACAAAATGTACACTTTCCGGTTACATCTTCAATGTATTAGACATCTGACAACATTCATATTTCTCTCACTTAAACCGTCTTCAACTCACCTCTCTAAAACTCCTCTCTGTGAAGTTTTAATCTCCCACCTTCTCTCGTCTGTTACCCCTCTCTTTAGCTCTAACATTCGTCCCACACTCTGATACTTACATTCTCTCTAAATCCTATTTTTATTTCCGGAGTTATTTTTTCTGTTTTCTTTTTGAATTTGTAGGTCTGATGAATTGGATCGTATTTACGATTCCAATGGAATAAATTATGACCATGGAATATTAGTGTTTAAGCTTTTTTATTATATCCTTACTCTGTCCTGGACATTGAGTTCTACCTGGATTCTATCCTCTTGGAATTTTTTATTAAAAAAATTTATATGTATGTGTATGCATCTATGTATATATATTTATATATTTTGCATATGTATGTGTATATTTACCACTAATATTATATATATATATATATATATATATATATATATATATATATATGCAAGGTCTCAACTTTTTACAGTTCAAAAATACTTCTGCTGCAGCCTATTCTCTGTTCAATTTCCTTGTTTCCTTCACTAAGTTTGTTTTAACTGATCCATAAACTAAGGCAATGTCTCATTATTTTACAGTTCAAACTACGTCTAACGCAGTCTATTCGATTTTTAATTTCCACATCTCTTATATTAACTTTTATTATAACTGATCCATAGACCGAAGTATGCCTCACATATGCGTACTGTGTGAAAGTTATGAGTTTAAAAAAAAACAGCTGCACTGTTTATTGTCATTTGCGTGTTTATAAAGTCTGGGAGGAAATTATATGTACATTTTATAAGTCTGAACAATGTTAAGAAGATTAATGACAAAGTGGAAAAAACTTTCGTGTAACGCGTTTTGTCCTTCAGAAACTTTATCAAACCAAAGTGATGTTTATGTTGATGCAAATACACATAAGCCAAAAGGAGAGGGGTCGCTAAAATTTTAAACTTTTAAATTATATTTGATTTTTTTAAAGTGTTTGGATATCTGTCTATATTTCTGAGATGAGGTATTATGTACAGTATTTACATTATGCGGACCATTGTCCTCATCTTTGTCGCCATATTTGTCACAACCTGAAGAAGGCCGGAGCGTACAACGGCCGAAACGTTGTGACAAATATGGCGACAAAGATGAGGACAATGGTCCGCATAATGTAAATACTGTTTGGATATATAATAAATTTTATTTATTTTATTTCTATTTTTATTTATATGTACATTTATTTTGCTATTAAGTAGCCTATCGCCCTGTTCACACTTCTCCCCGGCCTTTGAAAAAGAGGTGAGGTTTATCCCTTGTATTCTATTTGGGATTTGGTTTCCAGTTCCTTCTAAAGGCTATACTCCTAACGCTTGTCCATTCTATGCTAATATAAGTCCACATAGTAACCTTCTACCGTGACTGGTTCATGAGCCTTGTATTCGGTGAAAATTAGTAAACAAAATGTTATTTTGTGATAATGAAAGATCCAACAAAAAAGGTCAAATGGACGCAAATTTACTGAGGATGATCTAGCGTTTAAAGCACTTCCTATACATTTTCGTCTGAGTAAACTACCATCGGAATTTTGGTCAGATTCATTGAGTGTGTTGTTTTGTAAAATATCTCTTTTGTGTTCATATAATATTTTATTTAAATTCCTCGTTATTCCTATATGTATTTCTTGTGGAAATTATTAGTGGTGAGCGTATAAATTCCTGCTTCAAGCTTTAGTTTCTTATTATTTTGTTTTGTATTAAGTCTTTTGTTGTTTTAGCTCATATAAATTCTTTTCAATTCTAATTATGAGTAAGTAGGTATAATAATATACTCATATTCGTTGGGTTTGTTAAAATGGTCCACTCTGAAGATTATGGGTAACCCATATCTTGGGAGTTAAACTGGGTAGACTGAACGGTTCGGCATTTGCCGATGGCTGTGCTAACTTGAAGAGTTTGGGCGTACTGGCTTTGTTCAAAACATTGATCACACCAGATTATGCACTATCTCCCAGAAACAGTAACTAATATCTGGTCCGCGTAGTTGCAGTATAAACCACAGGTGGGTTATTTGGGCTTAGCAAGCATTTGTGATAGGAATTGACGCAGCGATCTGGCGGATGGTTGTACTCGGAGACGGGCAGTAGCTGATTATTGAATTGTTAGGTCCAATTCCAGCGGCACCAGTCATGTACTGCATAAAAATAATTAGTAACATAAAAGAAAACCAAAATAGATTTCATTTGTTTCTGGTAAGTATTGTTAGGGGAAAATTAAATTTTTTGTTAATTTTGTTAAATTGCTTTTTCAAAACACATATTTTTTCTTGTCTTATTAATAATAAGAGAAAAATTATAATGTTTCTCCGAATAGTGATAATTGATATTACAAAAGATATTCCTGCATAACAGAAAATTGTTAGAATACAAACTCTGACAGACTCCACATTATGAGCAAGAAAATTAGATTAAAAATTCCTTTGGGCCCAATAGTCATACACACCAAATTTGATAATTCTACACAAAAGAATTTAGCCTTGGAGCGCAAACAAATAAACTCCCTCTTATATATATATATATATATATATATATATATATATATAAAGTGAAGCAGTATGCTTTATGTCTGCCATCAATGTGGTATAATCTGCATGTATTGTTAAGGTTGTGTCCACTAATAATGAATCCGGGTAGTTTTTTTATGGAGGCTCGGAGTAATGTTCAACAAAAGAACACTTATACTCAGAATAGGGAAGAGAATAGTGAAATTCATTGCTCACTATATATATATATATATATGTGTGTGTGTGTGTATTGTTCTCTCTAAAATAATTTACACATGTACTCATATATGTGTGTGTGTGTGTGTGTGTATGTATATTGCTCTCGATAAAATAATTTACATATGTACTAATCTCTATCTCTAAAAGGCAGGATGTGTGTGTCTGTGTGTAACGTATGCACGGCCGCAATTTTCGACAGATTTGCACCAAAATTTACATGCACATGCTCCAAATTAGCGGCAAGGCCAAGACCGAATTTGCATTTCCCAACTCCCATCGATAGTGGAAATAATCGACTTTTTCATGCTTCTATGGCAATTTTCATGTAGTTTGCGTCCATTTTGTACTGGCCAGAGTGAGAGCTTATAGCTGTCTGCCACGAATAGGCAGGAAGATTCTATTGGCCAGCGTGAGAGCCAATAGTTGACTGACACGAATGTTAACTAGCATGCTAGCATGCAGAAAAAGTATGAAAAAGTATTTGTTGTTAACATTCTTTTTTCATTCGGTTTTTCCAGTTACGAGTCCTTTTTTAAAGCTGATCGTTTTGTGTTAATTTTGTTTAGTTCTTTTTTCGTAACAGATTTAATGTTTAGTATAGAGCTTAGAAAAATTCGCAGTGTGAGATAGGCAAGAAGTAAGGCATGTAGCAACATCAGCACGTCAAAGGGCACTCCATTAAAGGCAAGGAAGGGCAAAAATATTTTAAGTCAAGTGATAGCGATTGCTCTATGAGTCAAGCACGGGCAACGCCGGGGCATGCTGCTAGTATATATATGTGTGTGTGTATATGTATATTGTTCTCTATAAAATAATTTACATATGTACTCATATATATATATATATATATATATATATATATATATATATATATATATATATATATATGAGTAAATATATAAATTATTTTATAGAGAACAACGAGAAAGTGCTTTCAAATAAGATAAAAGTCTGTCATCTTTAGTGAGACATTTCAAATTCTTGGATAAAAAATCAGTGAAGAAGGTTCCAGAATAGAAATTATTTCAAGAGCAGCACAGAGAGTAAACAACGTTTTGTTTTAAAAACCTCAAGCATGGCAACAATGCCACTAACACAAAGTGTGTGTGGGGTGTTACTGTATGTGAGCGAACAGGAGAAAAAAAGACTATTAAAGAGGGGGAACAGCAACAATAAAAGAACAGGAACTAAGAAGTCAGGAAATGACAATTGACAATGCCTATTCGAAGATCAAATTTGCCTTGGAAGCAAGAAACCGGAAGAGAGTTCCACAAGTGAAAAGTGCGAGAGAAGAAACTTAACATAGAACTTACGATTATATTTAGCGACTTCAATTCTAAAATGATGAGACCTTACCGTCAATCTAGTCCTGCGCTTAAATCCATACAGACTAGGTTCAACAATTAATTCAATATAATCTTTCCACTTTTTCAGCGGGAAACGTTAGTCGAGAAGGTGCAATGAGATATTTAAATTTCTGTACTTACCGAATTCTGATGAAAACGATGACGCTGCCTATGACAATAAAAAGAACAGTTATAATCAGAGCAGGGAAGAGAATTCCTTGAGGAAAGAGGGTTTGGAAACTTAACTCCCACATGATATATAAACGGCAAGAGAGATTGGAAGCAACCTAAATGACGAGCTTGCGTGGATGGATGGCAGAACGGGCGCAAGAGCTAGCAATGGGAGAAAAAAAAACTGCTCAGGGTCACATGCTTGGGTCATCTCTCTTGCAAACTACCACATATTCTGTTTTCTTACTATTGATAAATAGTCCTTTCTTCCTACTTTCTTGTACTCCTTTGTCTAGGAAGTGCAGAAGTTTTCTTTGTGTCTACCATCAATGTAATATAATCTGCATATATTGTTAACATTGTGTCCACTAATAATGGATCCCGGTAGTTTTTTTTGGAGACTCGGAGTAATGGTCAATGGCTCATATTGAAGTTTTCTCAGCATTGTCTTGCTGTATGAGGTAAATATTTCCAGTGAGAAGACGCTTCCTATGGCAACACATGCTATATAGAGGGCAAGAGAGATTGGGAACTTGTGTGAGCGGATGGCAGAACGGAGACGAGAGTCAGCAAAAAGAGAAACATCTGCTCTGGGCCACAAGGGATGGGAAGAGCCATGAATGCCCATGTCTTGAACGGATACGACACAGAGAGGACGCCTTTCTTGTTCCTTAATACTTTGTTTAGTTTTTTGAAGGTATCTATTTCTATTTTTGTTTCTATCGTTGTTGTTGTTATCAAGATGTTTCGGCCATTGTGCCGTTCGGTCTTCATCAAGTGATTGCCAATCCGGGTATCATTCAGTGATATTTGAATTGAACTCTTTAATTACGAGTGACAGCAGAACGAGAACACTCGATCTCCGTAGATTAAATAAACAGTCCATTTCGAAATTCCATGAGGGTTACCTAGATCGACAATCATTTGAAGGCCGAAGGGCCCAGACGTTGTGATGACAACAAGGATGGGGACAATAGTCTGCATGTAAAGAGTGTAAATACTGATTTAGTATGTGCCAATCAAATACATTAAAACTGTTTTTTTTTATTTTTATTTTTCTCTTTTCGAAAAGAAAGGAAGAAATATAATAATAAGGTATTCACTGTTTGATCTTCTCTTTGTCTTCCATGTTTTGAGAACATAAAACAAAGATGGCGTATAGATTGCAGTCGCTTTACCGGTCTAACAATAGCATGATGGGAATTTCATTATTCGTACTGAGCTAGTAGAAATTCAAAGAATGGGGGCGTTTCTTCAATCAAACACCTTCATATTTTTGAATATCTCACAGCTCTCTTTGAAGTTAACCGTGATACTAGTGGAAGTACACTGCTGCTTCACTGGGAGCAAACCGCGGTACCCTTGGAGAAACAGTAGTGGCCATGAAAGCAAACCGCAGTAACAATGGAAACAAACTGCAGTACCACTGGATGAAAACCGCGGTGTCTTTGAAAGCAAACTGCCGTTCACTTGGAAGCAAACTGAGGTGCCACTGGAAGTAACCGCGGTACCAATGGAAGCAAACCGCGCTCCCGCTGGAAGCAAACCGCAGTGACCTTGGAAGCAAACCGTGGTACCAATGGAAGCAAACCGCGATACTAACGGAAGCATCCTCGGTGCCCCAGGAAACAAACTGCAGTGCCACTGGAAGCAGTAGCAGTGGCCTTGGAAGCAAAGCGCAGTACCAATGGAAGCAAACTGCGATGTCCCAGGAAGTAAACCGCAGTGGCCTTGTAAACAAACCGCGTTGCCCATGGAAGCAAACCGCAGTACCCTATGAAGGAAACCTCGGTACGCCTGGAAACAAAACGCGGCGGCCTTGAAATCAAACTGCGCTTATCTGTGATCTAAATGCACTCCTTCATAAATTTTGTTTTAATCAAATTATGAACGGTAGTTGTTTTAGATGTAAGCATAAGATAACGGCTTTCTGTGTAGAGAAGTGGAAACCGATAATGGTGTTCACATTCTAGCCTAGTTCTGTTATGTTCATTTTGCAATAATGATTTTTGGAAAGGACTGTACCCAACTTTCTTCAGATATAGACTAAATGACAGAGTAGACTCAGTTTTCTTGCCTTGAGTCGTAGCTAACATAAGGAGGACAATTCTAAATTCGAAAGCGTAGATAAGGAAACAGAATTTCTTGAAAGAATGTGCAAAGTTAAGGAACGTTTTTACGATAGTTCATATAAAAAGGAATGGATACTGTTGAATTTACTCTGTTGGTGAGCGAAAGTATAGGTGAAGTGCCATGCATATATGCTGGGAGCACTCAGATTCACACGCTACATTGTTTACGGTGAGGTATGAAAGAGTTAACCTCTTGCAATTCGCGCTAGGCATGCTTCCAGTTTTTCTTTATAAGTAATAAAATATTATTACTATGCGAATGTGACCAAGTAGTGTGTAGAGGCCGCTACATTGTCTTTCCCAAGAATGTTATGTTTTAAGATCTTATTCTTCTAATATGCCATGCCGTTTCATGACGTGGACAATCGTGGCTCTCCATAACTTCCTATCTTCCTGTCTTTTTTTTTTTTTAGCTCCGAGTCAGGTTTGTCTTGTTGCTATCCCTCCTAGTCCCTGTTCTTCCAACGATTTACATAAGCACGTTAGGTACGCTATTTGTGACTTTCCTCTGTCCGTCTTGCCTTCAAAATATCCTGTTAATGACAAATTCTCCAAGCCTCTTTTCTCATTATATGTTGCAGAAATTTCAGTTGTATCTTTCTGATTCCAAGTATCGGTCTTATTGTTTTCATTTTCTTTAAAATAACATCATTACGCACATGTTCGGTTCATCCTTAGCATCCTTCTGTAGAACCACATCTTTTTTTGCTTCAAGTCTCTTCTTTACCTGTAAGGAGTTTGTCCAGGATTCCCTAACATAAGACTTCATTAATCTTTTCTTTCTTTGTAACGAATTTTTCCTGTTTCTTGATACCATGCTTAGCTTTATTTTCTCTCGTTAGAATCTATCTTACGCATTTATAAGTTGATCATTTGTCCATGTATTGAACATTTTTATTACATCTGGCTTGGTGCTTCTGCGATGTTTTTTTTTTAGCACAAAATCGAAAGACAAGTCAATTCACAGCGTTTAAACCGTGGAGGGCCATGAACTCTTGTCCTGAAAAGGACATAATATTGAAGAAGTAAAAAGAGGAGGGGTTATTTTGGAAAATCTCTCTTTGAATAAATCAACTGACAACAATAGAATTGGAGAATGATGTATTTCCTGTTCAAATCTGACCTGACGCGTCGGCCACCGGAGCATCGAGAAACATGATTAGCTCATTTGTTAAGGTTTCATGATCCTGTCTATGAGGCTAAGACCGGAATATATTTTCCTTTTTTTCTTTTTTTTGCCTTTTCCTTCCTAATACCAATTTCCGCTTTGCTACTATGTTATATCGAACATATTTACAATCCTCCCAAGAATCAGATTAAAAAAAAAAGAAGCAAGATAAAAAAGAGAAATGTCTAATGGCGAACAAAGATCGGGAAAAAAGATCAATGAAGTAACAAAACGGAAGACAGTCAGGTCGCCTCGGCCTGGCTAATGATTAAAGATGTCGACTGGTTGATCATTACTGTTGGACAGTTTTTCGATCCGCAATGAATACTTTTTGGCCTTGTACCAAACTAAGATAAGCTTTATAAATAGGGAGATACGTCGTGTGGTAATGGGTAAATAGACTCGTCTGGTTGTGTTAGCAAAATTAGAGTCGTCCGAACTCAGGACAGAATATGTTCGCCCACGGTTTATATTCTCCTCCCCATCGTGTGGGCCACTGTAGTTCACAGTTTTTTCCCCCTCTTTTTTCCCCCCAAATGTCAGTATTGAAGTGTTTATTCTATCCAGTTTTGGTTTGTTCACTGTTCGGTTGACGATCGCGTTTACGTGAAACTTCAGTAACTGGTTATCTGTTTGCTCAATCTTAGTTTATTTAGACATACTGCATAGATAGGTATCTGTACTTGGGTCTGTACTTTTTGCTTCGGCTTTATCTAGGTTTATTTTTTTATCGATTCCCTGAATATCGTTTTATTTTCTTTTGTCCTTTTAAGTTCTTTCGTTTTGCAGTTTGTCTGTTAGTAGAGGCACAAGTGCGGGTTTGATATACAGTTCCCATATATGTAGTTTCTAGAGACGGCAGATTTTGCAGAATAACATTCTTGGAGATGGGAATTGAAGTAGAGAAAATAGTTCCCAGAGCTGGTGGAATTTTGCAGAGCAACTTTCTTAGGGATGAGATGTGAAGTTGAGAAAATAGTTCCCAGATCCGATAGAATTTTGCAGAACTACTTTTTTGGAGATGGGAAGTGAAGTAGAGATTTATTGGCGACTAGCAGCATGGCTCAGCGTTGCTCGCCCTTGATTCAAAAATGATACGACTCATACAGCAATTGCTATCACTTGACTTGAAATATTTTTGCCCTTCCTTGCTTTAAAGGAGTGCCCTTTGCCGTGCTGATATTGCTACATGCCTATACTTTTTCACACCGAACCCAGTTCTGTGGAATCAGAATCAACGTTGAGTTTAAGCAAGCGAATGAGCCAATTGGAGTAAAGTGCCATGCAGATTTAAATTTTTCCCACTTGTGACGAATGCAGCTATCGATTTTTTTGCATGCTAGCATGCTAGTTAATATTCGTGTGAGTCAGCTGTTGGCTCTCACGCTGGCCAATAGAATCTTCCTGCCTATTCGTGGCAGCCAGCTATTGGCTCTCACTCTGACCAGTAGAAAATGGCTGCAAACTATATGAAAACTGCTGTAGAAGCATGGAAAATCGATTATTTCCACTATCGATGGGAGTTGGGAAATGCAATGTTTGTCTTGGCCTTGCCGCTAACTTGGAGCATGTGCATGTAAATTTTGGTGCAAATCCGTCGAAGATTGCAGCCGTGCATTCGTTACACACACACACACACACACACACACACACACACACACACACATCCTGCCTTTTATAGATAGAGATGAGAAATGAGGTGGAGAAAATAGTACCCAGAGCCGGTAAAATATTGCAGTAGACTTTAGAAGGAACAAGAAACCGAATCCTAAACAAGAAACGGTCCTCAGCAGACCCTATTTTACTGTGCAGTCGACAAAATCCAAAAACAATAACGTACATGCGTGAAATAAAAAAAATAAAATGCCGACAATTTGGCCATCGCACCCTATATATATATATATATATATATATATATATATGTATATATATATGTATATATATATGAGGCAAGAAATTTCTTGCCTCATTTGAGTGTAATATATATATATATATATATATATATATATATATGTATATATATATGAGGCAAGAAATTTCTTGCCTCATTTGAGTGTAATATATATATATATATATATATATATATATATATATATATATATAAAGCAAGAAATGCACTGTAACTGTTACAGTGCATTTTTTGTTTCATTTGAGTGTAATATACGGAAAAATATTCGTGAATATGAAAGGTTTATGATAAAAATAAGCAGCCATGTTTGTAATTTATTCAATCAAACATATATATATATATATATATATATATATATATATATATATATATGTATATTATAAATTAACTGATTTACAATATGGTTTTTCGCTATACAGTAATAAACATGTTTCAGAAATGGAAGCTAAAACCTTTAAATTTAATTATATAATTAAATCAAAAGCATTAATTCCGTTTCATCTTCAAGCGAATATTGGAATAACTTATTTTTAAATTTACTGAGTTTTAAACGCACATAATTTACTCTTTCCAAGGATACAGAGAAATCCAATCATTCAAACAGGGTCTGTAGCGTCTTCATTTTTATTAACTACTGTTGTATCAATTATGAGTTACGTTCTAAAAAGAGGTTAAGTTTAGGGAGGGTAGGCGTATATTTTTCAACGAATTCTGACATCCGTTAAATGCATGTCGTTTGTTTTTTATTCTTTTTATTAACACACACACACACACATATGTATATATATAGGGTGCGATGGGTAAATTGTCGGTATTTTATACTTTTTATTTCACGCATGCATGTTATTTCTTTTTTGATTTTGTCGACTGCATATTAAATTATGGGCAACTGAGCACCGTTTCTTGTTTAGGATTCGGTTTCTTGTTCTCATGAATATATTCGTGAATATGAAAGGATTATGATAAAAATAAGCAGACATAATGTTTGGAATTTATTCAATCAGACACACACGCATATATATATATATATATATATATATATATATATATATATATATATATATATATATATATGAATATATAATATATAATATCGAACGTCGGTGTTAATAAAATAGTGCTCGATATAATGTAACAGAACTATAAACTATATATTAATAAATATATATATTTTTCCTCGTTGCTTGCACGACTCAAAGTTTCATGCACAACGCAATCTTCAGGTGGTTATCGCAATGATGGGATAGTCCGTATTTTATATGGAGTTGTTTTTTTTTAATTGTATGTAAAATAAAGGTAACTAAAAAAAATTAGTAATGTCAGCCGAGAATGGTAACCCGAGAAGGCGCAAGTAAGCATCTGCCATTTAACAACAGATCGTAGATCAGCCGAAAATTTGACTTTATGGAACTGATCAGACTTCCTATCGAGACAGGATTAAATGGTTGTGTCATCAGCGTAGATACCAAGTTGAGAGTTGATGTCCTCAGGAAAGTTGTTAATGAAAATTAAAATCAAAGTAGGGCCAAGTGTGAGGACACCTATATTAGTAAAAAAAGATCTAGAAGATAGGCCGTTCAAGATTTTCATTTCATGATTTGATAAGAAAGACTGAATCAGTTCAAAAATTCTTCCAGAGGAACCATAACTTTTCAACTTGTGAAGAAAACCTGTATGCAAATCCCTGTCGAACGCTTTCGAGGTGTCCAAAGCTACAGCCCTAGCTCATGTACATAAAAAAACCTCATTCAGTAATCCTCTACCTTGAGTGGCTCTTGGGCTTTGTATAGGTGAACAATAGTGAAAAATAGTCTGTAATCAATAGACTTATTTAAATGTTTGTGTAATTGTCCTATGCCAGACGGACTTGAACATAGACAGTATCTACACAAATTTTCGCTGAACTATAAGAAAAAAAAATCAATTTTTAAAATCTCACTCACCTCGATGAAAATTTGAAAATTGAAAAGAACTACGTTGCCATTTGGGGAAGAAAATAAAATAAAATGTCTTGTTTTGGCCGAAACAATGAGAGAGGTTAGTTGGTTAGTAAGTGCAAGAGAATCAAGCAAAGAAAAAACAAAACAAAACAAAATGGCGAATAAAAGTTGACTTCTGGGCAAACAAAGAAATCAACAAAAATTATAAGTGTTTGAAAAAAAAAAAAATAATGCACAAAATCGATGAGTGAATCGGAATTAAATTTCCTCGTGACAATTATAACCTCTCTGTTTTCAAATATCATATAATTCTTTTTAATGTAATTATCCTGATTATAATTCTGTTTCTCCCCCTTTTCGTTAGTTTGCACGACCGTTACGCGCTGCCAATGCCTGATAAATAATGGACTATTCCGTTTTGGCATGAAATGATATATCACAGAAGCCACTTAAAAGAAATAAAGAAGCTAAGATAGAAGTGTTTAACGTTTCCTGCCAATACCTCATAAATAATGGACTATTCAATTTTGATTGCGTGGAAAGATGGAAAAGACATATCAAAGATGCTTCGGCCACAGAGAAACGTTCGGTTAGCAAGGTCGATTTTACAGTGGCCGAAACGGTTCAGGCACGTCACTCTATATGACTATTCCGTATAGGATAGAGGTTCGATACCTGTCTATGAAAATTTCTCGGATATTCAGTCCGGTAAATATTGTTTAATACTGTTTATTATAAAACAGAGCATTTACTTAAATATTTGTATCTATAAAAAGAATGTATAAACATAAAAATGTCTTAAAATAACTGTCGGATTTTGTCCATTTCATAATATATATATATATATATATATATATATATATATATATATATATATATATATATATATATATATTAGGTTGGTGCAAAAATAATGACGGTTTTTGACGTATTTTTTAACGTCAAAAACCGTCATTATTTTTGCACAAACCTAATATATATATATATATATATATATATATATATATATATATATATATATATATATATATATATGTATATATATGTGTGTGTGTGTGTGTGTGTGTAAACTATTGCTGATGCGTATTTAATCCGAGTTTAAATAGATCAAAATAAGTTCCTAGACAGAGATAAACTTTTTTTAGATGTCGGGAGGGGGGTCTTAGGGGGCGTAGTGGTCGTAGTGGTCGTAGTGGGAAGAAATGAACTTGAATTTAACAGAAATATGTCAGAAACAAATGGAATAAAATGGTAAATACATCGTTCCATAAAATTCAGATCGAAAAAATATTAAATAGGCCCTCATTTGGTTCCTTGGCACCACTCTCTTTCCCATCGTTGCAACTTGTCTTTTCAGTGCTCTTTTCTATAAATATTTTTATGGTAACTAATATTGATGAAGAGCTTTGGTAACTCGTCTAAGCCAATCTAAACGCAGTACTAAATTGGCAGTTAGGTCTTATCATTTTACAGCTGAAGTGACCCTAAGTTCTTCACTAACACTTTCTATTCTGAATACTTCTCGCTTGTGGAACTCTCTTGACTTCCATTCAGCTACGATCTTCCAAAATTTAAATGCAACGTCAACCGTCATCTTTCTTATCCTTGAATCCTGTTATTTTTATTGTCCTCTCCCATCAATAATGTTTTCTCGCCGTTTCTTTCCTTCTCGGAGGGAAAGAAACGGGGAGAAAACTTCTTAGTGGCTTTATCGCCTTGCTTGGGGGCGAAATGATTAATGAAACATTACTATTATGTAACCAACCAAATAACCGGAGAAGATTGCCCAATATGAAGTTGCTTAGAAAATAATGACGTTTATTTTATTTCAGATATCTAGTTCAAATGTTGAAAATCATTTCTGATATCAAGGACTGACCAATATTTTAGGATGTGAGTGTTAGCTACTGCACGAATGATATCAAATGTTTAGAATAATTTCTGGCATCAAGGACTGGCCAATAACACAATAGCTGATTGATAGGTATTGCATGAAAGATATCTAGATCAAGCGTTGAAAATCATTTCTGACTTCGAAGAAAAGGGTGCAGCACTGTTGTTACGGGATACCAGCGAAAGATGCCTTCCAAATGTTAAGCAAAGTACTAAGAAACTGGAAAATTTTTATTAGAAACGAAGGAAAGAACTGTTACATATTATAGGTTCTCATATATATCAGTGAATAATCTGCGTAATCTACTCACAGATGTAGACGAGACTTGAGAAAAACGGACATTTGGTGCTACAGAAGGACGCTGAGAATACCATGGACTGGACATGTGAGAAACGAGGAAGTTTTAAAGAAAATGGATAAGTAAAATTTCTAGGGGATATAAAATGAGCAACGAGGGCTTGGAGAATTTAACACTCACAGGGCATAGTGGAAGCCAAGAGTGACAGAGACACGTAACGAATAAACTATACACTTATGATTAGTAGCCGGTGCCACATATCTCTTCTTACAATCACTGGCAACAAATACCATGTGAGAGGTAACTTGCTGTGGGTGGGGTGTGTCCATTCAGTATATTTACCTGCCGCCCGCCGCGGGGTGGGGTCGTCTAGTGGTTTATCGACGTGTACCGAGTTGAACGTGATTATCGAAGAATTCCTCTGGTCATTCTAGTGGACGGTGGTTTTGTTTTGTTGACTTTCTCGAAAGGTAGACAAATTACAGAAAAAAAAATGATCAACAGTTTAATAGGCTGTCAAAGATTACAATCATCACGTGTTAATTTCTATTCAGATCTTGAGGTACAGAGAAGAGTTAGACGTTTATTTTGTGTTGGGATTTCTTTCAGCATTAGGATAGACGAATAGAAAATCTTTGTGGGTGCAACGAAGAATTCGCGAGCAAAAACTAGTTAAATAATTGCGGGATCTGACTTATGTAGACGTTTGTTCTGTAGGAGGTAGGGAAAGAAATGGATGAATATTATCTTCTCACGCAGATACGCTTACTAGGAAATATGACAAAAAACTACCTTCAACCAAACATGGCCTTTCCAAAAGTGACTTCGGTCAGATTCTAGTTTCAGACATTTTGTTAAATTTTGTAAATTGGGGGAGTATTTTGTTATGTAAATAGTTACCAGAGCCGGAACAATTTTGCAGGGCAACTGTCTTAGTGATGAGAATTGAGGTAGAGAAATTGTTCCCGGGACCGTTAGAATTTGGCAGAAATTTCTTGGAGATGACAAATGAGGTAGAGAAAATAGTTCCCGGAGTCAGTAGAATTTTGCAGTACAATTTTCTTGGATATGGAAAGTGAAATAGAGAAAATAGTTCCCGGAACCCGTAGAATTTTGCAGCACAACTGTCTTGGTGATGAGAAGTGAGGTAGAGAAAATAGTTCCCAGAGGGCCGCAGAATTTTGCAGAACAACTTTCTATATACATACATACATACATACATACATACATACATACATATATATATATATATATATATATATATATATATATATATATATATATATATAGTAAAAACTATATTATGAAATAAAATAAATAAAAAATAAATAAAATCTATATTATGGAATATAATATATTAATATATATATATTTTCAACATTTGAAGAGTTAGAGAAACATAATGGCTAATTAAGTAAAATAATAATATAAAAGTGAACATATAAGTCAACACTTAGAAGCGACAGTCTGTTTCATGCTATATGCAATCGTCAGGCCGTGTTGACTTCTATGTTCACTTTTATATTTATACACGCTCTATCTCTGATATGGAGCACTTTATACCATAAATATAGCACATCTTAAGACTATATTTCTTCATATATATATATATATATATATATATATATATATATACTAGCTTAAAATCTGCCCTATTCGGCGGTTTTTAACCTGTGGAGGATTCTTGGTTCGGCCATCATTACAATAGCTTGGGAGGAGTAGATGCGATAGGCATCAATAAACTACAGATGAACTCAAAATTGATCACTGCATTTAAGTATTGAATTAATGTTTAAGCTTACATTTTAAAAGTTCAACGATAATTCTTCTGTTGCGACTCAATTTAAAGACAATTTGATGTACGTAGATCCTTATTTTCCGTACAAACAATTATTTTTATTTCATGAGTGACAGAACAGGGGATGATTTAAAAGATAAAATTAATATATTGTAAAGATGGAGAAATAGAAATTAGAATTATACATTCAACATTTGAAGAGTTAGAGAAACATAATAGATAATTAAGTAAAAACTATATTATGAAATAAAATAAATAAAAAATAAATAAAATCTATATTATGGAATATAATATATTAATATATATATATTTTCAACATTTGAAGAGTTAGAGAAACATAATGGCTAATTAAGTAAAATCTATATTATGGAATATAATAAAAAAAATAAATAAAAATTTATATTATGGATTATAATATATTAATATATATTTTTAACCTCGCATAATCTGGCAACTCTGAATCTGAGCTAAGCGAAAATTGTTCCCTGCGCTTCATTTTCTAGGGTCTTTTGAATGAGTTATGAATCATTGACATCGGACCAGTGGGAGCGGAGGAGTTGCTTGTACACACACACACGAACACAAACACATACTTTATATATAAGATAAATTTTACGACGATATTCTTAGATAATGATCTAGCATTATCATAAAAAGTTTTATTTCACAAGAACAAAATCTGTATACATTTAGCGAAACAAGACGTGATTTACATTAAGCGCCTGAACTCATGATTATTACTCGATATTGATTTTCTAAGCACGGCTTAGATGTGGTACAAGGCTGAAATTATGGAGCACCGAAGGAGGATGGGACTCACTACTCGGTCGCATTTGGACTAGCGAGACAAGCTTGCTAACCATTACAACGCCTCGAGGTGTCCATGTGATTTTCTAAGCGCGGCTTAGATGTGACACAAGGCCGAAAGTATGGGGCACCCAGTGAGGATCGAACTTAGTACTCAGTCGTAATTGATCTAGCAAGAAAAGCTTTCTAACCATTACATCCCGTCGAGGTAACCAGGTGATTACTCGATCGTAATTGTTCTAGCGAGACTAGCTTGCTCACCTTTATACCGACTCGAGGTGTCCAAAGCGATTTTCTAAATAGAGCTTAGATGTGGCACAAAGCCGAATGTATGGGGCACCCAGCGGAGATCGAACTCACTATTCAGTCGTAATTGATTTAGCGGGACATAATTGCTAACCGTTACACCACACCGAGTTGACCATTACATGAATTCTATGGAATAAATTATGAAGGTTATAGAAATTAGATTCAAACCAATTTTGCATGGACTTTATGACTTGAATATCTTCCATTAAGCACGAATTTATTTGAAAAAAAAAAGAAAAAAATTGAAACAGTTCGATTGTGTATTAGTCGCAAGAGATTGTATCGCTTTCAATGTAACTTCGTCCAAAAAATGTATTCACTTTTTATTAAAATTTGTTTTTTAAAACCGTCCAATATATTTTCAATTCGGTCAGGCGCATGCGCAGCACATACTCATACATATTTGTATATATGAGTGCCTATATTTATGTGTAGTTTAGAAATCGGATTGTTATTGTTTATAAATTGTTTTGGGTAATTAGAATTATGTGTTTGTCGCCATATTACCAATTGCGTATGCGCATGCTCCGGTAATTTGATGACAGTCTATTTCCTTTGTTCTTTAAGTATTTATTCACAAAAGCATGAACGTATACAGGGTCTGATAAAAAAAGTATATCCTGCTTAATTCCCTCTCCAAGTTCTCCACTGCCTTAACCGGGTATTGAACTCACAATCTTTGGGTCCTATCACTGGATCTAACTAACGCCTTTATCCCCTGTAACATGTGTCTTCAAGGGAGATAAACTGATAACTGACATACATTAGACATGGCACATTGAACTAGAACAGTCTACTCCAGTGAGCGAAATAAAGGGTTCAGTTCGACATTCCAACCATCTGAAGAAGGCCGGAGCGTAGAACGGCCGAAACGTGGTGATAAATATGGCAATAAAGATGAGGACAAGTCCGAATAATGTAAATTGAGAACGTAACTACTTCGGCCGGTGTTTCAAACAAACTCGCCGATCGAACTTTCTACTCCGATAAACCCTACTTTGCTGTTTTTTTTCCTTCTCACATCGCATTACTTCCCAAAGATATCGACGCATACTTAGTATGACGTTCACCTTATCCATGAGAAATCAAGACTCATAAGAGTAGACGACCTTCTACCACAAGTTCCGACGCTGAGGTGCCTATTTAAACGCTATTGGGCATAGAAATTGGTTAGTGCGCGTACTCTGACCGTCCTGTGGCCAAGGAATTCTGTGTTGTGATGCGTTCTTCGCCCAGTTGGGTTTAAAACTATCATACAGTTCATGCCTTCCGTTGAATCACACTTGAAAGGAAAGTCTCCGTTTATTTCATATGTCGATTACTATTGACCGATAACTGGTAATTTTCTGTCCTCAAAAAATTGCCGATAGGATTTTGCAAACAACCAAACTTTGAATTATATCTATATTAATTTTACCATTATCAATGTGGCTCACATCTGTTCATAATTGCGACATTTAGCACATCAAAAAGATCATATATACATATATATATATATATATATATATATATATATATATAGATATATATATATATATATATATATTGTATCGTCGAGGTCAATGTTACACAGAAAAGAATGAGTGCTTAATATATTTATTTAGTACCAGTATCTGGTGCTAACGGATACATACAAAAAAACACAGAACAATAAGTTACAAAACAATTAACAAGACAACTTACAAGAAACAGATGAGGGTCAAATGCTGTATAGCCAAACAAAGGAAGATCAGTTTGAATATTAATCAGCTTAGTATCAATTTATTATTAATCAACTTATTATTAATCAACTGTTGAAGTCCTTAATCATAGACTATTTAAGGCTATGAGCTAGACCATCTGGTAGAGTGCTGAAGGGGTGCTAGCTACTTTACAACAATATATATATATATATATTTACACACACACACACACGCACACATATATTTATGTATATTCATAGATGCATGTTTCATTTCCCTAACCACCTTATAGACCACCAAATTAGACTATTTCTCCCCAAAGTAAGGAATAACGATAGCGGACACACAGTCAAAAATTAATAATGGAAGTTTTAATAATAAAAAAGAAAAAAACAACTCTTAACAATATTAACTACGAACAAGGCCACAATGTGCTAACCGTATTCGGAAATTAAAACATACATATAATGCACACACTCAATTAAGCTGAAAATTTGAATCATCCTTGAAAATAGCTGAAGTTATAGCCGAAAGCGCTCGGAACTATAAAACATTTGGACAGTTTTTGCACACCCTTTGTCCAGAAAAGAAAGCTCTTGCTCGAACACAAGAAAAATGAAATAAAAAGCTTAACCGTAGTACTTTGTCTATCGTTTTTAATGAAACATGGATAAACATGCATAAACGAAACAAGCATAAACGAGGGATTGCTGCCTAAATATACAAATATTCATATATATATATATATATATATATATATATATATATATATATATAATTATTTTAAAAAAATATGATTCCTTCGCTGCATAAGAGTTCTCATATTTCAAAAACGATTACTAAATTTTCGCTTGAGGATGAAACAGGGCTTGATACTTTAACTCAATTTAATTTTAATAATTATATTGAGGTTTTCAGCTCTTGTTTTTGAAACATGAGAACTCTTATGTAGCGAAGGAATCATATTTTTTTAAAAATAATTATAATTTAAGTTCTACAGAACTCCAGATTATTTACCTAAAGTATTCTTTCCTATTTTTCTACATATCTGCATATATATATATATATATATATATATATATATATATATATATATATATATATATATATATGATTCTGCTGTGTTCTGTTATTACGAGACATTTGCATGTCGCTTCTCATAATGTTTGGGTTCGGACGTGTAAGATTATATAAATGTGAAGACATCATTTTGTACATAAATGTTTTTTAACTGAGGAGTATCAACGTATAATTACATGGACTAAGTCAATCTTAAAATTTATTCTTAATAATAAAAAAAATTAATATGCTTTCAGGTGATAAATGTGGCTAATATTAGACAAGTTAAGGATTGAAGCAACATGTCTTTATCTTTTTATTCGTTTGTTCATATCGATCTTAGTTCATATTTATCGCTTTTATTCAGTTCACATCTATCTATCTATCTATCTATCTATCTATCTATCTAAGTCTGTTCATATCTATCTATCTATCTATCTATCTAAGTCTGTTCATATCTATCTATCTATCTATCTATCTAAGTCTGTTCATATCTATCTATCTATCTATCTATCTATCTAAGTCTGTTCATATCTATCTATCTATCTATCTATCTATCTCATAATGTTTACTATCTATCTATCTATCTATCTATCTATCTCATAATGTTTACTATTTATCTATCTATCTATCTATCTATCTATCTATCTATCTATCTCATAATGTTTACTATCTATCTATCTATCTATCTATCTATCTATCTATCTATCTATCTATCTATCTATCTCATAATGTTTACTATTTATCTATCTATCTATCTATCTATCTATCTATCTCATAATGTTTACTATCTATCTATCTATCTATCTATCTATCTATCTATCTATCTATCTATCTATCTATCTATCTATCTATCTATCTCATAATGTTTACTATCTATCTATCTATCTATCTATCTATCTATCTATCTATCTATCTATCTATCTATCCTTATACGTTTTTTCTTTCTATCTATATATCTTAATGAGTTTTCTTTTACCTGTGTATATTTTTTTATTTTATAGAATGTTGACAGCTCGTTAGAGAAATTACTTGTCTATTTTGCATGAAAAAAATCCCAAAAAACTTTGTGTATTTACCTTATCGGAAATTGACAGACATAACCACGCATGCGCAAACCATATTCCTCGCTCTTGCCCAGGAGCAGGTAATCAATGCGGACAAAAGGTAACGCGTGAGAGTAGAA
Organism: Acanthosepion lycidas; assembly: GCA_963932145.1. Lineage (NCBI taxonomy): Eukaryota > Metazoa > Mollusca > Cephalopoda > Sepiida > Sepiidae > Acanthosepion > Acanthosepion lycidas. Next base: position 17,670,160 of record OZ010596.1, on the reverse strand, counting down.
GATGTCATTGTAAATGAATACATATCCACCAGTTCGTGATAATAATCGCACACATGGCGATATCATTGACTTGGTGCTGGACGAGAAAGAAGCAAAGAGCATGCTTATTAACTCGACATGATGGCCTGCGCATGCGTGACTTTATCACATGAGAGAGAAATGTCAGTATTTTTACCAAAGGGGAACAGTGTATTTTCAAAAGTATATAACAAATCGTGAAAAGAATGAGTGTTTTTGTAACGATAACGATATAAAGACTGATAAGAATATCTGTTTAAACCTTTTTTTTTATTTTTTTTATTTATTGTTTATTGACTTTCGGACTTCGACAATCCGGTGTGAGGGTGTGAGGCTTGGGGGATTTCTTCTAAAGAGCGTTTTGGAGAAGGACAATTTTGAAACACAAAGCATTCTAGGCGTGGGGTTAGTAAATCCGCCCAGTAAAAACAACAACTAATGTGGCGATAGTGTGGCTCCATATTACACTAGGAATTAATTGGCCTAAAAAGCAAAAAAAAAAAAAAAAAAAAAATGGAAAAGAAAAAGCAAACAAAATTAACCTGTTGTAATATCCAATTCTAATATCTAACTAATATTTCTCATTGTAGCGTTAAATAACAACATTTAGGACAACAACATTTAGGATAACAACATTTAGGATAACAACATTTAGGATAACATAAAATCTATATTTCTATTTAAATTCATTATTATTGTGAAGTTAAATAACAACATTTGGTATAACATACAAACTTTATTTTTCACTTAATTACATTATATGTTATTTTTTGTTGTGTTAAGCAACAAAATATTTACGATGCCATACAATCTTTATTTTTAATTATAGAATAGAAAACACTACCCATCTATATAAATAATTGAAATGCTTCAAAATTACTATGATTATAACGATCTGATGCAAAGAGTATCGGAATTTACAGTTTCGACATATGGGTTACTACGGACGTCTTATATACGGATATAAGATATAATTCACCTAGATTTTGGGTCTCGTCTTATTTAAAGGTTGCCTTAATCGTAGTAATAATCAGTGAGTATAAAATAAAAAAAAGTTTATTAATAAAAGAAACAACTAACAATGAAAGGACAACTGTCTATAAGAGTTACTATATTAAGTGTAGGAAATATATATGCAAATCTATCTATCTATCTATCTATCTATCTATCTATCTATCTACGTCTGTTCATTAATTATAGCTAAGGATCGGAAACTCATGAAGTATGGAAATAAAGTTCAAATACATATATATATATATGTTCCAGGATCATTTTCCAATTTATTCAAGATGACCTTCTTCCTCTCTAACATTCTAACTTTCTGTCCTGGAGTAACAAGATGTTTCACAGGTTTCACGTACGGTTTCATCTTCAAGTCTTATTTCACTGTTCTTTCGACTGCCATAAGTGAAATTGTTCTGTCACGTGCCAAAGATCTTATGAATTGAGTTGGATCTGTTTCAGTTTACCCCGTTAACTCTGAGCCGAAATGATGATCAGAGTCTTGCTGTTGTAATCTCCTGATCCAGTTTTTTTTTCTCTCTACTGTTCCTTCTTTTTTAAACTTATTCACCATATTCTTGATGATTCTTGAATGTTCTTTGAAGATAGAAGCCAGAGTATGAAAGTTGGCACTATTAATGAATGCCTGAATGATTATTTTCCTCACACCATTGCTCAGTTGGGAAGACAGTGGGTCTGAAGCAAAACGATTTCAACCTGTTCTCCCTTTAGATGAATAACTCAAAGGGTTTTTCAGTGATTCTCACGACAAATGGTGTCAAGATGGCTAAACGTCCTATCTGATAACTTGGGAAATAGAAACTCAATTAGTTTAGTATTTTTTTTAGATATTAAACATTTTATCGGATGGATAATCACGTTGCTACACGATTTGGACAATTTTGCGGTTACACAACGTATGTAATTCGGTCGAGCACTGTGGAGAGAACACTCGAATTTGTAAACAGTCACAATTACTGCTGATAATGCAAGACTCTCTAAAGAGGATTGAGTTCTCTAGGTCACTGGCGTGTTTCTCCCTGCCGCCGATAGCCTAGGAGTTAGAATCTCTGGCTGATACCAAATCGGTCGGGTTGAGCTTTTAAGTATAAAAAATTAGGCGATCAGCCGATTTAGCTACCTTGGTTTCAACCTTTCGGTATCTTCAGCCGATTTCAGGTTAAATGATTTCATAACGCTCTATTTAAAAAAAAAAAAAAAAGAAAATTTAGCTAACTTTTCTTGTTGACAAACGTTGCAGATATTTGTCAGCAAGAAAAGTTAGCTATAATAACATTTCCGGATCCCTCAAAAAACTTTTAAACGAGAAATCAGAAATTATGACCTGTTGTATTCATACTAAAAAGCATGTATATTTTATTTAACCTCACATCAATATAGTTCCAATGAACTTGCTTTTTCCTTCCTTCTCATCATGATCTTCTACTGCATCTCATGTCGTGCGATCATTCATTTATTTATTTGATTATTTATTTTTTCAACAATAGCGTTCATACATTTAAACAAAATTTTTTTTTCTGTTTTTTAAAAATAAAGAGTTAAGAAATCAGCTCATCGAAAGCTCCTGAAGATACCGAAAGGTTGAAACCAAAGTAGCGTTATCGGCTGATCTCATAATGCTTTATACTATATATATATATATATATATATATATATATATAATAAAATAAATTAAATTATTGCAATGGAGCATTAAAGTGGTCTGTTTTTCTTTAAATTAAATTATTCGCTCTGAATAAACATTGATCTCTCAGGATTTCATCCTCATTGGGATTATTCCATACGGATTACCAAGATTTTCGTTCCTTATATATATATATATATATATATATATATATATATATATATAATAAAATAAATTAAATAAATTATTGCAATGGAGACTTAAAGTGGTCTGTTTTTCTTTAAATTAAATTATTCGCTCTGAATTAACATTGATCTCTCAGGATTTCATCCTCATTGGGATTATCCATACGGATTACCAAGATTTTCGTTCCTTATATATATATATATATATATATATATATATAATAAAATAAATTAATTAAATTATTGCAATGGAGCCTTAAAGTGGTCTGTTTTCTTTAAATTAAATTATTCGCTCTGAATTAACATTGATCTCTCAGGATTTCATCCTCATTAGGATTATCCATACGGATTACCAAGATTTTCGTTCCTTCAGGACATATTCATAAAACATAATTAACATTAGACCATATTCAATTCAACATGAAAAAGACGATGGACATAAGAGCAAGATATCTGTTTGGATTGGTCTTGCTCTTATGTCCATCGGTTTTGATTTTAAGGTTTTGTTCTTCAAGACTAATTGTCAACCAAGGCTAGAGTGTCCAGTCTATTTAACCCATAGCTGGGGAAGAAGAGATGGATTCATAACGTACCCAAAGGTACTTGAGCGATAGTGAACGCAACGTATTTAGCCGGAATTTGAACACGGCACGCCGATTCGACATTCCGAGCCGATAACCAATATTATCGGTCCTTATCTGGCATCCCGGCTTCAGTCACATTCCCACCGCCGTAAAGTTGCCTCTCTGTGTCTTTTCTATAAATACTTTCATGATAATTGTCCGGATGAGCTCTTCTCTATGGTACCTAGACTTTTTGAATTTAAGCGCAGTAGTAGATTGGCGTTTTGAATTTTTAGCACAGTACTAGATTGGCGTAGCAGTCAAGCTGGCTAGATGCAGCCGTAAGTTCTATGCTAACAGTTTCTTTTCTCTCGCAATTCTCGCTTGTGGAATGCCCTTCCGGCTCCATGCTTTCCAGTCATCTTTAATCTGCAAAAAATTAAATGCAATGTCAATTGCTATCCACTGTCCTCCTTATTAGTCTTTTCTCTTCCCGCTTATTTTTAATGTTTCTGTTTCTAATTCTTCCACACCCTGTAACCCCTTGTGTCTTAGTGGCTTTACTGCCTTGCATAGAGTGATACAAATTTAAGAAATAACCAATTCTATTACATTTTTTTCTGAAAAATTCCCTTGCGCGAAAATACGATGGCCAAAACGTCCGTAGCCAAAATGTACCAATTCTTCTGAGAATTCTTTGCCCAGAAGTTTGGCGGATTCCGATCTTCTTATCTCCATCACTCTCGCTATATTTATCTTTGCGCTGTACTGAAATTTTCTTAATGTCAGTGTAGTTTTTTTTTTTTTTTTTTTTTGTCAATGTTAATCTGTACATCATTTGATTAAGATGTTTATGCATGGACGAAAAAAAAACAAAACAAAAAAACATGCACAGTGGTCAGATTAAACACGCGAGCTTTTGTTTCATTTGTTGCTGGCAGGAAACAACGCAGGCCCGTTCGATGTTAAGCAAAAGGAATCCTTGTGTGCCAAATTGTTTGCTTTCCTTGCATGAAGTCACAGAATATAATATCTTAAAATAATAATGTAAGTATTCTCTCATTCATGCAGATAAATGAATATGACACTATCTATCTATCTATCTATCTATCTATCTATCTATCTATCTATCTATCTCAGTCTGCTCATATCTATCTATCTATCTATCTATCTAATAAAATGTTCTAAATTAGTATTTATTTTCTCTTTTCTTTCTTTCTTTCTTTCTTTCTTAATCTGTATTTTCTTTTTTATTTATTTATTTGTCTATCTATCTATCTATCTATCTATCTATCTATCTATCTATCTATCACAGCCTGTTCATTATCTATCTATCTATCTATCAAAATTTTCTATCTACATCAGTATTTTCTATCTTTCTATCTTTCTTTCTTTCTTTCTTTCTTTCTTTGTATTTTCTTTTTTATTTCTTTGTCTTTTCTTTCTTTCTTTCTTTCTTTCTTTCTTTCTTTCTTTCTATCGTAATTAAAATTTTCTATATAAATCAGTATTTTCTTTCTTTCCTTCTTTCTTTCTTTCTTAATCTGTATTTTCTTTTTTATTTCTTTCTTTGTCTTTTTATATCTATCTATCTATCTATCTATCTATCTATCTTAATCAGAATTTTCTATCTAATTCAGTATTTTCTTTCTTTCTTTCTTTCTTTCTTTCTTTCTTTTTTTCTTAGTCCCTTGATATCCGATATTTGTTAAGATTTCTGAATTTTTTCCCATCGAGAATTCGTATCTTAGTATATTTATATCTTTCGCATGCTGTTAATATCTCAGCCAGTTTTTATATATTTATTAGTGCGCACGCGCGTGCACACACACACACACACACACACACACACACACACACACACACACACACACACACACATACATACATATGGCCTGACATGCTTTTACCGATTTCATCACAGAGGAGCGTTTCGGTTAGCAAGGGCGATTTTACTGCTTTTAAACACAATTCTCCATGATTTTCTCTCGTACATTCATATCTGCTTGATGCGTATGCAAATGTAAACAAATGACGTCACACATTATGAAATGGACATATGACGGTTCCGTATAGGATACAGGTTCGATTCCTGCCGGAGGACGCATATTTTCTATGAAAATTTCTCGAACATTCAGGACGGTAAATGTTATTAATGCTGTTTATTCTAAACAGAGAATTTACTTAAATATTTGTATCTATAAAAAGAACGTATAAACATAAAAAAAATGTCTTAATAATAAATATATACAAATTCCGGTTACACTCCCTATATATATATATATATATATATATATATATATATATATATATATATATAAAAGTGAACATAGAATTCAACACTTAGAGGCGACAGTCTGTTTCATGCTATATGCAATCGTCAGACCACGTATGCTGTTATTTTTCTCGGCTATTTATACATATACGGGTCAGTGGCGCATTGTGGGTAGTCTATTATGGCGGTTATTTTATCGGAAGTCGTTTATTTATTTATTTGGGTTAAATTATTTTGCTTGTTTTTATTTTTTGTTTCTTATTTTATTTATTTATTTATTTACTTATTTTTTAATCGGTGTTTTTTTATTAACGCAGTAAAGATTTGTTTATATCACTTATTTAATAGTTTTGTTTTGGTTTGAGAATTTAATTAAAAAATTTAATAAAAATAACGGTCATAATAAATAATGTCATATATATATATATATATATATATATATATATATATATATATATATAGGAGAAGGAAAACTCTGATACAAAATCTGAGGACTGTTGTTCACCTATTCTGTGGCAAATTTTTGCACCGAATTTGTGTTATCAACCACACCAAAAAGTTTGGTTGGTTGTACACGGGCTTTCACCACTTAAATCAAACCTTTTGTGTGAGTATATATATATATATATATATATATATATATATAAATTTTCCACTTTCATATTTACATACACTCTGTCTTTGATATTGAGCATTTCTCCCCATAAATATAGTGTTACGTAAAACTCTATTCTATCATTCATATATATATATATATATATATATATATATATATATATATATATATATATATATATATATATTTGTTTGAATAAAAACAGACCACGTTAAGATTCCATGTAATAAATTATTTCACCATAACCCCTTTAACAGGGCTCTGGATCATCAGACTTTACTTCCAAAAATTGAAATGAAAAATGAAAAGAAATTCACACATTTTTGACGGACCTCATCAAGTATACGTAAAATTAACGAAGTGAGGAAGTGAGGTGGGAAAGAGGATATGAATGTGTCATATGTAGCATTTCAAATTCTTATTTTTAATTTTTAACTCCAATGTGTCGGCTAGATGTTGTTCGAATTTATTGTGTCTAGTCTCAAGATATAGATGGCTAAGGAGTGGAGGGGTGGAGACCGACTTTAAAGGAGGAAGCTACACTACTTTCACGAGGACAGTTTTTCTTTCCAAATATAGGATTGGTGTATACGGAATAAATTCCAATAACCAAAAATACTATTCTTAAAAGAGCGCTCAATACAGAGTAGAGCATTTATTAATTCAGTTTAATTTATTCGAAAATTATAACATAAATATGTTGTCATATCAATACAGAAATGGCCATTTTGTTTGTTTTATTCTACTTTCAACACCATCACTTGATATGACACCAGAATTGTGGAAAGAAAATGGGTATTTTTGTAGTGATTTTATAACATATTTATCATATAATTTTCGAAAAATCATACATATATGTATGTATATATATATATATATATATATATATATATATATATATATATATATATACTAAAGAGAAAAAAAACTATGTTGATGTAACGAACAGATGCGTAATTTGCTAGAAGACCTCATACCTTAGACAGGAAAAATCCCGGATAAGGAAAGATAAAAGAAATAAAAAACAAAAGATAAACACCTCCCTACTCAGTAAAGTGCTCAACGCCTAGATTATCTAAACAGAGTAAATAAAACGCTTCACAACTTCAACACTTAACAAAGGACAGCCCGAGTCGTTACTCGAGTTTCACACTCTCGAGATGTTCACACGACGAGGATGCAACTGAAAGAATGAGGGGGTTTAGCATTATATACACTTGACCGTAACACGCAATGATTGTAAAGAGTAAAAGTGGTAGAGTTAACAATAGGCATTGTAAAGATTTAGAATAGTTTTTCAAGCAGTCAGTCAGTTACATGCCATGCGTGATACACGCTTAGGCGATCATGTATCTTTCGATATATGACTGGCGAGGCAGATTTATTTTCCCGCAGTAGGTTGCCATTTCTTTCTGTGGTAGAGCAGTTGCCATCCAAGGCTATAAAACCTGGTCTGTCCTGCTATTTACTCATAGCTGGGGGCGGGGAGAGAAGAAGAGGATTCATACCTTTCCCAAGTGTATTAGCACGTAAGTGAATGTAATGGATTCGACTGGAATTCGAACTCGGCTCTCCGATTCTTCAATTGGCTCTAGGCTTTCTATTGGGTGAATATTAGTAAAAAAGAAAAAGAAAAAAAGACTAAAGAAAACGGGAGGATGGATAAGAAAGAATAATTGATGAGATATTTCCAAGTCAGTCAGTTATGTGCCATACTTGATACACGTTTAGGTGATCATGTATATTTCGACACATGACTGACGAGGCAGATTTTTTTTTCCCCGCAGTAGGTTGCCATTTCTTTCTGCGGTGGACCAGATGCCATCCAAAGCTATAGAACCCGGTCTGTCCTGCTATTTATCCATAGTTGAAAGGGGGGGAGAAGAAGATTCATACCTTTCCCAAGGTAAGTGAATGTAATGGATTCGACTGAAATTATCCATTACTTCACTTGTGCCTTTTCAAGAAATACGGACTCAAAATGGAAGTAGAATCTAATCTGATAGAAGTGGACTATTTGGATGTGTTTTTAAACCTACTTTCAGGTGTGAGTAAATCAAATAGAAAACATGGAAAAAAAGGCCACTATACGTAAACACTAATTCCGACCATCCTGCTACCGTTACTAAATATTTGTATAAATCGATAGCCAGTAGATTATCTCATAACTCAAGAAATGAGGATAAGTTTGAGGGAGTTAAAGAAGTAGACCAAGAAAAGGTCGACAGAAAATCGAGTTGAAATCGTAAACAACAACAAAAAAATTTAAAAAAAGAGTAGAAATATAATTTGGTTCAACCAGCCATGTAGTAAATCGGTAAAAACCAATATAGGAGGAATATTTTTTTTTTAAATTAATTAGAAAAACCTTCACTACTTCAGTAAAACGTGGAAAGTATTTAACAAAAATAATGTTACAGCCAGTTATGGCTGCGGAAAAAATATGAAAAAGATAATTGATACCCACAATAGAAAATTGCTCAATAACATTGAAGGTGGGCAAAATAATTGTAGAATAAAAAGCGTCTGTTCTATGGAAGGTAATTGCTTTGTTGAAAATAGGGTTTATTTAACGAAAACAAGGTTAGAAAATAAGAATAATGTTAATGAGCAGAATTTATATATAGGGGCTACTGAAAATGAATGGAAAAAAGATATTACAATCGCAAGTTGAATTTCAAACATATAAAATATGAAAATGCAACGGCGCTGTTAATAAACTGGAATATTAAAAGAGAAAAAACGGAGTCTCCAAAAATTGCTTGGAGAGTTTTAAAAAAATGCAAAAGAAGGGATAGGTGTAGGCTTTACCTTCAAAAGAAGTTTGCAATATTAAGTTCGATGCTGAGTAAAAAATCGGAATTAATTAGTAGATGTAGATGTAAAATCCTTATTGTGTCACCTGCCACCTGACTAGTGTATTTCCACTGCACCTCTATTTTTTCTCAGCCACTAATAGTCCAGTCACTATGGCTAGTTCGGCCCACCCTCGGCGCTTTTTCTTTGCTTATTTTCTTTTTCACCGTGAGGAATGGAATTATCCTTTTTTTTTTTTTTTCAATTTCCCGTGATGCATTAGCGCAGCCGTGTTATGGTCATGGGTATATAATAGTAGACTCCCACGTTATTTCTTGTTCGCTCTATTCGCCCGAGGATCGCGAAATCGTAAAACTCGAACAATGACTCGGGCTGTCCTTTATATATATATATATATATATATATATATATATATATATATATATATATATATATATATCCTAGTTTATTTTCTGAATAGGTATGTAATAATATTAAACTTGATGGTCAGTTAAATTTCGAATTTGATATTTGTAATTTTTAATTTCAAGTTTAACTGTGAAATTAAAAATTAAAACGTTATTTGCCATATTGATTTCTAATTTAATCTAATCTTAACTTTAATACATTAATAGATTTTACTTAGTGTATGCTGCCACGTTATTTTGAATTACTTTTGTTATGGGGGGTTTGGTTGGTTTTTGAACTTTTAAACCTCTTTATTTTGCAATCAACGCCATCACTTGATAAGACTAGTAGTGTTGAAACAAAATGGCTATTTTTGTAGTGATGTTATAACATGCATATTTTGATATATATATATATATATATATATTATCATCCACAGACAGACTGTTTCGCTGTATCACAACTCATCAGTGTCGGTAGACATCCAATTGCTTCAAACCAGGATCGAAACCCGACTGATTTGGCATCAGTCGCAGATTTTTCCGCGGCAGAGAGGAATGTGAATTTTTACGTATTTATTTTTGAATAAACACGCCAACAGAGTGCTCGATACATAGAAGAGCTTTGCCTTAATAGCAGTAGCAGTCACTGTTTACAAATTCTCGCTTTTACCTCTAAAGTGCCCGACCGAAGTTATATATATATATATATATATATATATATATATATTTTACACACATTATGTCTGCTTATTTTTAGCATAATCTATATTTTACCGCGTATTACAATCAAATGATGCAAGAAATGCACTGTAATAGCGAATTTCACTTTTATTATCCTAGTACCTTCCATCTCTTCCTGAGATGATCATCAAGGGTGCAACCCGTAAGTCAAAAAGTAAGCTAATGAACACTAAAGCATAACTGTGATCCGTTGCATTTAAACGCAAAATGAAAGAAAAATTAGTGACGGTCTTCTGCACATAGTTTTTGCCTTAACAGTTGCACCCCTGACCATCTCAGAAAGAGATAGAAGGTACGTGGGAAATAAAAGTGATTTTCACTGTTACAGTGCATTTCTTCATTTGATTGTAATACACGGAAAAATATCCGTGAATATGAACGGATTATACTAAAAATAAGCAGACATAATGTTTGTAATTTATTTAATCAGGCATGCCTAAAAGAGAATTTGCTGTCTAAATACACACATAGGCACACGAACACACACACACACGCACACAGACGCGTGCGCGCGCGCACACACACACGTATATATATATATATATATATGTCCTGTGTGTAAGGGAAACTCAGATGAATTCCACCACGGAATATGTAATCAAGCGGCGCTATATCGAGTCTAATTCGTTACCTCTTCGTCACGGAGGTCCGTTGTTACAGTTGCTATGATGTTTGCCTGATATAACTGTCCGGGTTTGAATTCTCGGTAGTGGATGCACACTGCTGATGAGTCCCAAATATAGGACGAAAGGGCTGTCCAGTGCTTTCCGCGTTCTGTTGGGGTTTCTTCTAGACTCGATGAATTTTTTAATTATGATTATCTCAAATCCTCCTAATAATTTCTATCATATATATATATATACTAGGTTGGTGCAAAAATAATGACGTAATAATGTCGTTTGTTGGCGTTAAAAAATACGTCAAAAAACGACATTATTACGTCATTATTTTTGCACCAACCTAATATATATATGTATAGGGTGTTCGGAAAGTCACTATGCCCTTATATTTTTATCAACAGACATGTTTCAATACGGGCGGAGAATATGAATTAAAATTATAAATAATGTTAAAAGTGACGCCCGTTACCATCAAGACAGGTTTGGATCTTTCTTATTTTGTTTCTGAAGACTGCCATCAGTTGCTCGCTCGAAAAGTTCGGAACGGTTTTAATTTTTGTCTGACGGCCGTACGAGAAGTTCCAAACTAATATCTTGCTGCTGCGCTAACCTTCGCAATGATTTTCTTAGATTCTGATTGCTGCCATATATAGTCTGGAACCCCTTCTTTTTGTCTCAAGGTCCATGATAAAACCAGAGACGGATATGCAATGTAACTGGCCCTGATCTGGCATCTCGTCTGCAGTTGCTCTCTCACAGACGTGCCGTCGCTTCCCTCTGTCTTTTTTTACAAATACTTTCAAGGTAACTGCTCCGATGAGCTGCTTTCGCTGGTTCCCAGATTTCATGAATTTAAGCGTTCAACTAGGCTGGCATCTCGCTCTCACCCTTTCACTGTCGAAACTGTTAAATGTAGCCGTCTCTTACCCCAATAGCTTCAGGTCTTGCACGTCTCGCGTGTGGAACTAGCTCCCCATTTCTTGTTTCACTGATAGCTATAATCTCAAACTATTCAAATGTAACGTCAATCGACGTTTCCAGTTGCCTTGATCTATCCCCTAACCGTCTCTTCATCCTTTCCTCTATCATTCCTCTTTATAACTCGCTCCAACTCTCTGTAACCCCTTGCATGCTAGTGGCTTCCCGCCTTGCTTGGGGTAAAAAAAAAGAAGAAAAATGACAGTATACATGTAAATTCTATTTATTTTATCATCTTGCGGGAGGTTGAGCGGGTGAAGATTCGGCCTTGTTAAAATATTCATCATGTCCAAAAAAGAAAGAAACAGATAAAGTGAAAATATAAAATTTTATAGTAGATAAGTTCGCCTATCGTCCGGTTTACACTCCTCCCTGGTCTTTTGAACAAGAGTAGAGGGTCATTCTTTTTTTCCTGTACTACTGGGTTTCCGGTTCCTTCTAAAAAAATTGTTCATTCTCTGAGAGTGAATCCCAGTAGCCTCTTGCGTCTTAGTGGCATTATTGCCTTGCTTGAGGTGAACTGATTATAAAATAAATATCTATATCTTTGAGATGAGGTATTATGATTACTTGCATTATTTACATTATTCGGACTGTTATCCTCATCTTCATTGCCATAATCACAACGTCTCGGCCATTGGAGGCTCCAGCCTTCTTCAGATGATTGGAATTTTGAACCGAACCTTTTATTTCGTCCACTGGGGTAGATTGTACTAGTTCCACTGCCATGCCTCTTCCGGATCATTCTTTCCTCTATCATTCCTCTTTGTTCTCGCTCCAACTCTCTGTAACCCCTTGCGCGATAGTGGCTTCCAAAATATGTAACAGTTTCTCCCCGGATAGTTTTTGATGACCTTCCACAAAGGTTGGCATCGTCCATTGATCATGTTTCCCGAAATTGATCAACAAAGTTACGAACTGCACTGGAACAGGTGTATCTGAAAATTGATCAGCAAAACACAGTCGCACCAAATCTGTGTATCTACCATCTTTTTGTTGAAATACGTGTTCGACGAGAAATACACGTTCTTCAGTTTTTAAAATCATATTGGGGTGAAATCTGAGATATAAGAAATATGATTAGAAAAATGTACAGTAAGTTTCCGAACACTTTGTATGTATGTATGTATGTATGTATGTATGTATGTATGTGAGCGTTTGTGTGTGTGCTTGTGTGTGTGTGAATAGATAGCTAAAACTGACTGTGATATTAACAGGATGTGAATGATACAGACATGCTAAGATACGTGGCCTGCTGAGAAATTCTCTACCGAAACAAACATTTGGTTTTGTCGAGAAGGGCATCTTAGTAGCACCGAGTACATTTTAGCATCTCTTCATAGTCATGAAAGGACTATAATAGACAGACAGATGTATAGATAGATAGACAGATAAAAAGATACATAGACACACACACACACACATATATATATATATATATATATATATATATATATACGAAGAGGCTAAGATTGATAGCTAGCTAGCTAGTTAGATTGTTATGAACATACTCATAGATAGATTGATAGATAGACAGACAGCTACATATAAACAGATTGAGATAGATATCAAGATAGATGGCTAGATACGAAGCGACTAAAATAGATAGATAAGGTATGAACATACTCACAGATAGATAGATAGATACATAGATACATAGATAGATAGATAGATAGATAGATAGATATGAAGAGGCTAAAATAAATAGATATATAGTTATAAGCATATTCAGAGATAGATATATAGATTCTTATGAACATAGATAGATATGGAAATAATCACAGATAGACAAAGCGATGGATAGATATATAGATAAGGACATACACACAGATAAAGCGATTGACCGATCGATCTATCGATAGATAGATAGATAGATATGGACATACTCACAAATAGATAAAGCGATCGATCGATCGATAGCTAGCTATCTAGATAGATAGATATGGACATACAGATAGATAAAGCTATAGATAGATAGATCCAAAGCGGCTAAAATAGATAGATAGATAGATAGATAGATAGATAGAATTCAGCACTGAATGTTGAATAGTTATTTCTCGCTTTA
>OZ010596.1:17623746-17648746 GCA_963932145.1 Acanthosepion lycidas | reverse complement strand
ATATAAACAAACAGTATTTAACAATCTGACAAATTGGAAAGCGTGAACAAAACCCAGTCCGATGAAACGCGTCACAAAAAAACACACTTTCCAGTTTGTCATATATATATATATATATATATATATATATATATATATAATAGTAATAATACAATATGATAATCCGTATGGAATTTCCAGGAGGATATAGATCCAGGGAGATCTCTATGTCAAAAGACAGAGCAAAATTATTATTAATTAAAGAATATGAAATACTTAAAATAATTTTTATTTCACGAGAGCTCTAAAACAGCAGTTGTCAATCTTCAAGACCGACAAACAAAAATGTCTGTATTTCTGAGATGGTATATTTTAATTATTTACACTATTTACATTACTTGGACTGTTGTCCTCATCTTCGTTGCTATCTTCATAACGTTTTGGCAGTTGTAGGCTTGTGACTTCAGTTCAAAATTTCAATCACCTGAAACAGTCGAATCGTCGTGAAGATAGCAATGAAGTTGAGGTCAACAGTCCCAACAATGTAAATAACGTATATATATATATATATATATATATATATATATATATATATATATATATATATATATTGAATGTAAGGACATGCTCCATGAGTTTTATGATGACTTCTGTGGGGGGGTCTTGTTTTCTTCTTTTAGTAAGTGCTTCCTGAAGGGCGGTTAGCCCTTCGATGTTTTTAATGTTTGAATAGAGTGACCTAACGTCCATAGTCACTAGAGTAGCTTTCTCTGGTACTGTTTGTATGTGATTAATTTTGTTCAGTAGATCTGTTGTGTCTCTGATGTAGGATTTTACTTCCTTAGCTAGCGGTTGTATGTAATGATCTATGTATTTGGAAATTTTTGTCGTGTGGCAGTTGAACGATGAAATAACCGGCCTTCCTGGGTTGTTGCTTTTGTGTATTTTAGGAAGTAGATAGAAACGAGCAGGTGTAATGTTTGTGGGTGTAAGTGCTGTGCGTGTTTCCTTGTCGATTAGATTGTTGCGAAGCATTAGGTTTAATGAGCTAGTTAATTCTTTTTGGTATTCTGGAAGGGGATCTCTAGGTATGCTTTTATAGGTTTCTTTGTCGGCTAGCTGTTTGTTGGCCTCTTTAATGTATTCTTCGATTCCCCAGATCACTGTCGCACCCCATTTGTCAGCCTCTGTTATGATTAGGTCATCTCTATGTGTCAGCGTATCGAGGGCTATACGTTCCCCTTCAGTAATATTGTCACGTGGCAGCTTACGTGCTGTTGTTTTCTTTATGTCATTTGCTACGGCTAGTTCAAATGTCTGTATAGTCATGTCTGTATTTTGGGGGGGTGTGTAGGTAGTGTCCTTCTCTTTTAATGTCTCAAGTATGGAAGGTGTATGATCATTTTCCCCGTAGTGGGCTTTTAACCGTATTCTTCAGAAGAAGGATTTCAGGTTCTTTGCCAAGGTGTCTTTATCAAACCTTGGGGGACTAGGGCAAAAGCTTAGTCCTTTATTTAATACCCTGAATGTATTGAGTGAAAATTTATTGTTACTCAAATTTATAACTCGCCCGTATGGGTCAAGTTTGAATTTGCAAGCATGGCGAAGTTCTTTTGTAAAAGCTCCAAAGCTTGCATCATATCTCCTATTAGGGATGCTATATTCCCATCCAGGTGTCCTGGTTGGGGGCTTATTCCGTTTTTTTTAAGGTTGAGTGTGTTTGTTATTGATTGTCTACTAGGAGCTAATCTAGGTGGTCTGGGATGTCTAATGGGATTATGCGTTCTGTAGAAGGGCTGCTGTGATTTGGTTTGTGTATGTTTGTACGGCACCCTAAGGATGTCCGCGTAAGTTAGTGGTTTCTTTTGTGTGTGCGTTTGTTTTGAGGTTCTAGCTATCGTTGATGGTGGCGGTGTTGTTATTGTTGGTTGTGGTGCTGCTGGTTGTCTGTTGGTGTACTTATTTGGTCTGTTTTGTGTTTGCATTGGTTGTGTGGTGGTCAGTGTAGTTGCGGTGTTTTGTTGTTTTCTTTTGGGGTATGGTCGTTCACTTTTTTCAAAGTTTGGCTTCATTTCTTTTTTGTTCCTCTGTTTGGAGGAAATATTCCATTTTAATTTTCTTTGTTTTTCAGTTTTTGTTTTTTGTAGTTCCCTCACTGTTTGGTCTGTGTGAGCTTTTATGACATTCTTTATGTTGGTATATTCTTCCGTGTCCGTTTGTTTTTTTATTTTCTCATCGAGCAGGTTAATTTCTGCTGTTGTTGCTGTTATGCTTTCCTGGCAGAATTGCATGGTGTCCTTCATGAGTTCCCTGGAGAAATCTTCTAACTTACGGTACCTTGATACTAGAAACGCATCATTGTGGTTACCTATTGAAGGTTCTAAATCAATCCTGAAATTAGTCAGTACTAATTGATCATTGAGGCATATCCCTATATATTCCTGATGTGATTCATACCTGGCCAATTTGTTGGTTGCTCTATTCATACGGATAGCCAATAATTCGGTGTTTATTGGTTCTGTTGTTGTTATGTCCTCGGCATTTGGTTCAGTCCCGTGTCCATTATTCATGATTATATTTTGAACAATAAAAAAAAAAAAAAAAAATTAAAAATTAAAATCTTCAGCGTATCGAGGGCTATACGTTCCCCTTCAGTAATATTGTCACGTGGCAGCTTACGTGCTGTTGTTTTCTTTATGTCATTTGCTACGGCTAGTTCAAATGTCTGTATAGTCATGTCTGTATTTTGGGGGGTGTAGGTAGTGTCCTTCTCTTTTAATGTCTCAAGTATGGAAGGTGTATGATCATTTTCCCCGTAGTGGGCTTTTAACCGTATTCATCAGAAGAAGGATTTCAGGTTCTTTGCCAAGGTGTCTTTATCAAACCTTGGGGGACTAGGGCAAAAGCTTAGTCCTTTATTTAATACCCTGAATGTATTGAGTGAAAATTTATTGTTACTCAAATTTATAACTCGCCCGTATGGGTCAAGTTTGAATTTGCAAGCATGGTGAAGTTCTTTTGTAAAAGCTCCAAAGCTTGGATCATATCTCCTATTAGGGATGCTATATTCCCATCCAGGTGTCCTGGTTGGGGGCTTATTCCGTTTTTTTTTAAGGTTGAGTGTGTTTGTTATTGATTGTCTACTAGGAGCTAATCTAGGTGGTCTGGGATGTCTAATGGGGTTATGCGTTCTGTAGAAGGGCTGCTGTGATTTGGTTTGTGTATGTTTGTACGGCACCCTAAGGATGTCCGCGTAAGTTAGTGGTTTCTTTTGTGTGTGCGTTTGTTTTGAGGTTCTAGCTATCGTTGATGGTGGCGGTGTTGTTATTGTTGGTTGTGGTGCTGCTGGTTGTCTGTTGGTGTACTTATTTGGTCTGTTTTGTGTTTGCATTGGTTGTGTGGTGGTCAGTGTAGTTGCGGTGTTTTGTTGTTTTCTTTTGGGGTATGGTCGTTCACTTTTTTCAAAGTTTGGCTTCATTTCTTTTTTGTTCCTCTGTTTGGAGGAAATATTCCATTTTAATTTTCTTTGTTTTTCAGTTTTTGTTTTTTGTAGTTCCCTCACTGTTTGGTCTGTGTGAGCTTTTACGACATTCTTTATGTTGGTATATTCTTCCGTGTCCGTTTGTTTTTTTATTTTCTCATCGAGCAGGTTAATTTCTGCTGTTGTTGCTGTTATGCTTTCCTGGCAGAATTGCATGGTGTCCTTCATGAGTTCCCTGGAGAAATCTTCTAACTTACGGTACCATGATACTAGAAACGCATCATTGTGGTTACCTATTGAAGGTTCTAAATCAATCCTGAAATTAGTCAGTACTAATTGATCATTGAGGCATATCCCTATATATTCCTGATGTGATTCATACCTGGCCAATTTGTTGGTTGCTCTATTCATACGGATAGCCAATAATTCGGTGTTTATTGGTTCTGTTGTTGTTATGTCCTCGGCATTTGGTTCAGTCCCGTGTCCATTATTCATGATTATATTTTGAACAATAAAAAAAAAAAAAAAAAATTAAAAATTAAAATCTTCAGACACACTGGGTTGTAGATTAATATTCTTTCGTTTTTTTTTTTATTATTATTATTCCATTTAGATTCCTCGACTAGTTTCGGCCGAAATGGCCATCATCGGGAGGAGAAATATTTCTGCTTGCAGCTAGCACTAAACGACAGAAATGAATGTCTTGATGGAGAAAATGAACTTTTGTCTGTAGTTTTCATTTGTTTTTTATTTTTTTTATCTTTTTAACATGAATCTTTTAACATTCCTTGTGTTGGTCAAACAGTCTCTTTTAAGTTGTTATTTTAGATAAGAGCTGGATAGATACATGCTGCTATGAATTCTCTGGTCAGTTTGACAGTTTTATTGGACTTGGTGAGGGGATGTGTCTCTGTTTAGTGTTTGTGTGTGTGTTATTTGGTTCTTAGGGTGTGAGTGTGTATGATATGTGTAAGCGTGTGTATTGCTGTGGGTGTGTGTTATCATTTGTTATTTATATATATATATATATATATTGAACAATAAAAAATATAAAAAAATTAAAATCTTCAGACACACTGGGTTGTATATTAATATTCCTTCGTTTTTATTATTATTTCATTTAGATTCCTCGACTAGTTTCGGCCGAAATGGCCATCATCAGGAGAAAAATAATTTTCTGCTTGCTGGTAGCAGTGAACTACAATGTCTTGATGGAGAAAATGAACTTTTGTCTGTAGTTTTTAATTGTTTTTTTATTTTTATTTTTTAACTTGAATTTTGGTCAGCCCTTGTGTTGGTCAAACAGTCTCTTTTAAGTTGTTATTTAAGATAAGACCTGGATGGATTCATGTTGCTCTCAATTCCCTTGGTCATTATGACAGTTTTATTGGTTCCTGGAAAGGGCATGTGCTTCTGTTAAGTGCGTGTGTTATTTGGTTCTAAGTGAGTGAGTGAGTGTGATGTGTGTAAATGTGTATATTACTATGGGTGTATGTTATCATTTGTGTCATTAGGGAGTGAGTGAGTATGATGTGTGCAAGTATGTGTATATATATATATATATATATATATATATATATATATATGTGTGTGTGTGTGGGTGTGTGTGTATATTTAAAAAGAAACATGAAACTTTCCTGATAGAGAAGTTGTGCCGACATAATCAAAACTGACAGTCGATGTTTTCTGGTTTTTTCCATCTGCCCAATTTGTGCAAAAGGCAAACTTCTTACTGTTTAAGCCACCGTGCAGTCCAACATTTAAAAGAAATTTTTATATTCGCACGTGTGCAAATATCTCTGATCGTAATAATGTTTATCTATGTACAATATTTATCAGAATAGATTTATCAGCAAATCAATGCTCCAGGCAGTAGATTCCATTTTTTTTTCCACCTGTCCCGATCGACTATTTATATTTATTTTTTATATTTTATCAATGAAACCGTTGTCGCTAAAATATCAAATCCAGCCGTCTGTATATTCGCTATATAAGCGACACCAAAGAGCAATTAATGTTTCATAAAAAAAAAAAAAATTATTGGAGTATGAAACATAAGTAATAAATATATATATATATATATATATATATATATATATATATATATATATATATATATATAAAGGAGAAAGATAAGTAATGGGAACAACTGAATGGATAGAATGTCAGGGAAAAAAATAGAAAAAGAAAAAATACAAAATCAAAGAGAGTGAGCGAGAGAACAAGAGAGAGAAAGAGTGAGTGATGAAAGAAGAACACTTGAAAAGGAGAAGGAAGAAGTTAATCTTTATATACGACAAAGGCAAAAGATGGCGGGAAAAAGAAAAAAGAGGAGAGGAAAGGAAATGAAACTGTCTTATTTTATCGTATAAGAAGATATTACAGTTATTTCAAAACAAATATTAAAAAAAAAAAACTAAGAATCGAAATGTTATTGAGAGCGATTATTTGAAACAGTCCGCCACTCAGTGACCACTAAATAACAATTTGTGTGTGTTGTGTCATAGATATCGGCTCAAAATGCGAAATCTGAGATCCGTTTTCGAATCCCAGACGTGTTCGTTACATTCACTCATGTGCCATTACCACTTGGAAAGGTCTAAATCCATAGCTTCTATCCCATTAATATGTTGAATAACAGGACATACTGGAACGTATAACCTTGGTTGGCAACCAGTCTAACATAGACAGAAACATAGGCTGAAAAACTCTTCTGCTAGTCAGCCACGAATCGAAAAGACCATGATCTCCCAAACGTGTATCACATATGGCACATCACTGACTGACTATTTGCAAAATACCATATGCATATATTTTTTCTTTATTTAAATTTTTTTTAAAGCATATCACCCCCAAGCAAGGCGGGAGTGCCACTAGCACGCAACGGGTTACAGAGACTGAAGGCAAGAAGGATGTTTGAGGAAAGGATAATGAAACGAACAGGGATCAAGATCAAGGCATCAGAAGATGTCAATTGACATTACATTTAGATATTTGAAGAATATAGCTATCAGGGAAACAAATAAGAGGAAGGGAATTGTCGTGGCTTGTCGAGAAAGATAGTAGAGTAGGCAAAGTTTAATATATGTACGCGCAAAAAATGGTATGTCAAAAGGACGTTTTTTTTTCTCTTGAAACCTAGATTATTGTATTATCCGTCGATAATGTATATAGTTTTAAAAATCTATTTTTCAATTCGAAAAAATGCTTTTTAAAGCAACTGAAAATGAATTTATGCATTCCCTTTTTCCCTCGAGAATTGACAACAAACGAATTAAACACTAATGTAAGAAAAAGTGTAATCTATATTTATAAAACAGAGGATGTCTGTGCGTCTGTGTATCTGTCTGTGTGATACTTTTTCATTCGAGTTTTATCCAACCGATTTTGACTAAACTTGGCACATACATTGTACAATGTAAGAGATAGGTTCTTAGCGTAAAAAATCAACAATTAAAAAAAAAATCAATAATCAATAAAGCCGATCAAAATTCGATAAATTCATTTTTTTCTACCGATTTCGTTCAAACTCGGTATGTAGGTTACTTACACCGTGACGAGCTCAACGTTGCTTCATTTTTATTTCTACGTCAGTGCGTTTAGCGAAAAACCGAGAAAAACCAAAAATCGATTTCAACCCAAATCAATTTCATCACAATTTTAAAAATAAAAACTCCCTCAATTTTCAAGCAATCTAATATAAACTTCATTCAATTGTAGCCAACAGTAAGTTGATTGTTTAACAGTTATTTAACTTGATAACTGAGTCCACCCATACAGTAAAAATCTGCGTAAATAGCGAAAAATGGCGATTTTTACTGGTTTCTTTCTTATTTTTTCGTTGATCTTTCAAACTTATCAGTTGCTTTATAAATGTATCCTCTTTTACATCTCTGGTAGCACGCTGACAAATTGAATTTCAAAAACTCCCAAATAATTGTGGTCTGAAGTGGGTCTTCATGTTACCTGTTTTACCCCTTCATGTCCTCGGCTAACTTCGATTGAATAAATACAGACTACTTCTATTATATCAGTAACTGCATTAATTCAAAATGTTTTTTAATGAAAGTACTTTAAAGTAATTAAATCTAAACATGATGCCGTTTTTTCTCCATTCTAATTGAACGCCTTTTCTGATTGACTAGCTGTGTATATCTGCTAGTAAATAGATAGTGTTTAACGTTTTTCAAGTCATTTCTTGATATACAACCAGATGCTTGCAAACTCTTTTAGAGAATTTTTGTAGCGAGATGAAATGAAAGAAATGCCTGGAAAATGCATTAAAAAAAAAAAAAACAGAAATAATTACAGTTACTCATAGGTATGTGTTTATTTAAATTCTTTTGTTCTCTTTTTCACAGATATTTTTTTTTTTATAAATTTATGAATAAAAAATATTTTCATAGGTATTTCTTAAAATTTATTGCCTTGTAGTTGGTTCAAATATTTTGACAAACTTGTAAATATAACATTATTCCTGTAAATAAATCATCTAATAAAATGAATAGTGTCTAATTTTTTGGTTTTCAATTCTTGAGAAAACGAGAAGGTATGAATTCAAAAATATCCCAGGGAGTATACAGTAATAGCATCCTTTTGACATAACGTTTTAATTTGCGGGTATGTACATTAAACTTTGCCATAACGGTGTCAGTCATTTTTACAGTCTTGAATTCAGAATACACCTTCACCTAGACAGGCTGACATCCAGTCATTGATGAAAATATATATTAAAAAATTATTAAACATATACTATAACTATTATGGGACATATATAGTATTGCTACCTCTGTCCCATAATGGTTGCTACATTTAGGTAGGACATGGATATGCAAAGTGTATTACTATTATGGGACAAATATACTATTAATACCCCTGCACCATAATTGCTGATACATGAGGTATGAAATGTATATCCAAATCGTATAACTATTATGAGACAGATATACAATTACTACACTTGTCCCATAATGGTTGCTACATTTAGGTTAGAAATAGATATGCAAGTGGTATAATTATTATGGGACTAATATACCATGACTACCTCTGTCCAAAATGGTTATTACATTTTGGTAGGAAATGTATATGCAACATTTATTACTATTGTGGGACAGTATACTATAAACACCACTGCACTATAATTGCTGATACATGAGGTACGAAATGTATATCCAAATTGTATAACTATTATGGGAAAGATATTCTATTGCTACCTTTGTCCTATAATGGTTGCTACATTTAAATAGGAAATGTATATACAAATGGTATAATTATTATAGGACAGATATACTATTACTACCTCTATCCCATAATGGTTGGTACATTAGGTATGAAAAGTATATCCAAATGGTATATCTGTTATGGGACAGATATACAATTAATACCTTTGTTTCATAATGGTTAGTACATTAAGTATGAAATGTATGTTCAAATGGTATTACTATTATGGGGCTCTGGGGAAGCTAGGACTGTGGCTCTAGATACCTTGAAGGCTTTCGACAGGATTTGGTATAGTGGCCTTCTGCACAAGCTTGACGGTGTCACGGGACGTATATTTGGCTTAATCCAGTTGACCCAAACAAATCGATTAATGAAGGCCGTATTGGACGGACACGCTTCCAGGTCATTTCAGACTAACGGGGTGGTCCAGCAGGGCTCAGTACTTGGCTCTACGCTGTTTCTGATATTCATTAATGATCTCCCTGCTATCATCACCTACTAACTAGGCTTGAAAAGGATCTCCAATCAGTTGTTAACTGGGGCAAGTAATGGCTTGTAAATTTCAACGCCTGCAAAAATAAACGGCTTTCATTTAATCACTACAGAGAACCTTTTCTGCCTAACACCAGGTTAGCTGATACTGAACTCTAGGAGAGTAACACTTCACGCCTTTTTGGCTTCACGTTTTCCACTGACATGAACCTACTATACTGAGGCAATTGTACGTTTGTTGTGAGGAAGGTTGTTTCACTGTCGTACCAAAACTTTTTCTTGTCAGGATACATCTTGCACATCTTATAAATCCACCATTCGTCCGTGTATTAAATACTGTTGCCATATTTCGTCGGGTGATTCTAGTGCGCATCTGAAGATTTTTGACAAAACCCAGAAAAGGGTCTTCAATATAATCGGCTTTGACCTGGCATCTCGTTTGCAGTCACTTTCTCACCGACGTAACGTGCCTTCTCCCTGTCTGTTCTACATATATTTTCATGGCAAATGCTGAGACGAGATATTTTTCTTGGTGCCCCGGCTACATAAATTTAAGCGTGCTGCTAGATTGGCAATTAGGTCTCATTGTTTTACTGTTGACCAAGATGGACGAAACTCCCACGTCTAATTTAACTGTTTTTCTCGCACTTCCCACCTTCGTCTTCTTGTTTGGATTTGCGAAACACGTAATCAAATGTATTTTCAATGAAACGTTTTCCATTTGTCAAATATTCATACACACACATCCACACACACATATATATTGATGCATGTTTCATTAAATAATATAGACAATTTTGTCTATTTATTTTAAGCAAATTCCTTTCATATCATCGGATAAGCTTAATAACATTATCATTAAACGAAGAAAGAAAATCACAATATTGATACATTATTTTTTAATCCTATCTAAGCTTTCGGCTTACATAAGCCATTATCAAAGATAGCAATTACATTACAATATATTAAACAATTCTCGGACATAACAATAATGATAGTTTGTTTTTGTTTTCATGGAAGATTTACAAGCAACGACAAATTCGTGTGTACGAGACATGGAAGCGAAAATCACACCGCGGTTCATGACATTACACATGATCAAATATTCATACATATACACACGCATATATATATATATATATATATATATATATATATATATATATATATATATATATACACAAATGTAAAAGAACGGAGAGTAAGATTTCAGCGTTCAAAACGTTAATTTAAAACGGCTCAATACAAAAGTAGAGCAATAAATATTTATTTATTATGCAGTGTTACATTAGAACATGCATATACCCACTACAAAAGTGTACATATTGTTTCTTGTTTTTTCTTCTCTCTCGCTGTTACTAATCACTTAACTTCCTTTCTTTCTCTACATGAAAATTTTTTTTAATCTTTTATGGGAAACTTTCCAGTGAAGGAAATGGAAGATGTGCTTATTTATCTGCATTTCCGAAAAAATATTTCAGTAGCATCGTGATTTCCCACCTGATGAAACGTTAAAAAAAAATTAACGTTAAAACAAGATGCACTGTTTTGTAGTGCGCATGTGTATGTTTTAATGTAACACTGCATAAAACATATATATATATATATATATATATATATATATGAAAGGTATGATGTGTGTGTGTGTGTAACGAATGCACGGCAGCAATTTTCGACGGATTTGCACCACAATTTACATGCACATGCTCCAAGTTAGCGGGAAGGCCAAGAGCGACTTTGCATTTCCCAACTCCTATCGATAGTGGAAATAATCGATTTTTTCATGCTTCTACGGCAGTTTTCATGTAGTTTGCGGCCATTTTCTACTGGCCAGAGCGAGAGCCTACAGCTGGCTGCCACGAATAGGCAGGAAGATTCTATTGGCCAGCGTGAGAGCCAACAGCTGAATGACACGAATTTTAACTAGCACGCTAGCATACAAAAAAAGTATGAAAAAGTATTTGTTGTTAACATTCCTTTTTCATTCGTTTTTTCGAGTTAAGTGTCCGTTTTTAAAGCTGATCGTTTTGTGTTCATTTTGTTTAGTTCTTTTTTCGTAACAGATTTAATGTTTAGTATAGAGCTTAGAAAAAATTCGCAGTGTGAGATAGGCAAGAAGTAAGGCATGTAGCAACATCAGAACGACAAAGGGCACTCCATTAAAGGCAAGGAAGGGCAAAAACATTTTAAGTCAAGTGATAGCGATTGCTGTATGAGTGGTACGATTTTTGAATCAAGCACGGGCAACGCCGGGCCATGCTGCTAGTATATATATATATATATATATATATATATATATAATAAAAAGAAAGTAAATTAAGATAATAAATAATCAATAAATCAAAATATCAATAAGAACACCGGATTATCTATCTGGTGTTCTTATTGATATTTTTATTTTTACAAAACACTGCTCAGTGTAAATTTACAGAGCATAAATATTATAAATTAACTGATTTAAAATATGGTTTCTTCGCTACACAGGAATTACCATGTTTCAAAAACCGAAGCTAAAAACTTCAAATTTAATTATATAATTAAATTAAAAGCATTAGTTCTGTGTCATCTTCAAGCGAATTTTGGAAAATATATATATATATATTGCGGGGAGAGAGAAAGAGAGAGAGAGAAAAGATACAAAGAAAGAAAGGTAGAGAGATAAAGATCGATATGTATAGTGAGAGAGAGAGAGAAAGAGAGAGAGAGAGAGAGAGAAAGAGAGAGAAAGGGAAAGAGAGACGCAAGCACGCAAGTCTTAGAGGCCAAAGATCAAAATGGATTTCTTTGTCGCGCTACTCCCGATATGCCTTTCACTTGCTCACTGTCTTATACTTTCCCTTTCCATATTTCTCTTCTCTCTTTATATGTTGGTCTCTCACTATTGACAGCTTTCACTCACTCTCACTGTTTTTTTTCTCTCCTCTCTCTCTCTCTCTCTCTCTCTCTCTCTCTCTCTCTATATATATATATATATATATATATATATATATATATATATATATATCCAAGTATAGGATTGGTGTATACGGAATAAATTCCAGTAAACCAAAATGCTATTCTTAAAAGAGTGCTCAGTACAGACTAGAGCATATATAATTTATTCTAAAATTATGACATAAACATGTTCTAAACATGTTTATGTTATAATTTTCGAATAAATTATATATATATATATATATATATATATATATATATATGTGGTCTGTCTGAAAAAGTCATGGGACTAGTGTCACAGTGTAATTTACTGTGGCTGAATTAGTGATAAAAGAACTCTACAGACTTTTTCATCTTTGTGAATAATTTTCTCTTTTAATTCGAGTAGCACTTTTTATGCCAAAATTGTGGTCAGTTTCGTCACGGTGAACAACCAATACGTTTTGGGTGTTATTTTTTTTTTCAAGTGTCTCTTTTGTGTTCATATAGTATTTTGCTTAAACCTCTTGAAGTTTTTCCAATATATTCTTTCTGACTCTTTACAGTAAATGTACATCCAAGTTCTAACAACCATCACCATCCTTAGTAGATTTTCTGTTATCCCAATGTGCGATATTTAAAAACAAGGATGATGCAAAGAAAAGAAAAAGAATATAGATATATTTGGTTAGATTGCAAAAATCATTTCAAAAAGTTTTAAAACTAACAGCGTCTCTCGTTCATGTTTATGTGTAGTCACAGCAACGTTAACAAACGCATTCGTGTGAAGTCCTAACGGATGAAACGCGTCACAAATAAACTTTTTCCATTTTGTCTTACAATTTCCTCAATATATATATATATATATATATATATATATATATATATATATATATATATATATATATACGAAGTTTGTCGGAAATATGATTTACAAAGGACTATAGTATTAACGACTAGTATCTTTCTTAAGGGCTCAAGTAGATTATGAGTTGATAAATGTTCTTTTTATAGAGCTTTGCTCTGATAAGTGGCATGTGAGGCATCTACACAAAGAAGTGCTCATATGTATGAATTACCGTAACTACAATGCTGGAAAAACTAAATAAAAATATTTTTCTGCCGCATTTAATATATATATATATATATATATATATATATATATATATATATATATGAAGAAATATAGTCTTAAGGTGTGCTATATTTATGGGATAAAGTGCTCAATATCAGAGATAGAGCGTGTGTAAATATAAAAGTGAACATTGAAGTCAAAACTTAGAAGCGACAGGCTGTTTCATACTACACGCAATCTCCAGGAACACTCGTGGCCTGAAGATTGCGTCTAGCATGAAAAAGCCTGTTGCCTCTAAGAGTTTACTTCAATGTTCACTTTTATATATATATATATATATATATATATATATATATATATACCAAACTTGCTGATCATGTGTAGAATTTAAAAGAAAAAACTACAGGGATCCGAATGTAAGTTGGAAAATTTAAGAAAATACGAAGACTTATAACAGCCACAAAATATTTGCAACATCTGCCAACAGGAAAAATTAGCAATAATGACATTTTCCGGTCCATAGAACCTCTTGAGTCCTTGCATACATATAAAGAAATTCCTCTTAAGTACATATGAGGTTGGCTAAAAAAATGTAAATTTCAATTACCACCCCCCACCGATACTTTTAAAATACCCTTGCTTTTCTTCTCTTCCCATTTCTTCTTCTTTCTTTCTTCTTCATATTCTCCTCCCCACTTTCTATTACATGCAACGTCGTGCGTTTTTTTTATTTTTTAAAAAAAATATTACCGTTCATTATTTTAAAAAAATAAAAAACCTGTTAAGAGGTAATTTAATAAAAATCGCATGAGGATTCCGTAAGGTTGAAATCAAGGTAGCGGATTCAACTGATCTCCTGATTTTTAAATTATATATATATATATATATATATATATATATATATATATATATATATATATATATATATATATATATGTACACGTTCTTTCTTGAAAGGAACCATCATCATTCCTTCAAATGGAGTACCTGCGTAATATTATTAAATTGATTATAGATTCTGAGATGAGGCCTTTATTCTCTCTGTATTTATGTTTAAAAGCAAATGGTTAGTCACTAACACCTGTGAAATGAAGTAAAACATTAGAAGGTGTAAAACACTGGAGAATCAAACGTTGCATAGTAATTGTGAGTTCAATCCTTAGACCGCGTAGGGCTTAGACATAAACACATGGCGACGATACGCTATTCCTAGACATGTTCAGTGGACTTAGAATAATTCCATTCGTATTCCATTTCTAAGAGGTAAGTTCAATTCAAACCAGTTGTTTTTGGAATAGGCTCCCGAGTGGGTGCTTCCACGCTCACTACAATCTTAACCGTTTCAAATCTAGACTCAGCCGTTATCCTACCTAACCTCATAATCTGCACTTATTTCCTCATCTTACATCCATGCAACACTATCATTCAGTAACACTCTACTTTGAGTTGCTCTTGGGCATTTTATTTATTTGGTGAAAAAGAAAAGTATTTTCTTTATTACGCTATATTATTGTATATTTTTGTTGCCGTTACGTCAAAACGATTTTTACCGATTTCATTTTCAGGAACTGGAACCAAAGAGCAGCTTCCCAAAATACTCCAATTCTATTGTTTACCTTGTCTGCTCATCGTTCAGAATACAAGATATCGACGTATTTATATGCCTGTTATATCCGCGTGTTTGTTGATGTAAGTCAGTTTCGCCCGAGGGAAACTCTACTTCATATTTGAGGTAAAAATAATTTCGTATGCGCACAACACATGAAAAACCCGCCACCAAAAAAAACGAATTATTTCTCTGTCTTACATGACTGGCGTGCGTGTGCTTACGAACTTTAATTAACTTCGTTCATCAACAAGCAAACATATTCACGCGAGCAAATGCATGTTAAATAGTAGGAAATACTATATACATTGGAGTGGAGAAAAATACTATAATATTTAATTCTCATCATTATATATACATTTTTTCCCACTTCGTCATCAGTTTTCTTAATATATATGTTTATATATTAATATATTTTCTGCTTATACGTTATTTTTATAGATACAAATATTTAAGTAAATGCTCTGTTTATAATAAACAGTATTAACAACATTTCATAGAAAATATATGTCCTACGACAGGAATCGAACCTGTATCCTACATGGAACTGTCATATAGCCTGATGTGGTATACAATTTAGCTACAGAAGAACCGTCTGGTAAGCAAACAAATAACTGTTTTTAAACAACAAATTTCCCATGATTTTTCTCGAACGATTATATCTGCTCGAAGTGTATCTTAACTAAAACAAATGACAACATATATTTATGAAATGGATTAAGTCCGACAATTATTTTAATATATTTTCTGTTTATACGTTACTTTTATAGATTCAAATATTAAAGTAAATACTCTGTTTATAATAAACAGTATTAACTATATATATATATCTATCGGAGGACATATATTTTCTACGATATTTCTCGGACATTCAGGCCGGTAAATGTAGCTAATACTGTTTATTATAAAAAGTGCATTTACTTAAATATTTATAAAAATAACGTATAAACAGAAAGTATATTAACATAATTGTCGAATTTAGCGTATTTAAATATATATATATATATATATATATATATATATATATATATATATATATATATATATATATATATATATATATATATATAAATCATATATATATTTATTTATATATATGTGTATGTGTGTATAATATATATATGGATAAGGTATATATATATATGTGTGTGCATGATATATATATATAAATATATATATATAGTGAGAATACTGTTTATTATAAACAGAGCATTTACTCTAATGCATAATATATATATATATATATATATATATATATATATATATACATAATATATATATATATACATAATATATATATATATATATGTAATTTTATATATATATATATATATATATATATATATATATATATATATATATGCGCGGGACTTATTGGAAAGCGCACAATATCAGTGATAGAGCTTACATATTTAGTTGGATTGATGTTTGTTACCCTGGGTTTCATGCTCTTGCGATGGTCAGACATACTTATAGAATCGTCCATGTTTGTCCACTCACCCCTTTTAAAAAATAGACTCTTCTATAAGAATTAGCTTTGACCAATCAACACCACACATTGTGAAACTCGGCTTGTTATTGGACGAGACGAGCCCAGAATGTGTATCCATGGTTAAAAATCTGTTTTCCCGCCAGGCTCCTGGGAGCCTACTTTGACTTCCCAAAACAAATAAAAGGACGAATTTCAGTCCAAGTCACCAGTCAGTAATTCGCGCCTTCAAAGAGATTCCACACAGATCCACGCCTGTCTACATTTTGACTTGAGAACTTTTCGCGCGTCAACTCCTGACTCAATTACCAACATCTTTTTATCTCTCTAAACCCCATTACAGCTTTCTTAAAAAGTGTTAATTACACTACGAAACAGAAATTGTAATGTTAGCATAAGACAAAAGAAAATACAGTCCAGGGTGAATAACTCTGTCAGAACAAGGTTAACAAATTCAACTTAAATCTCACATACATTATGTTCAAATTTACTTCTCGATAAATCTTTCCCTTGGTATTACATTGTGAACATTTTCTCAACAAATGAACATTGCTGAACTTTAATTCATTATCCTTTATGCAAACTTCGTCAACTTGCATAACATCAATACACAACCTTTTCTCTATTTGTAAAAATTGTATATAAATGTTCGATATTTTCTAGTTGAATGCACATCCACCATTGTTTCTTGATCAATTTGCATTGAGTTTTATTCGACTTATACGTCTATGCTTTTATTTGTTGTGATTCATGTGAAGAACATACTTTCAAACACATCACACTAGCAATTAAAACCTGATTTCACACTCAATTCACAGCGATCCCAACATACTATCCCTCTCTCTCTCTTTCTCTCTCTCTCTATATATATATATACATATATATATATATATATAAGTTTTATTTGATTTTTGAAGAGAAAATGTCGAAAGGGTGAAGGAGAAATACCTGTCGGACCAGAGGAATATTGTACTTGGCCAAAAACTGCTACACAAGCAATGATCACTGATGATAAAAACATTGTTGTGTGGTGAGACAACCACACTCTACAGCCTTTAGTTCCAAGCACTGCCATAAACAGCGGAAGTGAGCGAGAACTCTTTAACTTACTGTGCATGCGCGGCAGAATTTATGGTCAGTATGTACCAAAACGTAACTTCATAAGAAGAGCGTTTGTTTTTGCTCATGCTTGACAATTTTGTGGTTAATTAACATATTTCGTAATAATAATAATAATAATAATAATAATAATAATAATTAACCATAATACACATACTGCGGTCACAAAGAACATAAAAAAGAAAGCAAATGCTGTTGCAATGTATCAAATGCAGAAAGGATGGCGAGATAAGCCTCTTCATGGTCAATAATCCTCCCACACCAAACAAGCTGGATTAGAGAAACAACGTATTCATCAGCGGTTACGTAGTGCAGGGTTAAAAGCTGAAACCGAAAGTTTTATTCTTGCTTCACAGGACCAATGATTGCCAACTAGAAATTACCAAGACCACATACAGTGCTGTTCGATAAAAGTAACTCACCTGATTTTTTTTTACTAAATGTTCTCTTCTCCGATGAAACGAAAGTTGAGTTAAATTCAAAGGATAAGCGATCTAAAATCCGAAGAAGAAGCTTTGAAAGCTCTTTGAATTTAGAAGTAAGTACTGTCAAGCATCCGTTCAGTATAATGTTCTGGGATGCTTTTCTTTTCACGGAACTGGTTTCTTGAAACCTATTGAAAAGACACTCAGGAGCAAGCAGTACAAGAACAGTTTAGAGTCTTGTCCGCTCCCTTCTGCTGAAAGGGTGCAAATCGACACCACCAAGCTCATTTTTATGCAGGATAATGCTCCCTGTCACAAATCAAACTTGATGAAGGGATACTTTGATGAGAGGCAGGTGAGTGTTATGACATGGCCGCCCCAATCTCCTGACCTCAACCCCATAGAAAACTTATGGAGCATTAAAGCAGTTGAGCAACATGCCTTAAAGAAATACAAAAATTGTACGCACAAGTACATCTCGCACATTACGAAGAGCTTTATCTATGCAAAATATGTGTGATCAGAGTATTTTTTTCGCTTTGTTTTTTACAAAATGTGATCAGTGGAAAATGTCATTGAACCATTTCTGACCTTAGGTCTCTGGTTGGGACCCGGAAGGTAATGAGTATACAACAGAAATCAAGAAAATAATAATAATAATAATATAGGAACTGTAACAATTTGATGTGACGACACAATCCACATAGACAAAACAATCAAAGCCAATAGCCCAGAAATCTTTATCAGAGACCGCAAACAAAATAAAAAGGTCTGCTTATTGATATGGGCAATAAAACAAAGAAGTAAACTCAAATACTTTACGAAGGGCTTTATCTATGTAATTTTTTTGTTTTGTCAGTGGAAAGTGTCATGACGCCATTTCTAACCTTAGGTCCCTGGGAGGGACCCGGAAAGGAATGTGTAAATGCCAGAAATCAAAGAAAAAAAAATAATAATAACAACAACAACATTTACGGGAAGGAAACTTTAAGAAACTTGTATGAACATCACCCAGACTCGGTTACAGAGACAGGACCTATAACAGTTTTATGTCACTTTACAATACAGACAAAACAATCAAAGCTAATCGTGCAGATATCGTGATCAAAGACCACTAGAAGAGAATGTGCTTTCTTATTGAGATGACAGTCTATAAAAATTGTAATGTATCTTTGAAAATCTTCAGAAAGCTATCAAAATACAAGGTCCTTGAAATGGAAATCTCAAAAAGGTAGCACATAAGGACATCAGTGATTCCAGTTGTAGTTGGAGCACTCGGGTTGATAGGAAAAGGTTCTGATAGACTCATTGAAGGGATTCCTGGTAGTTCATGCCTTAAATATATACAAAAAATTGTTCTTGCAAGTATAGCTCACACATTAGGAAGACCTTTTTTTATGTAAAATGGGTGTGATCTTATTTTTTATTACAAAAATAATCAGTTTAAATTTTCATGAAGCATTTATGAACTTAGGTCATTGGTTGGGAACCGGAAGAAAATGTATATACAACAGAAATCAAAGGATTTATTAATAATTTATGTTGTAAGTTTTTCTATCTTTGTGCTCTTGTTTCCGTAATTCAGCACAAACGCCACCTTGTAGCGCCAATCGATAACAATATTGTTAAAATGCACTAATTTAAAGAATAGCGCAGTTTTCCCATCTTGTCGGTTCAAAGATGACATGACGAAAAAATATTTATTAACAAAAATATCTGTTTTAGAGAGATAAGTACATGTCACCTCACTCCTGAGTAAAGTGTTGTCTTTTAATAATAAAAATGAGAGTAAATGATCAGTCTCCGTCAGCTTGTGACATGCCAGTGACTGTCATAATAATATGTAAATTCACATTTATCTATCAAATGCAAGTGCCGGATTGTTTAAATTATTTCTTTCAGTTATTTCCGCTTGTCCTTGCTCTAATTTTGTACGACAAGCTAGTTTTTTTTTTTTAAATATTTGCCAGTATTATTATCTGAATTGTTACGTTCATGAAACTTATGTAAAAATTCCCATGGAAACCTTTATTTGAACCAGGCGCCTATTTTATATGTTGAAAAATTGAACTACTATGTTTATTCCAGACTGCATGTAAATTTTGTGCAAAAGAAGGTATATTAACCTTTATGGATTATCTAATTCCAAACCCTAAATATTTTGTACGCAATTTTATTACATTTTTTAAGTTAATAATGTTTTAGTGATATAAGTTTCACGACTTAACCCAGAGTTGCGACAGAAATGACATGGATTCATCCGTTTCCTAAAGGAACTAGCTTGTAAGTAAATATAATGAACTCAACGTGAATTGGAACTCGGCTTTCTGATTAACAATTCAGAGCCATTATCCTATGACACCACCCACACATCCAAGCTTACAGCATCTGGTATTCGAAAGCGGTCACCCATCGAGCGATGATCGTATTGGAACTGGTGTTTCAACTTGATGTGATCGTAAACCCTGTGCAAAAGTGTTAGTTAAAAAGTCCGCACCGGCACGACTATTCCAGACGTCATTTGTATTTTCTTTTACAAAAGAGTAAGTTAAAAATTCCCAGCGGAATGGCTATTCCAGGCGGCACTTATGTTGCAAAAGATAAAGTTGAAGCGTTCTCAGATAATAATAATAATAATATTAATAATAATAATAATAATAATAATATACGTTCTATAAATAGGAAGTGAGTTGATATTAAGTAAAGGCTGCCGAAAGCTGCATTTAAGCAAACGTCAATGTTGAGAATATGATTTGGTGATGCAAATTAATGTACATTATGCACAAAGCAGAAAAATGTCTCTGGAAAGGCTAGAGAAACTAGTCTACTGTACTATTTTATCCAAATTTTGGGCAAAAGACAATGATTCACTTTTTCTCCACATTAATGCAAAGTGAACACAAACCCCACTTATTGGTATACTAGCAGGATAGACTGGGTTTTATGGTCTTGATTGGCAACTAGTCTATGAGAAGAAATCTCTGAAGCTGTCAAACCACCTGCTGCTTTGTAGGCCCTCCCTCTTTAGGCAAAAGCTAGTAGAAGGTAGCTTCAAAAACAAATCCACTTCTGAGAGGAGGGAGGGTGTAACCTCATCATCCCCGGTTCAAAAGGAACCGACAAGCCATTACACTATTCTGCCTTGAGTGTCCCCCATGAATTACGATTGTGAAGCAAGAGTGGCAACCAATTGAATAAAATGAAAATGAACACAAACTGTCTCATCCGGAATTTGAAATCGGCTCGCCGACTCCGTCTTCTGAGATTGCTAACCATTAATTAGTCCACACGCTCTTAAAATATCTAAAAATCTGCGAAAATACCGACGTGAGTGCTGGAAATATAAGATTTGGTTTGAGTTGATCCCCAATGGTATCTGAAGAGTTGATCCCCAATGGTATTTGAAGATACAAAATAACTCTATGTATTATAATATAGTTTTGTATAATATAAATTTCAAAGCTACTAAGCTATCCATAACTGAAAGACTGGCGAAATACAATCTTTTTGCACATCGTGCCTTCCATAAAGCTTAGTGCTAAACTCATCCTGCCTTTATAAATAGTTAAAAGTGTTTATGGTGGTCTGAGTTGTTTCTCACTGTTCTTATCTAAATCCTGACAGACAAAATCTGTATTAACTGTTAACGCATCAACGAAACGAAATCTATTGTTTGAGTCAAGATAAAGCCTCAGCTTTCATGCATTGACTTTTCAAGCGGTTAACGCCAACATTAGCGTAGTTCGATTAACTTTACGTCCTCTTCCACAATTTGTATGCCCCATATTTTGTCGATTATGTGACCCTTAATGGGCAGTCAGTGAAGATCTAGCGTGTACAGGGGACATTTTTGTGGTAGACACCGCGAAAAGAAGATACTTGCCTGACACAGGGGAAATACAACCTTTTGCAACATGAAATACGGGATTTGTGTGTAAGAACTGAGTTTTTCAATATACACTAGCTTTCCTTTTCAGGGTCGGAGAGAAGGCATGTAACACATTTTTATATTTTGTTACCACGTTTTCTTTCTTTTTTTTTTTTTTTTTTATAAAAGAAAACTTTCGTTTATGTTCTACCAACTTTTCCCAAACTGCTTTTATATTTAGCATACCTGTCTGAGTGATTAGGATACGCAATCATGATGTCCGCTACCATGCAGTACGCTCATTTTTGTAAAATCTGCAATGCCCTCAAAGGGCTAAATTTCGCGCACACATCACGACTTGGCACATATATAAACATTAATAATCGGAAAATAAAGCAGTTATTCGAAATATAGTTTTTTTTTTGTTTTTTTTATTGCTTTTATTGAAACATTTGAAAATTGTAGAAGAATTTGGTTCACATTGCAGTAAGTAGAATATAATTTCCACGACGCAATAAAATCCATATGGAGCAAAACAAACATATTTCAAACGTACGATTACTTTCTTTTGTTAATTTAAAAATCTGCCTTTTCCCTCTTCGCGTTCTGCGCATGCTTGCATCGCTGCCATGTTGGTATATCCGATTTAAAACAAACGTTTGTGGTAGGAAGCAAATTGTAAATTTCCGTTTATGTAACGAAAGAAGAACTTCAAAAAGACGCCAGCGGAAGTGTAAGAAATAGCTTCCGGTTTATGAAATACTTAATTAGACAGGTTGGAAATGAAACGAATGTCGATTCCGTCAAAAACAAAAACAGCCGAAAACCAGAAATTCACCTACTAGAAAAGCAATAGCCGATGCACATTCTCACATACACATACCAGCCTCTCTTTCACTCGATATATATATATATATATATATATATATATATATATATATATATATATGTAAAAAACAAGCGAGTGCCGCAAGGTACGCAGTACGACCCACTTCCCAAAATCTGACGAAAATGAACAAAATTATATTAGAATCATATTTTAATCCCTTCTTGATCTGGCAGTGGCAGATAACATTTCAACATTTACATATTATATATATTGTCCAAATCGTGTAACAGCAAAATTGTTCAATTGTTAGATTTCAACCGTTGTATGTTAATAATGATTAAAGATATCTTACTGGAATTCTCCGATGTTTTTATAACAATATTGGACTCTACGTTGAGCAATAAGAATATATAATTACTCTCGAAGCTTAACAGAAGAATCGTGATGAATTCAGTCATAAGCGAAAATGACATGTTCATAGTCAATTAATCATAGCTAATGATCGGAAGTTCATGAAGTATTGAAATAAAGTTCATATATATATATATATATATATATATATATATATATATATATATCTTTAGAAAAAGGATCCTATTCTTTATTATTAAAATAGATACAAAAGTATCTCGTTTAAGAAAAAGATTTTAGGCACCTTTCGATCGACACTTTCTCAGAAACAGAATCGTCGGCATTATAAATCAGTCATACTGATAAGAAAAATTATTATCAACAACTGGTATTAAAAAATAAATTACTCGTTAGTCATATAAGGGAGGAAAGAGTAACGTAGTAAAAATTTGTTTTCAATACCTTACTTAAAAATTGAAAACTGAAAAATAAATAAACAAAATGACAATAAAATAAGTAAAATAAATCAACCCAAACAAATTACCAAGTAGCACCCGTTAAAATTGACGAAATAAAAAAACAAAATCAATGAGCCCAAATAAATAAAGTAATTAATAAACAAATTAACAAACCATTACGAACAAAATATTAGACTATAAAAATCAAACCAAAAAAAAAAAAAACGGACGAAAAACATAGCGATAACTGTTATGTAACTATTAAAAAAGATACTACGTTACTTAAAAATCGAAAACCGAAAAGAGTAAATCAAAATATACAGTATAATAAACAAATAATAAAAACATGTAAAATAAATTAATCTAAATTCATCCAAATAAATAAATAAACTAACAAACCGATCCCGATAAATTAACCGGTAGAAAAAAACAAATGCAGATAATCAATCCAAATAAATACATGAAGTGATAAACAAATTAAAAACTGCTGCCACTAAAATAATGGTTAGGATAAACTACAACAATCAAACCCAATATTGCATAAATAGCTTTAATTATCTTCCCAAACCAAAAGAAAACTATTAAGCGATATAAACAAATTTTTACTAAGTTAATAAAAACACCCATTAAAATAAAAATAAGAAATAAAAATAAAAAAATAAAAATGAATAATGACAAGCAAAATGATTTAACCCAAATAAATAAATAAATAAATAAATAAATAAATAAATAAACGACTTCCGGCAAAATAACCGCCAAAATACAATGCACCACTGAGCCGTATATATAAATCGCCGAGAAAAGTAACAGTACTCGTGGCCTCTCTCTCGCTCTATCTCTCTCTCTCTCTCTCTATATATATATATATATATATATATATATATATATATTACAGGCTTTCCAATATTAATATAGGCCGTTTCTACCTAAAATTAACAGATAACCATTTTAACGATAAG
Source organism: Acanthosepion lycidas (assembly GCA_963932145.1). Classification (NCBI taxonomy): domain Eukaryota; kingdom Metazoa; phylum Mollusca; class Cephalopoda; order Sepiida; family Sepiidae; genus Acanthosepion; species Acanthosepion lycidas. Next base: position 17,624,482 of record OZ010596.1, on the reverse strand, counting down.
TGTTCATTAACTAAATTTTTTAATAAGAAATCACTTAAAATTACGTAGTTTTAATGCAGAGAAGATCATCTCATCCCACTTTTAGGGATATGTTTTTTAATCGACTTCGGATGATTGGAGTGGATATTAATGTAGATTGGGGTTTGGCCCTCTTTTTGGAAGCGTTTAAAGGTATTGTACAAAAGGCTAAGAGTAATGTCAAGAAAGTTAGCCATTTTTAGAAGATATATATATCTTCAAACATAGAAAATTTAATATTTTAATAATCTTTGGATACAGTCATCAAAGGTAGAGGGCTATTACTATTGACAACAAGTATTAGACCATCGTCTCTATAAAGGCCAACTTGTTTGAGGTTAATGATCCTACTCAGTGTGTCCAATATATATATATGCCCACCAGATCTGCTATTTCGGCAGAGTCAAAGTCCCCCATAGAGACACCGAAGTTTTCGTTATTCTTTTTAATCTGAGTTGAGTCCTTGTACAATTGTATAGATCTTCTAGATGCTATGATAGTATTTTGTTCATCTTCAGGGATATCAATGTAAAGTTTAGTGAAATTTGGGCTATTTATTAATAATACTTCATAAAAGTCGATTATGTCAAATTGGATTAATGTGACTCTCTGTTTATTTTGGATATTTCGAAACTATTGGATTATGTGAGAAGTGTTCTCCCAAAGGGTGATAGGATATTTTTGTTGTACGAGTAATGTTATTTTTTTTGAGTATATT
>OZ010596.1:17571246-17618746 GCA_963932145.1 Acanthosepion lycidas | reverse complement strand
TTCTTCCTTTTTTATGTTATTAAGCCATTCTGTCTCTTTCACTGTTTTGTGACACTGGTTGATTCCTAGAGTGGAGTAATTGCACCCTCTTTCAAGGAGGATTTCATTGATTTTACCGATATTATTCTTCTCCAGTATCTGTCTATATTTCTGAGATAAAGCATTATGCACACTATTTATATTATTCGGACTACTGTCCTCATCGTTGTCGCCATATTGATTACAACGTTTCGGCTGTTGTACGCTCCGGCCTTCTTCAGTATCTGTCTATATTTCTGAAATGAGGTATTATGTATGCTATTTATATTATTCGGACTACTGTCCTCATCGTTGTCGCCATATTTTTATTACAACGTTTCGGTCGTTGTACGCTCCGGCTTTCTTCAGTATCTGTCTATATTTCTGAGATGAGGTATTATGCATACTATTTACATTATTCGGACTACTGTCCTCATCGTTGTCGCCATATTTATTACAACGTTTCGGCCGTTGTACGCTCAGGACTTCTTCAGTATCTGTCTATATTTCTGAGATGAGGTATTATGCATACTATTTACATTATTCGGACTACTGTCCTCATCGTTGTCGCCATATTTATTACAACGTTTCGGCCGTTGTACGCTCCGGCCTTCTTCAGCATCTGTCTATATTTCTGAGATGAGGCATTATGTACACTATTTACATTATTCGGACTATTGTCCTCATCTTTGTCGTGATATTTATTAAATCATTTCAGCCGTTGTACGCTTCGGCCTTCTTCAGTATCTGTCTATATTTCTGCGATGAGGTATTATGCACACTATTTACATTATTCGGACTATTGTCCTCATCTTTGCCGTCATATTTATTACAATGTTTCGGGCTTTGTACGCTCAGGAGGTTGGAATGTCAAACTGAGCCCTTTATTTCGGGGTAGATTGTTCTAGTTCCACGTGCCATGTTTAACTTATCTCCTGTTAATTCCCATCTCGAAGTTCTCCACTGTCTTAACTGGGTATTTAATTACACTCTTTGAGTCCTGTCACTGGATCTAACTAAATCCTTTATCCACTGTTTATTAGGTTTATAATACCCAGAAGTTCAGCGAAATTTTTGGAATAACTAATTCTTGAAATCAATGATATTGATACAAATTATTAACCCTTACGCCCCCTTTTTTTTATAATAATTGCTCTAGCCGTTACCATAGTAATTTTTATTTTAATAATGAATATGCTTATAAAAATTAAATAAATTTAAATAATTTCAAGAATTACTTATTCAAAAAAAAAAAAAAAAAATCTCTTGAAGATGGAACAGAGCTTGGTACTATAATTCAATTTAATTCAAATAATTATATTGAAGTTTTCGGCTCTTGTTTTGAAACATGAGAACTCTTATGTAGGGATGGAATCATATTTTTAAATAAATAATTATATTTAGGCTCTACTTTTGTATCGAGCACTGTTTTATAAAAATAATAACAAAAATACTAAAGAACTTAGATTATTTACCTAACGAGTTCTTTCCTATTTTCTATATATTTTCACACACACACACAGATATATATATATATTCAAGACTAACGGAAGTTCTTTGTAAAACATTGTTAATTAACTTTTTCTTTGTGACAATTTTTGAAACGTCAATATTGAGGTTGTATAAGTAATTTTCAAAGTCTGATCGTCTTCGACTTTTAAAATATATTGTCAAAGGAAAATTAATATTCTCATTAATACTGGAGTTCTCGTGTGTATACTATGCTTATTATCTGTCAACCGCCAAACATTGTAATATTTTTATACAAGATTATGCATTCTTATATTTCTGTACTAACACATATAACCATCCCTATTTGGTGTAATCGCATTTTTGTGGAAAAGCTTTTGAATGTGGCACGTTCGTTTACGCACAGCAGCGCGATTTTAATCATTGTTCAAGTCTATAAACTCGTGTGAATAATGTACGTTGTAATTCAGTTAAGAAAAAAGCAACAACAAACGTTTTCTAAATTCGAGGAAACTTGCCTGTTAATTTCAGTCTTTAATTAAACCGGCAACAATCGGCTACACTTACTAATTGCTTGCAAGAACTTTCGGGGAAAATTTAAATTTTAATCGTTATTCTATTTTGAAAACTGGCATGGTTAATCGCTATTGTTCGACTTAAAAGAACCACGAGTTCTCGCATAAAATTAATCCGCATTCGGATATATATATATATATATATATATATATATATATATATATATATATATACACAGTGTAACCCGGATATAAGAGAAACCCGGATACAAGAGAGAACTTCTCTGGTCCCAAATTAGAGCGATACTTACCTAAACAAATTAGACCAAACCCGGATATAAGAGAAACCTGGATATAAGAGACTTCTTCTCCGGTCCCGACAACTCTCTTATATCCGGGTTACTCTGTATATATATATATATATATATATATATGATTTAGCTCTTGAAAATATTTGTCGATTGAGCACTGTTGAGTGATAAGCTAATTCTATAAACAACAACCACCAGGGTTAATGCAAAGCTCTTCAGTAAAATGAATAGAGCACCCAGGCTGATTGGCATTTGTTTACATTCGTAACAACAATACGCTAGATTTAGCTGTTTCACTCTGCCAAATGGAGATAGCTCAGTGGTAGATGCTCAGACTGGCACCAGATCTTGTTCAAAGAAGATCCCAACAGTGTTATAAAAAACCCGGAGAATTCCAGTAAGGTATCTTCAATCATTTCTAAGATACAAAGTTTCAAAGCTTAATCTAACAAATGAGCAATTTTACTTTTATATCATTTGGACAATTTTTCCTGTTACACCCGGTATATATATATATATATATATATATATATATATATATATATATATATATATATGTGTGTGTGTGTGTGTAACTTTTATACACTTACAGAGTGTTGACCTATTTTTGGGGATTAAATATTTGCCTATTAGCTGGAACCCTAACAGGTGCTACCCCACTCGGATCATGGTGAACCTGGGAACAACAACAATTGGTCCCAGGCTCCTCAAAACCTCTAATCTTCCGATAGGACACCTGACTACAGGACGTAGTTTACGCAGGACTCTAAAATTTATTATTATTATTATTATTATTATTATTATTATTATTATTATTATTATTATTATTATTATTATATAATAAAGTTTATTTTACGCCGTTTAAATGGAACAGAACTGTGACAGGTTAATTTATGTCGATTATGTGAAGGATAATCAATTAACATTTACCAAGATAAGGTATGTCAGCAGTACTTGTACATAGCCCAATGCAATGTAAATAAGGGTGGTTTAAATAACATACTAGAGAGTCGATATTTTGCAATAACATTGCTAATACCGGATTGTAAGTAGGCGAAAGTTTTAACAGTTAAAACTATACAAGAATGTTGAATATTTGCTTTGTATAGATTTGATTTTTTTTAACTGTCCGTACATTTGACGTTCAAAATCTGGCTAGCCACCAATTCTTTAATGTGATTAGAACTTTATTCGGATCTCGAAGCAATCGAAGAATTTTCATTGTCCCTTTTATAGCAATTTGGTTAGAAAACGGAAAAGGAAACGAGAAATCCATTAATTGTGGTCGGGCGATGATAGATAATAGAATTTTTTTTTTAGTATAAGTAGGTGCTGAAAATCTATCGCCAAGAAGGGATTTTAAAATAAATTCTCATCTTTGGTCATTAGTTTACAATTTGGGATATAGCTTCCAGCATTTCAGCGCCCAATTGTTGAATTTGAGTCGAAGATTTACGGATCAATCAGAGGACAACATTAACTGCATTATATATATATATATATATATATATATATATATATATATATATATATATATATATATATATATATATATGTATATATATTAGGTTGGTGCAAAAATAATGACGTAATAATGTCGTTTTTTCGACGTATTTTTTAATGTCAAAAAACGACATTATTACGTCATTATTTTTGCACCAATCTAATATATATTATGATAAAAAGAAAGTACAGCAATATATATATATATATATATATATATATATATATATATATATAATACAATTAATGTTTTGCTCTGATTGATCCGTAAATATTTGACTCAAATTCAACAATTATATATATATATATATATATATATATATATATATATATATATATATATATATTTATATATTATGATAAAAAGAAAGTACAGTAAAATATATAATCCGGTGTTCTTATTGATATCTTTATTTTTATCTTTTTCATAACAGTGCTCAATGTAAATTTACAGAGTATAAATATTATAAATTAAGTGATGTAAAATATGGTTTCTTCGCTACACAGTAATTATCATGTTTCAAAAACCGAAGCTAAAAACTTCAAATTTAATTATATAATTAAATTAAAAGCATTAGTTCTGTTTCATCTTCAAGCGAAGTTTGGAAAATATATATATATATATTGCGGGGAGAGAGAAAGAGAGAGAGAAAAGATACAAAGAAAGAAAGGTAGAGAGATAAAGATCGATATGTATAGTGAGAGAGAGAGAAAGAGAGAGAGAGAGAAAAAGAGAGAGAGAGAAAGAGAGAGAAAGGGAAAGAGAGACGCAAGCACGCAAGTCTTAGAGGCCAAAGATCAAAGTGGATTCCTTTGTCGCGCTACTCCCGATATGCCTTTCACTTGCTCACTGTCTCATAGTTTCCCTTCCCCTATTTCTTTTCTCTCTTTATATGTTGGTCTCTCACTATTGACACCTTTCACTCACTCTCACTGTTTTTTCTCTCCTCTCTCTTTCTCTCTCTCTCTCTCTCTCTCTCAATATATATATATATATATATATATATATATATATATATATATATATATATATATATATCCAAGTATAGGAATGGTGTATACGGAATAAATTCCAGTAACCCAAAATGCTATTCTTAAAAGAGTGCTCAGTACAGAGTAGAGCAAATATAATTGAATCTAAAATTATAACATAAACATGTTCTAAACATGTTTATGTTATAATTTTCGAATAAATTATATATATATATATATATATATATATATATATATATGTAATTATATGCAATGTAATTATATATATATATGCAATGTAATTATACATATCATACTCACTCACTCCCTAAGAACCAAATAACACACACACAAACACTAAACAGAGACACAGTCCAATAAAACTGTCAAACTGACCAGAGAATTCATAGCAGCATCCAGCTCTTATCTCAAATAACAACTTAAAAGAGACTGTTTGACCAACACAAGGAATGTTAAAAGATTTATGTTAAAAAGATTAAAAAAAAACAAAAAAACAAATGAAAACTACGGAAAAAAGTTCATTTTCTCCATCAAGACATTCATTTCTGTAGTTTAGTGCTAGCAGCAAGCAGAAATATTTCTCCTCCCGATGATGGCCATTTCGGCCGAAACTAGTCGAGGAATCTAAATGGAATAATAATAAAAAAAACGAAAGAATATTAATCTACAACTCAGTGTGTCTGAGGATTTTAATTTTTTAATTTTTTAATTTTTTTTATTGTTCAATATATATATATATATATATATATATATATATATATATATATATATATATATATATATATATATATATATATATATTAAAACATGTCTTATTATATAATAAATTAAATTTTAATAAATTCCTATCGTAATTACGGACAAGTTTCTTAGTATTCTTATTAAAAGAAGAAAACAAATTACCATGTTGATACATATTCATTTTATTCTGAATACTTTCGACATTAGCACAATGTCATCATCAGGGTCTTGTTTTTTTTAAGATAAAGAATTGTTGTGTTCATCAATTTTATAAAACAAAATTGTTCTGTTCATCTGAAAATGATTTCTTTTCCTGTGAACACTATTTACATTATTCGGACTATTGTTCTCATCTTTGTCGCCATATTTAACACAACGTTTCGGCAGCTGTACGCTCCGGCCTTCTTCAGGTGGTCGGAATACCGAACTGAACCCTTTATTTCGCTCATTGGGGTAGATTGTTATTGTTCCACGTGCCATGTCTAATGGATGTCAGTTATCAGTTATCTCCTATTAATTCCCCTCTGAAAGTTCTCCACTGCCATAACCGGGTATTGAACTCACACTCTTTGGGTCCTGTCACTTGATTTAACTAACGCCTTTATCCATTGGGCCGTTTTCTTGTGAAGTTAACAGCACTACGGTTATGTACTGTACAATTTAAAATTTTTATGATGTAAACACGCTACAAACGTTAAGGGAGATAACTAAATTATTGAAATGTTTAAATATTAAAAAAAAAGAGTAAAACTATTGGTTAAAACCTAGATATTTTAAACAATTGACTGTAAACATTTTAAAATATTTGTGCGGTATTCATAATTAATTTTATTAAAGGTTGGTTTCAGACTTTTAATTATAATGAGATATGTCTTAATGAAAACTTGCTTTCAAAACTACTAAGTGTAAAAAAAATATCCGTGAGAACTAGAGGGACGTCTGTCTAGTGGGAAGGTATTGAGGCGCAACTCCGTTGAGTGAATTACAATGAACTTGAGATTCAAGAGACTTTCAAAGCCTACAGCCTCGTTCGGAACAGTACCGTTCATTGTCACTGGAGAAAACTGGAGTTCTGAACGGTGGTCATGAAAGATACTATTTTTTGTGGTATTAAAAATAACAAGCCAGTTTTTATTTAATCGAGCTTTTAGAACTCGGTCAGAAGAGAGATCTGCTCCAGGGCTTAGTCTTCTTCACTATTTATATTATTCGGACTATTGTCCTCATCTTTGTCGCCATGTTTATTACAAAGTTTAGTCCGTCTTCAGCAACCATTTTTACCAGTGCTCATATTGCAATTTTTGCTGTTATCATTGCATGTTTTTTACCAGAATTTTTGTGTTTTCTGTAATTATTAAACAACATGATTAAAAAGTTAAAGTCTTCTACACTATTTACATTATTCGGACTATTGTCGACATCTTTGTTGCTATATTTATTACAACGTTTCGGCCGTTATACGCTCCAGCCTTCTTCAGGTAGTTGGAATGTCGAACTGAACTTTTTATTTCGCTCACTGGGGTAGACTGTTCTAGTTCCACGTGCTATGTCTAATGGATGCCAGTTATCAGTAATCTCCTGTTAATTCCCCTTTCCAAGTTCTCCACCGCCTTAACCAGGTATTGAGCACACACTTTTGGGTCCTGTCACTGGATCTAACTGGCGCCTTTATCCACTGTAGCATGTGTCCTTGAGGACACCTGTGTATGAATTTCTGGGACTTATAAAATTAATGTCTTTAGCCTCATTTTTTACCAGTGCTCATATGACAATTTTTGCTGTTATCATTGGATGATTTACGTTGTAATAAATATGGCGACAAAGATGAGGACAATAGTCCGAATAATGTAAATAGCGTACATAATACCTGATCTCAGAAATATAGACAGATACTGAAGGGCCGAAACGTTGTAATAAATATGGCGACAAAGATGAGGACAATAGTCCGAATAATGTAAATAGCGTACATAATACCTGATCTCAGAAATATAGACAGATACTGAAGGGCCGAAACGTTGTAATAAATATGGCAACACAGATGAGGACAATAGTCCGAATAATTTAAATAGCGTATATAATACCTCATCTCAGAAATATAGACAGATACTGAAAGGCCGAAACGTAATAAATATGGCAACACAGATGAGGACAATAGTCCGAATAATGTAAATAGCGTACATAATACCTCATCTCAGAAATATAGACAGATACTGAAGGGCCGAAACGTTGTAATAAGTATGGCGACAAAGATGAGGACAATAGTCCGAATAATGTAAATAGTGTACATAATACGTCATCTCAGAAATATAGACAGATTAGTCTTCTTCATTTAATAAATTATTAGGTTGGTGCAAAAATAATGACGTAATAATATCGTTTTTTGACGTATTTTTTAACGTCAAAAAACGACATTATTACGTCATTATTTTTGCACCAACCTAATAACAATAGAAATATATATTGTTATATGTGTATATATTAGTGATTTTAGGAATTTTGTTAGAAAGTGATTTCTGGCAATACTAAAATGTACATGTGCTTCTTTTTTTTCGAAAAATTATATTCTGTCTTTGGAGGCTGAATAAAATCTGTTCAAACGTAAAAAAGTAATTATTATAAATAGGATGTAAAGGATTTCTTGAAGACTTAAAACGTCATCAGTTTTATGACAACCTACAATAAAATCGAGATGTGAGGACTTTTAATCAACTATTCGCTGCTCACAAATGGGGAAAAGCAAATAACGTAAATAAATAAATTAATTAAAACATTTATGATTAAGTGCCAGTAAGTCGGAAGCTAGGGAATTCCGGTGGGATTATATAGCCAGGCCGCATTCTAACATGGGTAAGAGAGAGGCCGTCTGTTAAGAGGTGATGAGTTGTCTGTTATGATGAGGATACGGAAGAGAGTCAGCAGTCAGAGGCGAGTCATGTCGCTGTTGAAGGTTCAGAATCACAGTCAATAAGGGAGACGGGAGAGAAACGATTATATAAAGATAGATGTAGTGTCGTAGGCTGACGGAATTCTCTATGGCCGGAATGAAGATCCAGATAGACTGTCGTAAAACATAGCAGCAAAGATGTTCCAAGTATTACTTACCTCCCCGCGACTAGACCATACTAGGCGTATCAATGGACGAAGAACACAATTCGTTTTTTCTTTTCTCACCATGGTGATATTTTAACATACGTTCATTTTTGAACGCATACCCGGTCTTTCCCCACTGTGTAATTCTAGAAAATGCTTTTTTTTGTCAGAATCGATCTTGCACAATTTATAAGTCCATCATTCACCCGTGCATTGACTACTATTGCCGTATCTGGTCTGGAACATGTTGCTTATCTCGGGATTCTTGACAAAATTCGAAGAGTCTGCAATGTAATCGATCCTGACCAGGCATCTCGACTTAAGTCACTTTCTCCCACTTTCGACGCGACTTCCCTTTGTCTTTTCTGCAGATATTTTCATGGCAACTCTGATGAGATGTTTTTCCCGGTGCCTCGCCTTAATGAATTTAAGCGTGCTATTAGATTGTAAACTAGATCTCACCGTTTTATTGTTGGAATAGCTAGATGAAAATGCCATTTCTTCTCTAACAGTTTCTTTTCTAGCACTTCTCATCCGTGGAACTCCCTTCAGATTTCTCGCTCCTCTGTTAACTACAATCTTCAAAGATTTAAATACAACGTCAATCGCCATATTCTGTCTTCTTGAAACCTGTTACTTTATTGTCTTTCCATCAGTCCTTCCCACTAAAATCTTTCATTCTCTTTCATGCATTATAGCGTATCCCATGGGGTGAAAGCATTAAAATAAATTGTTCACACCGAGGCAATCGAGAAACGAAATTCATCGTGAAGTGAAGCTATTTAGCTGGTGAAAAACAGCCCGAGTACAGCGGTCGTATGCTTAGATTGTGTTAACACCTCAAGCAAAATAGACCATCGCCATAGTAGGAATATAGGGGTTTCGATGGGCTTATGCAATACGTACTGCGAACTCAAATAATTTTTCTTTCAATTTTTTTCTCGTATTAATATATATTAAGAACCCCAGATCAAGAACATAAAAAAATATTTTATAAAAGTTCATAATGGAGGTCTAGTTTGTTATGCAAATTCATTGCATATTGATTACTCTACGAATGCTAAAAAAGCTCGCATCACATGATTTCAGTCAGATGGGTGACAGCCTGGGAATACCAAGTGCTACAAGCTTGAATGTGCCCCGTTGGTGTAATGAATAATGGCTCGGAATGTTAATCGAAGAGCCGAGTTCCAATTCAGGCTGATTTCTTTATATTAACTTACGGGCAAATAACATTTTGAAAGGTATGAATCCTCCCGTTCTCCTCCAAGCTATGGGTTAATAAGTATTACTGATTGTATCACTAAATGTTTTATCATCACTATAAAAATTTTTAGAATCTAAAAATATTTTCTGGCTTTAAATAACCTGCAAATGGTTAATAAACAGTAGAAAACGAATCAATCAATAAAAAATCAATTTTCGTTAGAACATGATTAAAGAAAATTGAATCTGGAGTGATTTTTTTTTAATATATTACTAGCAATTAGGCCATCAATTTACGAATTAAAATAATAATTTATGAAAGCATGTTTTATGAGTTTATTTGCTTTTTGAATTCCGTAGTGGGTGGATCAATTTAAAAAGAATTTTCATAGCAATCTGTGCCCCATTATAAACTCTTATGAAATTTAATAGCTTTTATTTTTATTTTTTATTTTTAAATTCGTTTACTGGTATCTCATGTTCAGCCCGTTTCAAACGGCCCTAATGTAGTTTCCCTGTGTATTTTCGATAAGTACTTTCATTGTAATTTTGCTCCGATTGACTTTCTTCTTATGAATTTAACCGCAGTACTACATTGGTGGCAATAATATCGTCATTTTAAAGTTTAAATGGCTTCTAACAGCTTCTTCATTCGCTCGTGGAACTTTCTTCCAGCTTCTTGCTTCTCAGTCTACATTGGTCTCAAAAAATTTAAATGCAACGCTATTTTCAGTCTTCTTCATTTCTGTTTTTTTATTTTTATTTTTTTTTATTATTATTCTTTCTCCTTGATACAGTAGCATCCCTAACAACCGGACTAAGAAGGATTTCCGGTTTTGAGGAATTGGCTACAAAGTCCGGATATGAGGGATTCCGGATTTGAGGGATTCCGGATTTGAGGGATTCCGGATTTGAGGGATTCCGGATATGAGGGACACTAAAACGAACAAGCAACTTAGAAAGCCTTTCACATATGAGGAATTGTTTACAAAATTTGGATATGAGGGGTTATACAGCCATTGGTTACAATGAACATTCACCAGCGTCTAGTCTGTTTAAAATTTCCACTTTTTCCAAAGTTGTTCTTTTCTTCTTATCCCCACCATCTTTTGCAGCAATACAAACCATAAGCATAAGCAATTATCCAAAGTAAATTTCCTGAAAAACAGAAATTCAAATCAGTTACATATCACCCATATAGTTCAAATATACACATCAAAATAATGTCCGGATATGCGGGATTCCGGATATGCGGGATTCTGGATATGCAGGATTCCGGATAAGAGGGATTCTGGATATGAGGGATTCCGGATATGAAGGATTATGCTGTAGTATCGTTTTTCTCATGTTCTTTCACATTCAGTAACCATTTGAGTCTTGTGGCTTTATTGCCTTGCATAGGGTTAAACGATTTAAAAAAAAAAAAAGATTCATAACTTAAACTGCTTAATTTATAGTAATAATTAATAAAATTGAAAAAAAAAGCAATTTTTGGTTTTATTGCCAATTTAATTGGCAAGAACATCTCAGTAAATATTTATTGTTTTGAAAGATTGAATAGTAAACAGATACACATAAACGATCAAAAGAAATCATTTCAACCTCTGTTATTAAATTCTACTCGCATTTACTTTTATCTATTCACTGATTTTTAACGCAATTTTAATTAAGCCGCAAATTCATTGGAGACGAGGAAGCAACACGTGACCATAAACAATGGATGAACTCTCGATAAGATTTGAGCACATGTCCATTTTGAAGCAGAGGACGCCGTTAGCTCTCCAGCGGCCTTAGCCGCTAAGCTACAAAACCTTAACGGTTTCACAGCGGATCTAGCCTACGAGGTCTGATCAAAAAATATCGGAATATTGCTATAAAAAAACAAAAACAAAAAAAACTACAACACATATAGATTCGGCATTTAATCTCCTTCGAAGTAGTTTCCTTCTGAAGGCACACACTTTATTCATTATCGTTTCCATTGATGGAACTACTTTTCTGGGGATAGTGAACAGCCATTTCGTCTCATTCTTTGAATTTCCTCGACGTCTTGAAATCTTCCTTTCATATGGGATTTGATTTTTGAAGAGGAAAAAGTCGTACGGGGTGAGAGCTGGAGAATGTGGTTGGTTGTCGGACGTGGAGAATGGAAACTGATAGAACCTCTATGGTATGTGAGACGAACACACTCTATACACTTTCCTTCTAAAGACTACTATAAAAAAGAAGAACGTTATAACTTTTGCGTGACAGAGTTCGAGGGCAGTCAGGGATAAGCTGCTTCATTCTGCGTACTCTTGCCCCGTTACCATAGCAACAGCCCCGATACTTTTTGATTAGACCTCATATAACTCAGCCATCCATTCCTTGATCGTTATCGGCCATATTTGTTTTAGTCTTTTTACAAAGTTATAATTAATAACAGCTTTATTATATTTTATTTTATTTCTATTAGATGAAATATTGTCCACTGTTAATATTAATTTTGACTGGTATTGAAGTATCGGTGTATTAACCCACCTGCACACCAACACTCAAGCATGAGTGTTGGTGTGCAGGTGGGTTAATGGTCAGTGTTTCGAAACTAGAAATAAGTGAATTCCAGCCGAGTTCTTTACATTTACTTTCGTGCTAGCACTCTAGGGAAAATTAGCAATCCATCTCTTCTCCCCCCCCAGCTATGGGTGAAATAGAAAAGAAGACGGGATCTTGTTTCTAACCAGTCTAGAAAGAGGAAAACAATGAATTCAGAAACTTTCGTGCTAGCACTCTAGGGAAAGTTAACAAGCCATCTTTTCTCCCCCAGCTATGGGTTAATTAGAAAATAAAATGGAATCTCTAGCCTTGTTTCTAACCAGTCTAGAAGAAGGAAAACAATGAATTCGGAAACTTATACATCCCTGGCGTTGAAAATTTGTATAAGGCTATAATTTCAACTGCGATTATGTCCCAGGTATGAGCTAAATAGTAGAAATTGTAGCTGAAAAAAATCCATATCTCCCAAAAAGGTGGTAATGCGATATTCAAACACAAAAAAGGATTATTCTTGCAATCCAAATCATGTTTTGGCATTAAATAATCTGTTGCGTTCTGTGCCGTCATTGACTTCAGCACCTCAGACGTCTGCTCCACTTAATACACTGTATCAACGAAAGACGTTTCCTTATTCGTTTTATTATACAAGAGGGACAGACGGGGAAGCATAAATTCTAGGAGGCAGCGGGAGGACGAACTTCGTTGGCTTAGCATTTCTCTACGTGCCGTCCTGGCCCGTCTGTAGGATCTGAACGTGGAAACCGTATCGACGCTTCAAAATTCCTGCACGATTTTGGTGTTATAGCCTAAACATAGACAAAGGCAATCCATCACTATCCGAATACCACGCCTAGGATGTATTCTAACCAATTGCTCACCATTCTGGCCCAGTCTCAGCATTCTGTAAAAATCCCAGAAACTCTGTTGATAAGCCGTAAAAAATAACAAACAAAAAACAACCCAAATAAAATCAATCAATCAGTATCGCAATTAAGACAACGAAAGTCCACGACCAGACAAATAAATTCAGCTCAATATCGGAATCATTTTCGAATGAATTTAGTATCTTGAGATTTTCATTGACTTCGATCACTAAATTTATTGGTCAAATCTGTAGAAGGAAGGAAGAGATCAATTCTGTATTATCGGAAATCATTTCGTCTAGAATATTACATTCTTGCGGCAAAAAATAACGTTCACATTGGGTGTTTATATAGCAAATACAAACAACAAATTTATGTTATACCTGAACGGATCCTTACTTCGTTTCCTTATATCCGATATTACTTAATAAAGAAGAACAAAAAAGTATATATAAGTACAAATAAGTAAGTTAAACGTAAAAAATAACAATAATAATAAAAAAAAAAATGCCGGTTAATGGCAGCAAAATGTAATCGAAACAGTTTTTGTTTAATTCAACAAACGAGGACTTTTTTGTTTCATTTTTTTTTATTTTTTCAATTCTCGAATAAAATGCAAATAGGGATTAAAATTGTGTATAAAGTGTCCAAAAGTTCATGTTTTGTTGTTTTGCTCCATTATCAAAAAACTGGGTGTTGTTAGTTGTTTGTTGGCTACATCTTGGCATTTTATAAATTTAACTAATACTGGTACATATATATACCAGGTGTAAAAGCAAAATTGTCCAAATGTTAGATTTATCTTTGAACCGGTGTATCTTAGAAATGATTAAAATATCTTACTGGAATTTTCCGAGGGTTTATAAAAATATTGGAATCTACTTCAAGCAACAAGAATCTATAATTACTCTCTAAGCTTAACAAAACTATCGTGATGAAGTCGATCAGAAACGAAAATTAAATGTTCATTATTAATCAATCATAGATAAGGATCGGAAGATCATGAAATATTGATGTAAAGTTCAATATATATATATATATATATATATATATATATATATATATATATATATATATATATATATATTCCAGGACCAGTTTCCAAATTATTCAAGATGATCTTCGCCCTCTATAAACTTCTAACTTTCTGTCATGGAGTAACAAGGTGCCTCAGAGGTTCCACGTACGATTTCATTTTCATTTTTTTATCACTGCTCTATGTGACAGCTGAAACCCCTCTCTTACGTGCCAAACATCTTATGTAATGGGTTGGATCTTTTCTAATAGATGCATTTAGCTCTAAGTTGAAATGATGATCCCACTTCCTGATCCAGTTTTCCTCTCTTCTGTTCCCTTTTTTTTTAAACTTATTCACCTTTCTTTTGATGGTTCTTGAATGGATCTTGAAGATGGAAACCAGAGTATGAATGCTGGTACCATCACTGAAGGCCTCAATGATCTTTTTCTACTCACCATTACTCAGTTGAATATGACATAAAACAATTTTAACCTGCTCTATTTTTAACTGAATAACTCAATGGATTTTTTTTTGAGATTCTCACAAAAAATGGTGTCAAGATGTCTAAGCGTCTTATTTGAAAACTTGGAAAAAAGAAACAATTAGTTTAGTGTCTTTTTTTAGATATTAATCATTTTGAGAACTGGACAATTATGCTATTACACAATTTGGACAATTTTGCTGTTACACGATTTGGACAATTTTGCTGTGACGCAGGTATGTAGCTCCCCGTTGATCTAGCGAGACAAGCTTGCAAACATTACATCACGTTGAAGTGCCCATCGATTTTCTAAGGTTTTCTTAGTTGTGGCATAAGGTTGAATGTGTAGAGCACTCACGAAACTAAGCAGAGAGAGAGAGAGATTTTTTTTTGAGAGTCTGTGACGAGTTAGATTTTGATTAAAGGTACTATTCAGCCTTGCCGCGATCGGAAAAAAAGTCCTTCGTGGCTGAGTCGGTTAAAGCACTTAGCATCTAACGACGGTTCGCTGGCTCAGGTGAACGCAGGTTCGGGCCCCGTCAGAGAGCGCATATTTTTCTTTAAAAAAAATCTTGAGTATTTCGGTCGGTAGATGAAAATACACATGGTCCCAGTCCCGGTAGTAACGGTCCTGTAACAAAAAAGTGCAAAACCTGGTAGTATATGGCCCACGAGCATGTAGTAAATGGTCCAAGGCTCGTTAAAAATGTTCAACGTGCCGGTAGAACATGGTCCGTATTTTTATCAGGATATCTGATACATCGGAGCATGCACACACTGTACCCAGGTCAAAAGCTGTATTTCAATACCGGTATTGCAGTTTTTATTTTCCCTGCATGTATTTCTATCTGGGCCGCATTAAGTTCTTCCATCAGCGTGGACCATGAATTTTTTTTATTAGGTTAATGTTTTGCTGACCGTAATTGTATAAATTTCTTTATTTCGGAATAAGCTTCTACAAAACAAGTGCCTTACTTGAAAAATATCTTGAAAGAGTGATGCCTTGTTAAAGATTCGCACAGACATATATATTTGAGCGTCACCCCGGGTATTAACAAACAACACCTGTTCGCACATAACAGCGCATCACTGAAGGAAGATATAGAAAAAAATATTCAAAGTATTAAGCAGATCAATACCGAAAACGTTTTTTTTTTTTAAATTTTAAATAATTTTTATGGAATATACAATTTTTATTAAAAGCGGTCTCACAGAAGGCCATAGAGCTTACGGCTATATTACGTTGAAACTCAAGTTCACGTACGATCACTGAAGTTAAGAAACTTTGTGTCTTGTCAATACATTGATGGGTGAACACAAGAGAATACCAGGTGCTGGAAGCTTGGATGTTCGGTTGGTGTAACTGATAACGGCTCGGAAATGAGGAATTGGAGAGTTGAGTTCGAGTGGAGCATGTTTTATTCACTTAGGTGTAAATACCCATGGTATCTACATAGTGTCCCAAAAGCTAAAGGTTATTTTGGAATAATTTTTTATTTAAAAATTACAAAATTTATTTTCTTTTATCTGTTCTATCATAAGCAGTCTTTTCTTTCTTTCTTTCTTTCTTTCTTTCTTTCTTTCTTTCTCAATCTTTTCTTTCTATCTTAATCAAGCTTTTCTTTCTTTATATCTATGTTAATCAGTCTTTTCTTTCTTCCTATCTACCAAATTCAGTCATTATCTATCTATCTATCTATCTATCTATCTATCTATCTATCTATCTATCTATCTATCTATCTATCTGTTATGGAATCGTACCCATAATAATAATAATAATGGAATATTCCATACTTAATAAATACTGCGTCTCAGAAGTAGGCAACGAGTCAGTCAATAGTTCGATCGCGGTTGACCGGCTGATCGGTTGAACTCTCTGCCTTTGGGCGGTGGGGAATCCGAAGGAGGCTACGCCGAAGGGCGGATTCTCTTTCGGGGAGGTAAACCGACCCTGAATCCATTTATACGGGTTCAATGGGCATATGAGCCCACGTTAAACCGGACTTGAGCCACATGATGCCCACGTGGTGGAGTGACTAAATATAGTCAGTCAGTAGTTCACGACCGGCTGATCGGTTGAACTCTCTGCCTTCGGGCGGGGAAGAACCTGAACGAGGCTACGCCGAAGGGCACAGTCTCTTTCGGGGAGGTAAACCGACCCTGAACCCGTTTATACGGGTTCAAAGGGCATATTTTTGGCCGAGCCCACGGGCTCGGAGATCCCACGGGCTCGGAGATCCCACGTTAAACCGGCCTTGTGCCACATGATGCCCACGTGGGGGGTGACTAAATATAGTCAATCAGTAGTTCGAGTCAGTAGTTCGAGTGGAGTCCGTAGTTCAAGTCGAGTCAAGAGTCAGAGGCAGTCCGAACAGAGTTGTGTCCAGACACTTACTGCAAGACATTGGAATAGTGATACTGGTCGAGACTACATTGTTCTCTCTACTAAACCTGTTTGTTCATTCTAACACTTCTACTTTGTATATATTCCTGTTTCTAATATATCTGTGTTATTCCACACCTGTGTCCGCGTTCTTCTTTATTGGTTCTACCTTGGACTATCACCGTGGTACAAGGAACCGGACCATAACACTATCATAGTCTTTTCTTTCTATCTACCTATCTCAACCAATCTTTTCTTTCTTAATCAGCCTTTCATTTCTTCCTTCCTATATATCTTAAGCAGTCTTTTCTTTGCATATATCAATCTATTTTAATCAGTCTTTTCTTTCTATCAATCTTAATCAGCTTTCTTCTTTTTTTCTATCTATCAAAATCGATAATAGATAAGTAATAATAGAAAGAAAAGAAAGAAAAGAAAGAAGTGATTAAGAATGACAGAATGGAAAAAATAAATAAAGAAAAGACTTATAAGATAGAGAGAAAGAAAAGACTGATTAATATAGATACAAAAAAGAAAAAAGAAAAGACCGATTCAAATAGGTAAATATAAAGAAACAACTGATAAAGAGAGGTAGATAGACTGATTAATACAGAAAGAAAGAAAGAAAGAAAGGAAGAAAGAAAGAAAGAAAGAAAGGAAGAAAGAAAGAAAGAAAGAAAGAAAGAAAGAAAAGATTGATTAAGACAGACAGAAAAGTGTGATTAAGATAAGTTGATGGAACGAAAGAAAAAAATGATTATGTTAGGGAAAGAAAGAAAGAAAAAACTGACTGAGATAGATAAGAAGAAAGAAATGAAAGACTGATTAAAGTAGGTAGATAGAAGAAAGAAAGGACTATTTAAGAAAGAAAGAAAGAAAGAAAGAAAGAGAGAGAGAGACACGTCTGATTAAGATAGATAGATAGAAAGAAAAGACTGATAAAGATAGGAAAAGAAAGAAAGAAAGAAAGACAGGTTAAGATAGAAAAGGTAAAAGAAAAATCAGATTTAGAAAGAAAGAAAGAAAGAAAGAAAGAGCGATTTAGATGTAAATAAGAAAAAAGCTGATTAAGAATGATAGATAGAATGGAAGAAATAATGAAAGAAAGAAAAGACTGGTTAAAATAGGTAGATAGAAAGAAAAATCTGATTTAGATAGATAGATAGATAGATAGAAAGAAAAAAGAAAGACTGATTAAGACAGAAAAGTGTGATTAAGATAAGTTGATAGAACGAAAGAAAAAATGATTATGTTAGGGAGATCGAAAGAAAGAAAAACCTGAGTTCGATATGAAGAAAAAATGAAAGACTGATTAAGATAGGTAGATAGAAAAAAGACTGATTAAAGTAGGTCGAAAGAAAGAAAGAAATAAAGAAAGAAAGCAAGAGAGACACGTCTGATTAAGTTAGAAAGAAAAGACAGATAAAATAGGAAAAGAAATCAATAAAGAAAGACTGGTTAAGATAGAAAAAGTAAAAGAAAAATCAGATTTAGAAATGAAGAAAGAAAGAAAGAGCGATTTAGATGTAAATCAGAAAAAAGCTGATTAAAAATGATCGATAGAATGAAAGAAATAAATAAAGAAAAGACTGGTTAAAATAGGTATTAGGTTGGTGCAAAAATAATATCGTTTTTTGAGGTATTTTTTAACGTCAAAAAACGATATTATTTTTTCACCAACCTAATAGATAGAAATAAAAAAAACTGATTTGCATAGATAGATAGATAGAAAAAAGAAAGAAAGAAAGAAAGACTGATTAAGACAGAAAAGTGTGATTAAGATAGATAGAACGAAAAAAAAAAAGATTTGTTTGGGAAAGAAAGAAAGAAAGAAAGAAAGAAAGAAAGAAAGAAAGAAACTGATTGAGACAGGAAGAAAGAAATGAAAGACTGATTAAGATAGGTAGATAGACAAAGACTGATTAAAGTAGGTAGAAAGAAAGAAAGGATTGTTTAAGAAAGAAAGAAAGAAAGAAAAGTGATTAAGATAGATGTAAATAAATAAAGAAAATTGATTAAGAATGACAGAATTGAGAAAAATAAAGAAGACTCATGCTGTTATTGTTATCATGGTTGTCTCGCTGGATCAATTTACAACTGAGTAGAGATTTCGATCTTCACTCGGTGCTCCATACCTTCGACCTTGTGCCTCATCTAAACTACGCTTAGAAAATCACCATATCCCTCTGTACTTCTTACCTCTCCTTTTTTCACCCATAAAACAACTTCATTCAATTACCCTCTTCCATGAGTGGCTCTTTTATTTGGTGAACCATAGCATCAAAATACTTATGACTTCAATTTCGAGTGACCTCCAGCAGGTCAATGTAGGCTCTGTGAGTTATACAGTTGTATCCAGCTGACAATTTAACAAAAACGTCAATCGGATCAGAAGGAAGGAAATGGCTTCAGGTTCGCTTATTTTTTTGTAAAACGAATTCATTATAACAAAAAGTAAATATCTATGCGATAACTTCTGATTCATGGTTGTTTTTTGTTCTTTATTGGCTTCCATAGATCCTCTTGTTGTCAGAAGTTTCGACTGATGATCATATCGATCCATTCTTTTGAAATTTTATCCGATAGCGTTTCATACGATAAAACTTTTGCATCTTTTATTTTTAAGTATAAGGATTATTAATTAATTAATTTCTAGTTCTATTTCCGTTTTTAGTGTCGAAATCTTTCTCAAGGCCAAAGTTATGCGTTGAGAAGGATTTACAAACAAGCAAATAACACCAAATGAATTTTGTAAGTTAATCAATGTAAAATTTTCTTTTTTTGTTAAAAAATTTCTCAAAAATCAATTCTGTTAATCATTTGGTTCATATTTTAATGTAGTTCTGTTTTTAGAAGGAAATGTAATTTACGAGAATCTTTTTCTTATTAATCTAGTCACACTTTTTAAAATAAATTGTTTAATTGTCGTTATTTTGTTCTGTATTTGTTTCAATGCTGTTAATTTTCCTCAAGACTGTAAATAATGACGTCTTTTTAGATTCCATATTATGAATATATTTTTTTGTTTTCAATGAAGCTAATTCTATCTTTGCCCGTGCAAAATGCGTTTAATACAAAACGGGTTTATTTCTATTTCATTTGATCTTCATTTAATCAACTTTCTTCAAGTAAATGTTCTCAAATGATGGACAGGCTAATCATATGACTTCACAAGATTTATTTCTGTGACCAGCGTAGAAATTTGGATTTATTTCGTGATTTTCTTTGCGACGCCCCTTGGAGTGAAACATAACAAAACTTCCTACTGTAAATTACGCCACTGTGGTTTCTTATTGGGCAAAAGCCGACATCGATGTTTTTTTTTGTCATCTCGAAAATATCAAGTAAAGCATTAATCTTATCTTGGTTCGCAGCTACCTGTTCAACCAATATAACTCACAGGGGTCATTTCTTCCGACTGTACCAACGTGAAAGTTCTGATCACAACCGATGCCTCTTTGTATCCGCTGGTAAAAATTGTAGTCTTTGAGAGAATGTGGCACCATATAACCTCTATCAAAGTTTGGTTCTCGTGACTACTGGCATCTTTGTAATAGTGTATTAAATAAAGTTACGTCATATCTCACTTCATTCTTCACACTGTACCTTCTTGATTTCATGTTTTCAACTGACTCGAGGTGGAGCAACTAAATCGAATCAATAGCTGCATCTACTGCAAGGAAAGTTGAAAGTTGAGTCACTGTGTCGTGCCAAAAGGTTTTTCTCGTCAGAGTCCATATTGCACATTTACAAATCTATCATTCGCCCATGCATACTGCTGCCGTATCTGGCATGGTACTCCTTCTATTCACCTCAACGCTCTTGACAAAATCCAAAGACAGATCAGTAATGTAATCGATTTTGACTTGGTATCTGGACTTCAGTCATTTTCTCATTGACGTGATGTGTGACGTGGCTTCCTTTTGTCATTTCTACAAAGATTTTCATGTCAACTGCTTTCAGTAACTTTATTCCATGGTACCTCGACTACATCAATTTAGTCGTTCTACTAGATTGGCATCTAGTTGAAAGTAGATTTACTATTGAAATAGCTAAATGCAACCGCCAATTCTACTCCAACAGTTTCTTTTCCCGTCTGTGGAATCCCTTTCCGTTTACTTGCTTCCCTGATAGCTACAATCTTCAAAGATTTAAATGCAACGTCAATCACCATCTTCTATATTCTTAAATCCCGTTCATTTTTTGCCTTTTTTTCAATCCTCCCTATACTCAGTCTTTTCTCTTTCACTCCCTGTAACCCCCTCCTGCGTAATAGCGGCATTCCTGCCTTGTTTTGGGTGAAATGATTAAAAAAAAAAAAAAAACTCAGTTTGAGGTGTTATCATCTTTCATGCTGATAAAGCCGAATATTTTACTCAAAAACTTTCTTGCAACACAAATCTTGACTCTTCTAGAATATTTTGTAAATGAATTTCTTCGAGGAAAAATTGTCAATAATTAGTTTTTGATTTGTGTTTCATCCTAATTTTTTTTAGCATTTCACCCCAAGCAAGGCGGGAAGCCATTGGCATACAAGGGGTTACAGGGGATTTGGAGCGAGATCAGTTAGGAATAATAGAAGAAAGGATGAGGAGAAGGATAGTGGATAGATCAAGGTAACTGAAGATGTTGATTGACATTACATTTGAATAGCTGGATATTATAGCTATCAGGGAAACAGGAAAAGGAAAGGGAGTTCCACAGGTCTGCAGTGCGAGATATGAAGCTATTGGAGTAAATGACGGCTACATTTAACAGTTTCAACAATGAAAAGGTGAGAGCGGGATGCCACTTGAATTCATGAAGTCTGGGACCCAGCGAAAGCAGCTCATCGGAGCAATTACCATGAAAGTCTGGGAACCAGCGAAAGCAGCTCATCGAAGCAATACAGAATACATCACAACCTCCCCTGAACCATCCGAGTTGAAGTCAGTCAATAATCCATCCATCAAAAGAGTTGGGGACTTCAAATATCTTGGATCACACATAATAGATTCCCAAAAAGACTTCAACATCCGCAAAGCTCTTGCATAGGTTGCGTGTAACAATCTTTACAAGAGTTGGCTTTCGAAACTTCCATCCTCCTTAAAAGTCCAAATTTTTCAGACATTGAACCAGTTCTACTGTATAGATCAGTAACTTGGACGTAATGTGTTCGTCTTGAAAAACGACTCGATGGAACATATACAAATCTACTTAGAAAAATCCAGAACATCAGCTGAAGATATCATGCAACACTTAACACAATTTACGGAGAAGTAAGACCAATCTCTCTTAAGCTGAAAAAGTTTACCGGCCACTGACACCGAGCGGACAGGGAAATCGTCTCATCCTTACTTTTATGCCATCCTTCTGGAAGTGTCTTCTCTCAAAAGATTGACTTTACCAGACACAATAGATCAGGACTCAGGATTGGAAATTAAGGATCTGGGGACAGCAATAGAGGACCGAACAGTGTGGAAAGAGATTGTTAATGGTGTTCCGACCAAATATAGGGAGTTAGACGGATGATAGCAATAAATGCCGGATAATCTTCTTACAGATAAGGAATAGGCTTAAGGCAACAGAAATATGGTTTTACAGGAAGATGCTGGGAATCCCATAGACAAAACATGTCAATAAGGCTTACGGCATAATCACGTTCAAACACCGGTTCCCATATAATCACCGTGGTTAATTAGTACCTTGATGGGTGTATAGCTAGCCACTCGTATTCGAAAATACCCGTTTACCAGTACGGCTAGCCAATCCCTATTGCAGACGGTTGCTCAGGCGCATTTTTGTGGTTTATACTTAGACCTTAGTTAATGTTTCTGGGAATGAGCGTGTTATTTAGCGTGATCAACAATTTGAACAGAGTCAGCACGCTCAAGCCCTTGGTCACGATGACTTGTGACTTCGTGCTAGCACAGCTATAGACTGCCCTCGAGGGTTCCATCTCCCCGATTTCCCTCACAAGGCTTGGGTCAACCCATGGTATGGTTTCTGCACGCTGAGATCGACCCCTCCTGTCCGATAACATCACGAAGTCTCTTTTCTGACAAAACGACCATGGTGAAATTCGAACCCCGGTCTGGTGGTCAGAATGCGAACGTTCTAACCACTAGGGTACACGTGCACATATAATACCATGTGAAGGTGCAGTAAGCTTGGATGCGCGAGTGGCGTTATGGAAAATGGCCCCGAATCTACCTGATTTACACACAAATACCCTTAGGAAAGTTATGAACCCACCACTTCTCCCCCACTGCAAAGAAAGTTGGCTCGCTGTGTCGCGTCAGGAAATTTTTCTCCCCGGAATCGATCCTCCAGATCTACAAATCAACAATTCGCCCTTGCATGGAGCATTGCTGCCATATATGGTCTGGAGCCCCTTCTGTTTGCCTCGGGGTTCTTGATAAGCTCCAGAGGCGGATATGTAATATAATTGGCCCTGTTCTGGCATCTCATCTACAGTCACTTTCTCACAGACGCGCCGTCGACTCTCTCTGTCTGTTTTATAAATACTTTCATGGTAATTGCTCCGAGGAGCTGCATTCGCTGGTCCCCAGACTTCATGAGTTCAAGCGCCGTACGAGGCTGGCATCCCGCTATCACCCTTTCACTGACAAAATGTAGCCGTCTCTTCTACTCCAATAGTTTCATGTCTTGCACCTCTCGCC
Source organism: Acanthosepion lycidas (assembly GCA_963932145.1). Lineage (NCBI taxonomy): Eukaryota > Metazoa > Mollusca > Cephalopoda > Sepiida > Sepiidae > Acanthosepion > Acanthosepion lycidas. Next base: position 17,594,957 of record OZ010596.1, on the reverse strand, counting down.
TGTGGAACTCCCTTCCTTATTACAGTTTCCCTGAGAGCTATAATCTCCAACTATTCAAATGTAATGTCAATCGACATCTCCAGTTGCCTTGATCTATCCACTATACTTTTCCTCATCCTTTCCTCTATCACTCTTATCTGATCTTGCTCCAAATCTTCTGTAACCCCTTGCGTCCTAGTGGCTTCTCGCCTTGCTCGGGGTGAAACACTTAAAAAAAAAATTAAAATGGTGAGTTACTTTTCCATCATCCTGTAGGTGGTTTTAGTTGCTTGAATCATTTATTGAGAAATATTCAAAATGTTTATATATCATTTTAAGACGCTCTGTATATAAAGTTCTTTAAAAATGGCGGCAATAAGATTCAGTAAAGGAAGAACATGCAGGTTGTCAGAGTCCTAGGCCACATTATTCCCTATCTTTATGATCACAAGTTACTCCCAATTAATCTCCATTCTGAATTTTAGTAAATTTTTTTTCGTCATTATTCTTATGATTGAACTTCCATCCCATTTTCTCTTCTGGGGTTAAAATTCCCTGCCTCGGTGTCCATGTGCCACACGTTTGAAAATCACTGGAAGGGAGAAACAACTGAGATATTTTATTCATAATATTTTTTTTCATATTTCTTTCGTAGATATTTCCCAGTTTTCTTATCTGATTTGACTAGTGTACATTTAAAAACAACATTTTTTCCTGGAAAATTTTGATATATCTTCTTATATCATGTTTTTTTTTATTCCTTCAAAAAATGCAGTGGCATGCGAAACAAGTCTAAAATAAATGGAAGAAAATAATTTAATCGGCATTTTTTCTGACAAACATTTAATCGTACCTTAGAAAATATTATGTTTTTGTGTTCCTGCCTCATTTGATCAGAAAGTAATTATTATTTTTACCTTTTCAATAAGAGTATATACATGGTGATTGAAAAATAACTCCCTATTTTATGTATGATGGACTCTCCCGTCTAACTATAATTTTTACAAGACGGAAGAGTCCATCATACATAAAATAGGGAGTTACTTTTCAGTCGCCCTGTAGATTTGCCTGTCGCCCGGCTTACACTTCTTCCCAGTCTTTTGAACAGGAGTAGAGGTTTATCCCTTATTTTCTGTTTAAGATTCGTTTTACGGTTCCTTCTAAATTCTCCTTCCAAAACTAAACTTCTTACGTCGCCGACTGAACTGTTTCTTTGACAATGTAGAAGGGAAAGAGTTTTTTAAAATATAGTAATTTATTATTTACCCTATTTACACAGTTCGGATTGTTGCCCTCATCTTTATTTTAATATTCACGACGTTTCAGTCGTTGTATGCTTCGGTCTTCTTCAGGTGATATTTGTTAGAATTTCGAACCGAAGACTTTACTAAGTCCACGGGGGTAAATTGTTCTAATTCCAGGTGCCATGCCTTTGGATATTTCAGTTTAGTAAATTGCCCTTGATAGCCCAACTCTCCAAGTTTTGTTTCTTCTGCTGTGGCCAGAGATTGAACTCACAACTCTTTTGATCAAGTCACTTTTGGATCAATCAACCAAGCTCTTTGATCTGGGCCTGGTGTATAAACAGGAACAAACAGGAAAGAAAGGAATGTCACGTGGAATTAGTACAATCTACCCACGAAGACTAAATAAAGGGTTTGTTTCGAAAATCGAACAAATATCACGTAAAGAAAAGCAGGATGTACGAAATGTCGTGAATATGGCAATAAAGATGAGGACAACAGTCTGAACAATGTAAATAGTGTAAATAGTTACAATACCTCATCTCAGAAATATAGACTGTGAATATGGCAATAAAGATGAGGACAACAGTCCGAACAATGTAAATAGTGTAAATAGTTACAATACCTCATCTTAGAAATATAGACTGTGAATATGACAATAAAGATGAGGACAACAGTCTGAACAATGTAAATAGTGTAAATAGTTACAATATCTCATCTCAGAAATATAGACTGTGAATATGACAATAAAGATGAGGACAACAGTCTGAACAATGTAAATAGTGTAAATAGTTACAATACCTCATCTCAGAAATATAGACTGTGAATATGACAATAAAGATGAGGACAACAGTCTGAACAATGTAAATAGTGTAAATAGTTACAATATCTCATCTCAGAAATATAGACTGTGAATATGACAATAAAGATGAGGACAACAGTCTGAACAATGTAAATAGTGTAAATAGTTACAATACCTCATCTCAGAAATATAGACTGTGAATATGACAATAAAGATGAGGACAACAGTCTGAACAATGTAAATAGTGTAGTTACAATACCTCATCTTAGAAATATAGACTGTGAATATGGCAATAAAGATGAGGACAACAGTCTGAACAATGTAAATAGTGTAGTTACAATACCTCATCTCAGAAATATAGACTGTGAATATGACAATAAAGATGAGGACAACAGTCAGAACAATGTAAATAGTGTAAATAGTTACAATATCTCATCTCAGAAATATAGACTGTGAATATGGCAATAAAGATGAGGACAACAGTCTGAACAATGTAAATAGTGTAAATAGTTACAATACCTCATCTCAGAAATATAGACTGTGAATATGACAATAAAGATGAGGACAACAGTCTGAACAATGTAAATAGTGTAAATAGTTACAATACCTCATCTCAGAAATATAGACTGTGAATATGACAATAAAGATGAGGACAACAGTCTGAACAATGTAAATAGTGTAAATAGTTACAATACCGCATCTCAGAAATATAGACTGTGAATATGGCAATAAAGATGAGGACAACAGTCTGAACAATGTAAATAGTGTAGTTACAATACCTCATCTCAGAAATATAGACTGTGAATATGACAATAAAGATGAGGACAACAGTCTGAACAATGTAAATAGTGTAAATAGTTACAATACCTCATCTCAGAAATATAGACTGTGAATATGACAATAAAGATGAGGACAACAGTCTGAACAATGTAAATAGTGTAAATAGTTACAATATCTCATCTCAGAAATATAGACTGTGAATATGACAATAAAGATGAGGACAACAGTCTGAACAATGTAAATAGTGTAAATAGTTACAATACCTCATCTCAGAAATATAGACTGTGAATATGACAATAAAGATGAGGACAACAGTCTGAACAATGTAAATAGTGTAAATAGTTACAATACCTCATCTCAGAAATATAGACTGTGAATATGGCAATAAAGATGAGGACAACAGTCTGAACAATGTAAATAGTGTAGTTACAATACCTCATCTCAGAAATATAGACTGTGAATATGACAATAAAGATGAGGACAACAGTCTGAACAATGTAAATAGTGTAAATAGTTACAATACCTCATCTCAGAAATATAGACTGTGAATATGACAATAAAGATGAGGACAACAGTCTGAACAATGTAAATAGTGTAAATAGTTACAATATCTCATCTCAGAAATATAGACTTTGAATATGGCAATAAAGATGAGGACAACAGTCTGAACACTGTAAATAGTGTAAATAGTTACAATACCTCATCTCAGAAATATAGACTGTGAATATGACAATAAAGATGAGGACAACAGTCTGAACAATGTAAATAGTGTAAATAGTTACAATACCTCATCTCAGAAATATAGACTGTGAATATGACAATAAAGATGAGGACAACAGTCTGAACAATGTAAATAGTGTAAATAGTTACAATACCGCATCTCAGAAATATAGACTGTGAATATGGCAATAAAGATGAGGACAACAGTCTGAACAATGTAAATAGTGTAGTTACAATACCTCATCTCAGAAATATAGACTGTGAATATGACAATAAAGATGAGGACAACAGTCTGAACAATGTAAATAGTGTAAATAGTTACAATACCTCATCTCAGAAATATAGACTGTGAATATGACAATAAAGATGAGGACAACAGTCTGAACAATGTAAATAGTGTAAATAGTTACAATATCTCATCTCAGAAATATAGACTGTGAATATAGAAAGATGAGGACAACAGTCTGAACACTGTAAATAGTGTAAATAGTTACAATACCTCATCTCAGAAATATAGACTGTGAATATGACAATAAAGATGAGGACAACAGTCCGGACAATTTAAATAGAGTAAATAGTTCCCTAATCTCAGAAATACAGACAAATATTATAGGGTTATTATGGGGTTTTGCATGGAAGTAGCTGAATTCTGTTCAAAATGGCGTTTCTTTATCATATAAATATTTAAACATCGAAAAACAAATAAAGGCTTTGCATCAATGCAAAGCCTTTATTTTGCGTATCAGATCTCATATTTCGCCGTTCTTCTTGAGCGTTAGAACAATGGGCAATTCAGTTATATTAATGCCAAAAATAAACCATCCACTTTGGATATATTTAATAGGATTAGCGTAACGATGTCAATTTTATGTTGTCTCGTTGACCATACTCTTAGGGTAGTGAATTAGGTTTTCATTGGACGCTCTGCTTCAATAGCCTTCTTCTAGAGTGCAATAGCCTTCGGCTAGACTGCAATAGCCTTTCGCTAGATTTCAAGGCTATTGAAATCTAGTCAGTTTGTTTCACCTGAATCTATCTTACGCGTTTATAAATCTACCATTCATCCGTGTATTGAATATACATGCCACATTTGGTCTGGTACTTCTGATATGTATCTAGAGCACTGTCTCTCAACCGGTGCGCTCGGGCGTATTAATGCGCTCTGAGAGGTAGCCAGGTGCGCTCGAATTTAACAGAAAAGTAATTTATGAATTGTATTTATATCTTAAAAAAATCTTTATTTTGAAAATTCTAGAGACATCAAGCACATGGCTTCCATGATTAAGTGTCTTGATGTGTTTGTCATTTGGTACTTTAAACTGGATGTTAAATTACTTTAAGAAGGAGTGGATAATCTTTCCCTTTTACTTTCAATAAAGTGTAACATATAAAGCCTAACATGAAAAAAATTGCCAAAGCACATGAAGCACACTTAAATAGACAATATAATTGCAATGGCAAAAGTACTCAGGTGCAGGCTTTAAGAAAGCTTTATTCAACTGAGAATACAAGGTTCCCATATAGTGTCCTTTTATAGTCCCAGTTAACAGAAATAGCTCTCTCAAAGAGGAGAGTAACAAAACAAGGGAGACCACTCTTGCTTATTCATAACAATAATATCTTAAATATAAAATATAGTTTCTTCAAAATAAATACTTATTTCAGGATATTTCTTTACAATTTTCCTATTTTCAAATTTCATTACTAATTTTTCTTTATTATAAAATTAAATTTAATTTAAAGTGCGCCCCAGAGTTTACTGATTCTGTAAGTAAAAAAAAAAAGGTTGAGAAACGCTGATTTAGAGATTCGTGAGAAAATCCAAATAAGAATCTGCAATACTATCGGTCCTAATCTAGCATCTCGGCTTCAATTACTTTCCCACCGCTGAGATGTAGTTTCCCTCTGCCTTTTATAGAAATATTTTCATGTTATTTGATCCGATATCATTTCCTCTACTGTACTTCATCTTCATTGATTTAGTACCTGTTCTCCTAATCTCTAATGTCAATGGAAATATTAGCCGTTTCCTTATAAGGAAACATTCAGCATTTATTGAACGAGCAACCAATGTTGGTTGAAATTTATAAAGATCTTTCTGTTAAAACAATTTTTCATGTAAATAGGTTTCTCAAGTCCAGTAACAGTTATCGCTCCTTCCGTTATTGACGGGGGTTTCCTTCCTAACCTTTTGTTTGAAGAATTGTGGAAAGTCAATGTCATGATTATGTTATTATTTTCTCTTATATCTATTATCCATTTTAATTGCTTCTCCTGTTTTTAATTCCTCAAGTGATGTGGTTTCTGCTATTTGGTACAGTTCTTTGTTTATTTGAAATTCTGTAGCTCCACGAAGTTGGAAGTGTTATGGTCCTAACTAAAAACCTTCATGATTCATTCGCTTGAGGCCGTTTTTAATCATTTCGTGCTAGAAAGCAGTTGGCGCCATTCATGGCATCTACAGGCAAGGTTTTAGGAAGAGCGTCGAGAAATAATAACTTTTAGGCGGAGTAATATTAGTAGTTGGCAATTAGATCTCTTCCTTTTACTGTTGAAACAGCTAGATGTAACCGTAAGTACCATTCTAATAGTCCATTCTCTCGCAGTTCTCACCTTTTGAACTCTATTCTGGCGGTTTCTTGCATTTCTGGCTTCAAGCGATTCTCAGAAATTTAAATGCAACGTCAATCGCCAACTTCTGCATCCATGAATTCTGTTCTTTTCATTGTCTTTTCTATTCAATAACGTTATCTTCATTCTCATTTTCCCCATTACATCTTTCTGGCTTTATCTCCTTACTTGAGCTAACATGATATTAAAAAAACAAATTGCAATATGAGCTCTGGAAAAAACATGAAATGATAACAGCAAAAACTGCAATATGGGCACTGGTAAAAAAATGTGGCTGAAAAAATTAGGTTTATGATACCCAAGAAATTCATACCCGTGTCCTCAACAACACGTGGCACAAGGGATAAAGGCGTTAGTCAAATCCAGTGATAGGACCCAACGAATGTGAGTTCAATATCTGGTTAAGGCAGTGGAGAACTTTCAGAGGATAATTAACAGGAGATAGCATCAGAAATGGATGAAATCCGACAAATATTTAATGTATTTTTTGCTTATACGTTCTTTTTGATGCATACACTTATTTGAGTAAAGGCTCTGTACCATGTGTCCCTGGGGACATCTGTGTATGAACTTCTGGGTATTATAAACCTAATAAACATTGGATAAAGGCGTTGGTTAGATCCAGTGACAGAACCCAAAGAATGTGAGTTCAATATCCGGTTAAAGCAGTGGAGAACTTTTAGAGGGGAATTAACAGGAGATAACTGATAACTGACATCCATTAAACACGGCACGTGGAACTAGAACAGTCTACCCCAGTGAGCGAAATAAAGTGTTTAGTTCGACATTCCAACTACCCGAAGAAGGTCGGAGCGTACAACGTCCGAAACGTTGTAATAAATATGGCGGCAAAAGATGAGGACAATAGTCCGAATAATGTAAATAACGGTATTAAAAAAAGAAGAAATTAATTTCCGCACATATTCCTTTTGGAAATCCATCTCTTCACCCCCCCCAGTTATGGGTTAAATAGAACCGTAAGAGGGAGAAAACTCTGAATCACAAACCGTGCAGAAGGCTTATGGATATGAAGTTATTGCTGTATGACTGTAGCATCACAGTACATAAAAATCACTATTTGAGGAATAGCATTCATTTGTATTATAATATAGCTAAAAGTGTTTGTATCAAATAAACGGTTATAAACAATTTCACTTCTCATTGGGATTTTGTAAAAGTAGCCTTGCGCCAAACATATTCACTTCAAGGAAGTGCTTATTGATAAAAAAAAAAAAAAAAATCAATTAGAGAGCTGTGTTATTTTTCGTAAGTATTTCTGGAAAGTGATAGAGACAAAGTTTTTTTGAATAGTTTCTGCTTTACGGCATCCTTGTTTTTAAATCTTTTCCGACAATATCTGGAGTCCCCTCTCCTCCCCACAAAGAAAACTATCGAAGAAAAAATGCTTTTTTTTTTGTTTCTCTATGCAGTAATACTTTCGAAGAATTTTTAGGTTCAAAGCTGCAAAATCTGACGTGTTCAGAATACAAAATCTTTTCTTTTAATACCATTAGGTTATTTTTCATTTCTAAATCTTGACAGATGCCGCGAAGCTGATCAGATATAAAACCCCCATTGTCACGTTTATAAAAGTAACGTCAAGTGTCTGCATTCAAAGTACGTTATTTTTCCCCATATAGTTTCCGTTTTTTTTTTTTTTTACTCTTACCTAAAAAGTTTATCTGATTTTGTTTGTCTTAGAGTTTATTACCGATATCCTACAGAACCATAAATGAGCGCTTTTCTCTAAAACTTTCCCTGGGAATTTCTGCAGGAATTTGGATGAAAAATAGACAAGGTTTGGAGAGTCACTTGACAAATAATCTAGTAATGGCATTGGCAATATTAACCGTTTCCTTATAATTCATTGACCGAGCAGCTAGTGCTACTCGAATTATTGTTTTTTCACTCTCTGGCTATTGGGCAGGGATCGAAGTGTAGTATCTGTTCTCATCTGTTCTCATCATCTCTAACTGTTTCCTCATAAGGAAACATTTGGCATTGATTGACCGAGCAGCTAGTGCTATTCGAGTTATTCTTTTTTCACTCTCTGGCTTCGGCTGGGGTATTTTCAAAATAATAAGCTTAAGCGCTTCAAGAGGTAGAGTGCTTACAATACGGCGCCTGAGGCGTCCCCAAAAAAGGATGCGCCGTCGGGGCTTTAAAAAATTTTCACGGTATTGCCAAGAAAGATAATTTAAATTTCGACATTGTCACATTCTGGCTAATATTAGCCGTTTCCTTATAAAGAAACATTCGACATTAATTGAACGAGCAACTAATGCTACTGTTGGTTGTAATTTATAAAGATCTTTCTCTTAAAACAATTTTTCATGTAAATAAGTTTCTCAAATCCAGTAATAGCTATCGCTCCTTCCATTATTGATGGAGGTTTCCTTCCTAACCTTTTGTTTGAAGTATAGTGGAAAGTCAACGTCTTGATTATGTTATTATTTTCTCTTATATTTTTATCCATTTAAGTTGTTTCTGCTGTTTTTATCTCCTCAAGTGGTTTGGTTTCTGTTATTTGGTACAGTTCTTTGTTTATTTGAAATTCTATAGCTTCAGTTCACGAAGTTGGAAGAGGTACGGTCCTAACTAAAATCCTACATAATTCATTCGTTTGAAGCCATTTTTAATCATTTGATGTTAGAAAGCAGTTGGCGCCATTCATGGTATCCATAGGCAAGGCTTTAGGCAATGCGTTGAGAAATAATAACTTTTTATGTTCATTTCGCCCCAAGCATGACGATAATGCCACGTAACACAAAAGATGACTGGGAGTGGAAGAGAATGAGAACACTGTAGAGAGGAGAAAGGACAATAAAAGAACAGATTCCAACAGGACAGAAGATGACAATTGACGTTACATTTAAATTTTTGAAGATTGTAGGTGGCATGGAGGCAAGTAATAGGAAGAGAGTTCCACAGGTGAGAAGTACGAGAAAAGAAACTAATTGTATACAACTTACGGTTACATCTTTTTATTTCAATAGTAAAACGGCGAAACTTTGTTGCCAATCTATAAGTACGCTTAAATTCATGCAGTCGAGCAACTAAAGAGTAAATCTCATTAGAACACCTGACATGAAAATATAAGGAAACCGCATCACGACGGTAGAAAATGACTAAAGTTGAGATGCCAGGTTAGGACTGATAACATTACAGACCCTTCTTTTGGATTAAGATATTTGGCTGGAGCACTTGACCAGATATGGCAGTAATATTCATTGCACAGACGAACGACAGACTTAGAGATGTGCAAGATGGATTCTAACTAAAAAAAAAAAAAATAAATAAATGTCTGATACGTCACAGTGAACCAACATTCTTAGCAACAGACCTAGCATTTGATTCAATATAATCGCTTCACTTCATGTTAGTAAAATTTACAAGCTATTTCGTGCCCCAGTTAACAACTGATTGGAAGTGATTTTCTAGAGCAGCTGCCAATTTTACTTTGTCCGACCTATCGGAATTACTATTTAGATAGGAGTAAATAGTTGTGTCATTTTTGCATAATTATGACACTAATTATTAATTAAATTGATATTAATTAAACACTCCAGATTACGAATAACAAACAATTTTTAATTGAATTTTATATAATTTAATGGGTTCGTCCTGTTTTCTATGTAGATTAATTGTAAATACCCACCTACAAAAAATAAAATATTGATACGACGTGATCTCCTAAAATAAAAAAGTACATATTTATTTTGAAATTCCTAATCTGCAGTGTTTAATCGATAGTAATATATAAATAAAATAAATTTACTATATATATATATATATATATATATATATATATATATGTGTGTGTGTGTGTGTATGTGTGTGTGTGTGTGTGTGTGTGTGTATGTGTATCACTTGATAATTCGTAGAGGAATTCCAAGGAGAATATAAATCCAAAGAGAGCTCACTGTAAGAACAGAGCAAATATAATAATGAATGCAGAATCCTTAAAAATCCATTCAGGTGATAATTTATTTCAAATAAATAAAACTCCATAGACACTTAACCAGACTAGACGATGTCATCTTCCGCTTTAAATTTAGACACCCCAACCTTACCCTGACTTGACCTCTTTGAATGTAACTGAGATATTGATACAAATTATTAACCCTTACACCCCCCTTTTTTTAAAAAATATTTGCTCTAGCCGTTACCATAGTAATTTTAATTTTAATAATGAATATGCTTATAAAACGCTTAAATTTCAGGAATTAATTATTCCCCCAAAAATTTGTCTTGAAGATGAAACAGAGCTTGGTACTTTAATTCAATTTAATTCAAATAATTATATTGAAGTTTTCGGCTCTTGTTTTGAAACATGGGAACTCTTAGGTAATATATATATATATATATATATATATATATATATATATATATATATATAGAGAGAGAGAGAGAGAGAGAGAGAGAGAGTGAGGGGGGAATACATTTTAAATATTAAAAATACGACGTACGTATATTCAAACGACCCTTTTGAAAAAATCTATCTGTATAAAATTAGAAATTAAACAGCAGAATAAAGATGGCACCCCCCACAAAGAACAAAACAAAAAACAAAAAAAAACGAAAAAACAAAAAAAAAAAAACAGATGACATGCGAAAAACCAATGTCATTATTTGTTGAACAGGCACCTCTACCCTACCTTAAACTGATTTTAAAGTAGCTTAGATTTGATACAGAGGTTGTCGATGGAAACGTATACTCTACCACCCCTTAAAAATGAGGAAAGCCTGTTAAACTTCATTTTGACTATTTTTATCTAGTTTTGGACATTTTCTTTTTTGTATTTTTTGTTTCCTTTTGTATCTTTATGGCTTTTGTTTTTATATTTTTGTAACTCCGTCTAGCTTGAAGCGAGTTTTTATTTTTGGTTAATCTTTTTCAGTTTTTAGTTAGAAGCGGATTTTTAGTTTGCTGTAACTGATCCCCTCCCCTTTTTCGTTTTTTTTCCCATCTTCATTGGTTAAATTCTTCTGCGCCGACTGTGATTGTTGGGGCGGACTTTTAAGTATTTTTGCGGTGGTGGGATCCCCGACCCCGATGACAGAATCGCCACCGCCGGAGTAGATGGAACAACCTGCATATCTTAAAACGGTTTGGGCCTAAAACAGGCTCCAAAATGATGAAACCTATTTGCTCAATTAAAGAAAAAATATTAACCTTTCAAGAAACTCCGACGGGAGAAAAAACCTCTCCTCCACTGTTACCTAATTTCAGAAGAATCAGAAAGGACTGACCGGAATTTTCCTTGACCTCACTGAGCCAGGTTGTGACACAACGGTTTTTAATGTGGGGACACGAGCATTTCCACTCGAGGTGCTAGTCTAAGTTGGTCATAACATGTCTAAAAAGGTCAGAGTTTGCCTAAGCCAGTGATAGTCGGTCATACCCCTGCTACGTCACAGATTTCATGCAATGAGGTGGGGGGAACATAAGGGAGGAGAGAAGGCCTTCAGAACTGAACAGATACTACAACCGCAGCCTCTACTCCGACGGAAAGAATCCGGAAGAAGAGCTCCCACGTCGAAGAAGAGACCGAGATTAACCTTAACTCCCTGGTGAGCCAGGTTGTGACACAAGGTCAGTTTTAACGTGGGGACCCGAGGTGCTTCCACTTGGGCCCCTAGTCTAAGCTGACCTTTGTCTAATCTTGTCAAAGCCAGTCTAAACTGGTCTTAACCGGTCATAGCTGGCCTGCTCCCGATATTTTATTTGGTTATGATCCATGTCGAGATTCCCAACCTCCTCAGTTTGTTTTTGTCCCGTTTTATCTCGGCTGGTTCAGTTTTTGAGGTTCGTATCCCACCATTTACTTTGCCATTCCTTCTCCCTTAGTGAGTGAGCCTCTTGATTCTGCTGATAGAATACAGCGGCCGCTAGGTAGGGTTTAGGGTTAGGGTTAGGGGTTAGTGTTAGGGTTAGGCTTCTATATTCGTGGTGTCAGCGGGTCCTGCTGACACAGTTTATTTTAGTTTGTGTTCAGGTTTCATCTTTTTCCGCCTTCATCATGCAAATTTTTATCTATTTTTATATTTTAAGCCCTTTAAGCTTTGTATATCATAGATTTTTTGTAGGCCCCCTGTTTATACGTGGTATTGTAGTACATGTTAGTTTGCATGTAGGGTTGTATGAAGGCGGATGTGTGCTTGTTGTGAATGGGCAAATTGTAATGCATAGAAGTGTCATGATTCTCGTTAGCTAGGTGTAGGATGTTTAGTGTCGCCCAACCTCTACCTATATCTCCCTTGACCTTGTGCCACAATTTTTCATTTTGAGCAATAAATAAATTAAAAATGAGTTAAGTTGTAGCGATACAACAAGTCAATGCTCAATCATTATCGGCTAGGTCACCATTGAAAGTTTGTATGATGTTGAAAGATCCGAAACCCCTAATGAACATCGGCTAAAAACAGAAGTATTTCACGAAATGGATACGTAAAATTACATTTTATTTAACCTTGGACTTAGTCAGTCACTAACGGACACTAAAGGGTGTCTTTGGGATCTTCTCTGAAGGTGTAAGAGACTGTATCAAAAGGTAAGAAGCAGAAGAGAGAGAGAGAGAGAGAGAGAGAGAGAGAGAGAGAGAAAGAGAGAGAGAGAGGTTGAAGGGGATCAATGTGCAAAGCAGCAATTTGTTGATCAAGTTCGATCACACTTCATAAGTGATTAAATGACCTTGAGCAGGAAGCGACTCGGGAGTATGTCAAGTTAATTTTGAAAGGTGCTGAGCAGGTTGTTGCTTTTGGTTACCGGCATATCAATACCTCTATGAGCTATTTAATGCCGAAATTGAAATATTTTGGGCACAATTGTATACCGTCAATTAAATATTTTGAACGCAGTGGTATGCCTTCAACTATATATTTTGAACGCAATTGTCTCTCTTCAAGAATATACTATGAACGCAATTGTATGCCATCAAGTATATATTTTGAAAGCAATTGTATGCTTTCAATTCAATATTTTGAACGCAATTGTAAGCCATCAAGCATATTTTGAACGCAATTTTATATTTTCAACTATATATTTTGAACGCAATTGTAAGCCTTTAAGTATATATTTTGGACGCAATTGTATGGCATCAGGTATATATTTTGAACGCAATTGTAAGCCTTTAATTATATATTTTGAACACAATTGTATACCTTCAACTATATATTTTCAATGCAATTGTATGCCTTCAACTACAGATGTATTTTTCATATATTGCCGGTCTTTTTAACTAAAATATATTACTGATATTTTTACTATTAAAATGTATTTTTATACTTTCATAGTGTTTTTTTTTGTGGGGGGGGGTCACTGTTTGCCCATAGTTGAGACCCTAACATGTTCCGCCACCCTGTGCCGAACAGGATAGTGAAAATCTCGCACAGATTGTAGACACTGAAACTGTTGAAACTTCACCTGAAGATGAAGAAGAGTTGCCCCAAACAGAAGAGACTGGGTCACAATACGTTCCAAATAGTGTAACAGCGGAACATACAAATGAGGAGGTCGTATAGATGCACCACCGGTTAAACGTGGTAATAAAAAATGGCGAACGCAAACGGCTGACATCTGTCAAGTTGTGTCAGAGACAAGATCTTAAAGCAGAATTTCAGAAAGTAAATATAGTTAAACTGATACCAACAACGAATATTTCTTTAGATTATGGCCCTGCTTAGGTTACCAGAGTGCGACTGATGTTTTTGTAAGGAGGACAATAAGCGAATAATAGGAATTCATTTTTTCTGGCAGAATAGAATAAAGAATGGTATAGTAGCCTGGCAGAACGAACCCAGTAAAATCGAAGACGTCAGACGTAGAAACTACTCATAAACTCGCAGACGAGAGATATTTCTTTCAAGAATTTCTGAACTCATATTTAGAGTACGCGGATAATTACTGCAAGTGTTCCAGTGGTTGGTTGGTTTAGTTGTTTTGTTTTGTTTTACAGCATATCAACACCTCAATGGGTTATTTAATGCCGACAATATTGCTGGTAATATTTTCCCCCAGAAATGTATTGCTTATATTAATGCATTGCTGGTAATAATTTTTCCATAAAATTTTATTGCTGGTATTAAAACATATTTTTATACTTTCACAGTGTTTTGACCACGCCTTGGGGATTAACTATTTGCCCATAGCTGGGACCATAACAGGTGCTACCATCCCACGTCAGGGTGGACCTGGGAACACCAGCAACCAAGAGACGGCTCCACGCTCCTCAAAACCCCCTGATCAGAGGCCTTGCTGTTGGTCATAGTTTATCGTCTCACTCAGGACGCGGACGTAGTTTACGTCTTACTCAGGAAACGGACGTAGCTTATCTTCTTACTTAGGAAGTGGGCGTAGTTTATCGTCTTACCCAGGACACGGACGTAGTTTATCTTCTTATCTAGGAAGCGGATATAGTTTATCGTCTTACCCAGGACGCGGACGTAGTTTATCGTCTTATCCAGGACACGGACGTAGTTTATCTTCTTACCTAGGAAGCGGACGTAGTTTATCGTCTTACCCAGGACGAACTTACAGGAAGTGTGGATTTAGTAAATAATAAACACTTCAAATACATTTGTGTATGGATCATATTTAGTAGAGGAGTTACGGAAATTGGACATAGATTAACATCCGCTAGGAGGTTGCTTCGCCCAACACCGTAAATTTCTAAAAAACAAAACATTAACCTGAAAACTCGAGTCATGTTCTTAAATAGCCTAGTCAGGTCAAGACTTTCATATATATGCCATACATGGCGCCAAACCCGTTCAGAAATATTTAAACTCTCAGCTGCATATAGTCGCTGTCTAAAATCCATGGTTAAAAATGGCTTTGACCTAGTAAAACATTTGGACATTGGTGAGAAAAACATTTCTTCAAACCTTGTGGACTGGCGTTACAGGATCACAAACAATGAATTGTACCAGATAGCAAACAAAAAAATTATAAAACAAAAAACAACAAAAAAAAAAACAACAAAAAAAAAAAAAAACAACAAAAAAAAACAAAAAACAAAAAACAAAAAAACACATTATTTGAGAATTTCAACAGCGGGAAAAAATAAAATTCCATACTACTTCAAACAAATGGTTAGTAAGTAACCCCCCACCCATCGATACTGGATAGGAGCTATAACAGCTACTGGACTTGCGAAAACTATTTTCCTTAAACCTTTGAACTCTGACTACCGCTTTACTGGTGGTAGACAAAAATGAAATAATGTCCAGCCACCTGATGAACAGTGGTAGAGAAAAAATGACTTAATGCCCAGCCACCGCTTTACTTGTGGTAGGGGAAAAATGACGTAATGCCCAGCCACTGGTTGAACAGTGCTAGAGAAGAAGGACATAAGTCCCAGCACAGGTGGGTAAACACTTGTAACTATTTTTATATCTATCGTGAAACTTTACATACTAGTTATTTGCGAATTTTTAATCAGGAGGTCAAATGTTCAGAAGCGCACTGCTCAAAGGGTTAAAAACTGTTTTAAAGGAAATTTTTTATAAATTTCAACCTGCAGTAGTTCGAGCTTCTCGATCAATGAATGCTGAATTTTTCTCTATAAGTTGATTGATTCGTTTTTTACGGTTTATTAACCCATTGCAGGTTATTTATAGTAGGAAAATATATTTAGACTGTAAGAATTTTTTGAGATAATAATGGTTTGGAGATACACGTCCTACTAATTAACCCATAGCTGGGGGAAGAAGAGGTGGATTCATACCTTTTCCAAGTGAATATAACGAACAATAACGGGAATTAAAACTCGGCACGCCGATTAACAATATCGAACCATTATTCATGACACATCCAAGCTTACAGCGAATGGAATTCCCAAGCGTCCAAGCATTTGCTATTAACCAGGCTCAACGTTACTTAGCTTCGGTGATCATACGAGAAGCAGCATTTGAAGGTGATATGGACGCAAGCCATTTCCTTATGAGGAAACGGTTAATATTTCTATGATGAATGATTTTGTCGCAGTAACATCTATTGTATTGGTTGTAATTGGTTGCTTTTATTAAATCATATTTCTCACTTATCTATCTATCTATCTATCTATCTATCTATCTATCTATCTATCTATCTATCTATCTATCTCAGACTATTCATATCTATCTATCTATCTATCTATCTATCTCAGACTATTCATATCTATCTATCTATCTATCTATCTCAGACTACTCATATCTATCTATCTATCTATCTATCTATCTATCTATCTATCTATCTATCTATCTATCTATCTCAGACTACTCATATCTATCTATCTATCTATCTATCTATATATCTATCTATCTATCTATCTATCTATCTCAGACTACTCATATCTATCTATCTATCTATCTATCTATCTATCTATCAATCTATCTATCTATCTATCTATGCAAACCACATGTATTTTGGGGTAGTTATAGATATATAAAGATCTGATGAGATATAAAGATGCATATTTGAATCCGGTACCCGTTACTGACTTTGATCTCGGAGGGAATGAAATTTTCTTCTCCCGTAAAAAATAAAAATGACGAAAAAGGTAAAACATTTATGACATTTCACGTGAATCTATTACATTATTTTAGTGAAATGCTTTTTTTACAGGTGATTCAAATATTTACAAGTTCTATTTTAAAACAAACTCATTATAAATTTATTTTCCTCTCCACTTTCACAATGCAACGGTAAAATGTCATTGTGACATTGCGTGTAAACTGCAGCCTCTTTTTTATTGGGTATGTCAAAATATACTAAAATTATATACCTTTCTAAAATCTGTCTATTTATTCATTTATATATCTTCTTTTATCTGTTTGTACCGATATTTTTATCCCCACCTCTCTCCGTGTATATATTAGGTTGGTGCAAAAATAATGTCGTTTTTTCACATAGTAACATATGTGAGAAAACGACATTATTTTTGCACCAACCTAATATATATATATATATATATATATATATATATATATGTATGTATGAAGAAATATAGTCTTAAGGTGTGCTATGTTTATGGGATAAAGTGCTCAATATCAGAGATAGAGCGTGTGTAAATATAAAAGTGAACATAGAAGTCAACACTAAGACGCGACCGTCTGTTTCATGCTAGTCGCAATCGTCTAAGTTTTGACTTCTGTGTTCACTTATATATATATATATATATATATATATATATATATATATATTATGCACTGTTGCATTAGAACTTGTAAGTAATTACTACGAAATTGTACATTTTGTTTCGACGTTTAAATAAAACGTCTCTTCAGGTAATTAACAATGATACTAATAAATGATCTTATTTAAAATTGCAATTTATGAAACGTGACTTATTTTCCGTTTTGGGAAATTTTTCCATACAAGGTGAAAAAGATTTTTAATAAAAAAAAAAGGAAAGAAAATTAGAAATCAACAAAAGGAAAAAGGAAAGAAAAGAAAGGCAAATGCAATTTGCTGAATTCAATTTCTTGCATTATTATGGGAAAGAAGTGATTTAAGTGATTTTGAAGTTTGCATCGCAGTTTGTCCCAATCGGGTCGGTCTGGATGTTTCAAACAGTGCCGATCTGCAAGGATTTTCGCGTACAAACATCTCTCAGATAACGCACGACACGTCGAACTCTGGGCTATAGTGGCAGAAGACTCTTTTGCTACATATGTCAGATAAGAATAAGAAAACAAGACTACAATTCGCCAAAGATCACAAAATTGGCACATATGAAGACCGGAAAAGCGTTACCTGATGATAAATCTTGATCTTCCGTGTGACATTCGGATGGTAGGAACGGATTTGACTTTATCAACAGGGAAGTATGAATACTTCCAGATTTGAAACCACGCGTTGGTAGAGTAATAGTGTGAGGGATTCTTTTCATGGCATACATTCGGACACTTGGTACCAAAAAAGAGATCGTTTAAATGCTACGGCCTTCATGTTTCCTTTGTAGCACTTAATAAATATTGACCTTTTGTTATTTCTCCCCCATACCGCCATCCATTTATTTAAATTTATTAAGTAGATTATACATTGTTCTCCTCACGCCAACTTGCCTTAAAATCAGTCCTGTGAGTATTATATTCTACAAGCTCTCTTTCCTCATTACGTGTGCTAGAAACTTCAGCTGTCTCTTCCTAAGTATAAGTATTTTGTTTCCATTTTATCTAGTCCGTAGTTGCTCACATATTTGATCCGTGGTATCCTCAGCATCCTTCCGTAAAATCCAATTTCTGTTGATTCAAGTCTTTTCGTCATCTGTGAGGAGATGGTCCATTATGACTACGACACAAACATCCCTTTTCTGAGATATATCTTATATATATATATATATATATATATATATATAGATAGATAGATAGATACACCTAGTGAGCCAGACAAACCAACCTAGGTTTCACCTAAACGGATCGTCACTTTCCCTGACGATCCGTTTAGGTGAAACCTAGGTAGGTTTGTCTGGCTCACTAGGTGTATCTAGGTCTGCTCTACGGTTGTATTGAGCTCTTTTGTTAGTTAGTTGTTGACTCGTATCGGGGTTTTTTCTTTGGGCTTCAGACCTGCATCTGTGCGATTTTTTTCGGCAGTAGTTCATGTTTGTAGCTCTTTCTTTTTTTAAAACCTTTTTTTCCCTCGAGATTGATTTGATTATTGGCAAATCAAAAATTCGAGGTTTTTTCGAAACGAGTCTCGTTATCTATATTTCTCTCTCTCTCTCTCTCTCTCTATATATATATATATATATATATATATATATATATATATATATATATATATATTTTAAAGAAAAACAGACCACTTTAAGGTATCATTATCATAATTTATTTCACCAGAGCCCTTTTAAAGGAGGCCAGATCATCAGATAGCGCTTCCATATATATATATATATATATATATATATATATATATATATATATATAAGATAATCCTAAGGAGCCTTGCAAACCTACGCCTTGCAAACCTACCTAGGTTTCACCTAAACGGATCGTCAGGATAATGCTGAGTACCACCAAGCGAGTACCATCATTTATATATATACAGGGTGGTCCAAAAGTCGGTGGATTGTATGTGGAATAAGTTTATGTATCGTTTATATTATTACAGCTGAGTATCTTGATGAAACCTTTCCTGAGAAATGGATTGGCCGAAGAGGTGCAATTGATTGGCCGGCACGTTCACCAGACTTGATCCCAATGGATTCCTTCTTTTGGGGATTACTCAAAGTTTATTGTCGAAAAGCAAGAAGTGTTGGTGATTTGAAAAATTACATAAGAGATGCATTTCAAGAAATTAATAACCAAAAAGACTGCAAAAAAGTTTGTCGAAGCTTTACAGGTAGACTTCAAAGCTGTGTAAATTGTGATGGAAAAAACTTTGAGCACCTGCGTTGATAAAATTTAAGGACTTTTGTATTATTGTTCACAATAAAATTTAATTGTCAATGTAATAATTGTGTTAGTAAATATAATTGTATGTATATGAAATCTCAAAATAAATGTAATTATGTACTGTCCACCTACTTTTGGACCATCCTGTATATATATATATATATATATATATATATATATATATATATATATATATATATAGAAATGCTGTCAATAAATGTAAGTCTGAAAGAATGGAGACTGAAAGCAAGCAGTCTTTGCAATAATGCTTGAGACAGGATATTAATAGGATACAAAATATAAAATTTGTCACCATTTTCTTTATCTTACTTTCCCAGTAGGCCATTGCGTTTTAGTGACATTGTCCCATTGTTATATATATATATATATATATATATATATATATATATATATATATATATATATATATATATATATGTTTTACCTCCTCATCATATTAATTCTGTAATTTATAAATTTAAATGTAGTTGCGGTGCCGACTACATAAGTAGAACTACACAACGCTTGGATGTTAGAATCAAGCAACACGTGCCTGCTAAAATTTATAATAAAAATTTTTCGATTGGTGATACCGTTCGAAACACATACGGGTCATCTATAGCGAATCATCTCATAAATAGTCCTGGTTGTGCGGTGGACTTTAGTGTGAATTGGTTTTCTGTGGTGTCCACTTCGCACTCGTTGTTCCATCTGAAGGTGTTGGAGACGCTGTTTATCAAGTCTGGGCGACCTTCTCTTTGTAAACAGAGAGATTGTTTGCTTGGGCTTGCTCTTCTGGGTCTCTAGCATCTTTAGGTGTAACAACTTCCCTTCCGTTCATTCACGTCACCCATATATATATATTTTTTTTTTTTTTTTTTGTTTCTCCTTGTTCATAATTTTCCCCCGTTTACAGCTCTGAAGAGAGGGGGCGAAACCGGTCGGCTGGTATTTTATTTTAATAACATCATGGTCCAATGTAAAAATATTCATGTTTTTAACGCCGTAATATATATATATATATATATATTATAATTATTTTTAAGAAAATATGATTCCTTCGCTACATAAGAGTTCTCATGTTTCAAAAACAAGAGCCAAAAACCTCAATATAAGTATTGAAATTAAATTGAATTAAAGAAAGATGTTTTATCCTCAAGCGAAAATTCTAGAAAGTTTGCCATACTACTATAATAAATGGAGTTTAAGTTCTATTGTAGATGAGATCAAAAGTTGCTGAATGTAAATATAATCTTAATTTCACAATATGGCCGTTTTCATAAGTGATGATACTAAGCGTTGATTTTTTGCACTTTTTGTAATCAGGGTTTCTAATCCCGTTTAAACTTTTTTCTTTTTTATTCGTATTCTCGACGAGTATTGATTCTAAGGTGGCTTAAATGAGTCCATATGGAGCTTTTTTCACAGCTCGTACGCATTCAACAAAACGGTAAACAATATTACCTTGTCCGTCTTATTTAGCGAAAAATGTAGTATAAAAATTTATTATTGTCAAATATACACACACACACTCACGCTCATACACATCATATATATATATATATATATATATATATATATATATATATATATATATATATATATATATATATATATAAGGCAGGATGTGTGTGTATGTGTAACGAATGCACGGCCGCAATTTTCGACGGATTTGCACCAAAATTTACATGCACATGCTCCAAGTTTGCATTTCCCAACTCCCATCGATAGTGGAAATAATCGATTTTTTCATGCTTCCACGGCAGTTTTCATGTAGTTTGCAGCCAATTTGTACTGACCAGAGTGAGAGCCTATAGCTGGCTTCCACGAAGAGGCAGGAAGATTCTATTGGCCAGCGTGAGAGCCAACAGCTGACTGACACGAATATTAACTAGGAAGCTAGCATGCAAAAAAAAAAA
Source organism: Acanthosepion lycidas (assembly GCA_963932145.1). Taxonomy (NCBI): domain Eukaryota; kingdom Metazoa; phylum Mollusca; class Cephalopoda; order Sepiida; family Sepiidae; genus Acanthosepion; species Acanthosepion lycidas. The sequence continues at coordinate 17,573,502 of OZ010596.1, read as the reverse complement.
AAAAAAAAAATCGATAGCTGCATTCATCACAAGTGGGAAAAATTTAAATCTGCATGGAACTATACTCCTATTGGCTCATTCGCTTGTTAAACTCAATGTTGATTCTGATTCCGCAGAACTGGGTTAGTTGTGAAAAAGTATTTGTTGTTAACATTCTTTTTTCATTCAGTTTTTCCAGTTACGAGTCCTTTTTTAAAGCTGATCGTTTTGTGTTCTTTTTGTTTAGTTCTTTTTTAGTAACAGATTTAATGTTTAGTATAGAGCTTAGAAAAAATTTGCAGTGAGAGATAGGCAAGAAGTAAGGCATGTAGCAACATCAGTACAGCAAAGGGCACTCCTTTAAAGGCAAGGATGAGCAAAAATATTTTAAGTCAAGTGATAGCGATTGCTGTATGAGTCGTACGATTTTTGAATCAAGCACGGGCAACGCCGGGCTATTCTGCTAGATTACATATATATATATATATATATATATATATATATATATATATATATATATATATATATATAACTTTATTAACAATTTATAAATCCCAAATCAATCGGTTGGCATTTAAATGAAAATTCCCTTCGCCCCAATTGACAATGAAGTAACTTCTTTAAGCATTTTTAAGACAGTCAATTATAATTTTAGGATTTCCAATATAGATGGCCTATATTTTCCATTTTCTGTATGGGAACCTGTCTTTAAAAATAATCTAAAAGAAATCTTTTTCGGAAATGAATTTGACAAAAGGTTATTGAAATACTTTTAAGGTTATCCTAAGGCAAAATAAATAAATAACTAAATAGATAAAAAAGAAAAAGAAAAAAAGAAAAGGAAAAAGAATTGAGTGTATTGTTTTTTGACAAGGGAAAGAGAAAAAGAATGAAAGAAAAGAGTACGAATTACGCCATGAAAATATATAAAAAGGAGTTGAGAATATTGTGAGGTGCGGTTTACAATAGGGAAATAATTAAGAAAGAAAGCGAAAAGACCGAAAGAAGAAAAAGAATAAAGTGGGAAAAGAAAGAAAGAAAAAAGGAATGAAGAACTAGAAAAAAAAAGACAAGAAAAAGTGGGAAAAAGAAGACCAAGGAAAAAAAAAATGTTAAAAAGCAAAAAAGAAAGAATAAAAGCCACAAAATATTAAAAAAGAAAGACAGAAAGAAAAAGAAGAAAAATAAAAAGAAAGAAATCGGAAATGAAAATTAGAATGAGGTAAAGAAAAACTAAAAGAAGGAAAATAAAAAAGAAAAACAGTGGAAAGAAAGAAAGAAATTAAAAAGGAAAAAAGACATGAAAAATTAGAGCGAAATAAACAAATGTAAAATGAAAAATAATCACAAAAAGAAAGAAGTATAGAAGGAAAGAAAGAAAAAAGTGATTAAAAATTGTGAAGAAACAAGAAAAAGTTCAAGAAAACAGGCGAACAAAAATGTTTGAAAAAAAAAAAAAAGAAGAAAAATAAAAATCATGAGAGGGGAAATTGAAAAGAAGAAAGAATAAAAAAGAAAAAAGAAAAAAAAGAAACGGAGGATGAAAAATTAGAAAAAAAAATGAAATAAACAGGATTAGAAAGAAAGAGTTAAAATATGAAAGAAAGAAAGGAAGGAAGGAAAGAATATTGAAGGAAGCTAGGAAGGAAGGAATGTAAGAAATGAAGATGCATGAAAGAAACACGAGATTACAAATTCGAAAGAAAGAATGATACAAAGAAAGAATGAACGATAAGGAAAGGACGGACAAAGACATAAAGAAAGAGACTAAATAAAAGAAAGAAAGAAAGAAAAGGAAAAGACGGACAAAGAAAGAATAAAAGGACAAAGAAAGAAAGAAAGAAAGAAAGAAAGAAAAAACGAAAGAAAGAAAGAAAAAGAAAAGAAAGGACGGACAAAGAAAGAAAGAAACTAAATAAAAGGACAAAGAAACAAAGAAACAAAGAAAGAACGAAAAAGAAAAGAAAGGACGGACAAAGAAAGAAAGAAACTAAATAAAAGGACAAAGAAAGAAAGAAAGAAAGAAAGAAAGAAAGAAAGGAAGAACGAAAAAAATAGAAAGAACGAAAAAGAAAAGAAAGGACGGACAAAGAAAGAAAGAAAGAAACTAAATATAAGAACAAAGAAAGAAAGAAAGAAAGAAAGAAATAAAGAACGAAAAAGAAAAGAAAGGACGGACAAAGAAAGAAAGAAAGAAACTAAATAAAAAGACAAAGAAAGAAAGGACGAAAGAAAGAAAGAAAGAACGAAAAAGAAAAGAAAGGACGGACAAAGAAA
>OZ010596.1:17493746-17568746 GCA_963932145.1 Acanthosepion lycidas | reverse complement strand
GTCTGACTATCTAAAATAAGTCTTTCCATGAACCAACATCACAGTACTGATTTTGCGACGTTGGTCGAACTACGAACTTTTCAGCACACCCTACTCATATATTTAATAGGATTGAATAGAAAATAAAATATAACGTAAACGAGTTTAACCTCTATACTCCTGCATATTTAATCTATTCGAAAGAAAAAAAATAACATTGCATTTACCATTTAGAGAATTAACATTGAGTCAGGAATCCATTACATACAACAAATGGCAAAAAAAGGTTTATGTTATTTATTTTTATGCGCTTGGAAGTTGTGTTTTTTTTTTTCTTTTTTAAATCATTTCATCTCAAGTAAGACAATAAAGCCACTAAGACGTAAGAGGTTACTGTGCCTGAGAGAATATGAACAAAAATCTTAAGGAGAAAGAAAAAATAAAAGAACAGGAATTAAGAAGACAGAAGATAACGATTGACATTTTCATTTTTTTAAAATTCAGGACGTTGGCAGCCATGGCTCTCTACATCTTCCTATACTTAATAGTTCATAACAAGTATAGTTATTTACTCTTCCTTCCACTTCCTGTTCAACCAGCCATTGACACAGTCTCATTCGACAAATTACTCGCTGCTTTCCTTTGTCCCTCTTGCCATATACATTTTCTGTGAGTGTTAGATTTTCCAAGCCCTCTTTCCTCATGTGTTCTATAAATTTAAACTCTCAATTTTGTTTACATTTTCCTTAAAACTTCTTCATTGTTTACATGCGCAGTCGATGTTTTTCTCAATATTTTCCTGTAAGGCAATTCTGAGGCGTACCCATTATCATCTTAGGGTATACTACAGCACTGTCTATCTCAGTCTGTTCGTATCTATCTATCTATCTATCTATCTATCTATCTATCTATCTATCTATCTATCTATCCTTGCGCAGCCCCTAAAACTATAATAAATTGACCTTCGGCCCCAGTAGTTACAATCTAAATCTAGTCAAACCCCAATATATTGTAAGCAGATTTTAAAGGGTGGTATGCTTTCAATATTAAAAAAACATCTGAGCTACACAATCTTCTTAAGATGTTACTGCATATTTTTACGTGTAAGCTGTCTAATATCAATGAACTCAACCTGACAGCTGCTAACAGATGAGAACAAATAGATTTTGTTTTCGAAAAAGTTAGTTGCAGGAAGCATAAGTACACGCACCCACCTCTTTACAATTATTCTCCACATTCTACGCCCCAAGATTTATATACGTTTAAATAAATATATTCGCATCGAAATATAGGAATGTTTGCATGTGTACGCATGCGTGTAGATGAGTGGGCGCGCATGCGCACGCTTGTTTCTGTGTAGTATGTGCATTCGCGGAAGTAAGAAAGCGATAGACAGCCCCCTAAGTAGGGCGAAACAATATTTAAAATTGAAAGAATTAAATATTGTGATCTATCCGATTGCAACTGGTTCTAAGTTTCTTTCTGCTTTCAACAGTAAAACACGTTAGAAAGCAGGCGAATTAAATAAAGAAAAAGAACAAAATAAAATCGAAAAAGACGTCAAATGTACCCTCAGATTTGTTCTTAAAGCGGATCTTGCATAAGACCACCAGGAATATAGTAAAACGTCTTCCAAACCTCTGAATAATGCTATGTTAATGCACTTAACCATAATATTAGAATCTTAGCAACAAGAAGTAGATTTTAACTGTTCTACAAAATTTCACCCTGTTTTCTTTCCTCGATATTTCCGCAAAGAAAATGATCTTTTGCTGACTGTTTGTGCAGTAAACACGGGATGCATTTATTTGCATTATTTACTTGCTAACTATTGTCCTCGTCTTTCGGCCATTATGATAACAGCAACAACGATTTAATCTAATAAAGTGTCATTTTATTTAATCTAATTTTTTTTTAATTTAAATCTTACGGGATGGATTTAATAAACAAATACAAGTTTCACTCTAATGATTAGCCAAACACACACAGACACACACATATATATATATAAGAATTTTAGACATTTTAATTACTTATTTACCATCCATGACGTTTGCAAGCGAGCCTACATAATAAAAATTTAAAATTGTACAGTACATTTTTCGCTTCACACATAAAAAATTAATTTTCATATAAGCACAACAATATTGTTTTTTGGAAAAATGATAAACACAATTTCTTTTTGTCAGAAAAAAACAAAACCCTGATGACGATATTGTGCTAATGTCGAAAGTACTCGGAATAAACTGAATATGCATTAACATGGTAATTTTCTTTCTTCCTTTAATGAGAATACTAAGAAAATTGTCCGTGATTAAGAACGGATTTTATTAAAAATAAGTAGACGAAACTTGTCTAAATTATTTAATGAGACATGCCTTAATGAAAACATGCTGCCAATATATATATATATATATATATATATATATATATATATATATATATATATATATATATATATATATGTAAATCTATTTAAACTCGGTGAGTGAAAAAAACCTGGGTGGCAAGCAAATTGGTATCCGAGGAAAAAATTTGGAAAAAAAAAGAAGGAACCAGAAATCTTCGAACAGGGCGAAAGAAATCGCCCAGTACCTTAATTTTCTGGTACAGAGAAAAAAAACACAAGCGAGTAATGAGTTAAAACAAAGATTACTCAATACACTATAAGTAGAGTCAATGTCAAATAAATAAATTCTATTGGGCCAGATACTACCTACCTATGTTTAACTACATGGGATCATCAGTCTGAACTGGCTAAAGAGGAATTAACGAGGAAAAAAATTATTGATAAAATTAAGGATAAAACCTAAAATTAGGACAAGCCGAAAAAAAGACATAAAACACGTGACTAAAAAGCAAAACAAACAAAAACCTTTATTCTAACAACCAGGCTTTCTTATGACTGCATCTATCAACGATTTCAGACCCTCGGGTTTAATAAAATTTTTGGTTTGTTACAAGTAGGTATTGCTAACTTCTCCTCCATACATAATATACAGAACTTGTTGCCGGTTTTATATTACAGCAGTTTTTTAGTGTTTCCCATTTTAGAATTGGATCCGTTCTATCTTCCTGTTTAGATAAGTTAGTGTTATATATATATTTCTCATTCTTGAAGCTACTTATGTGATTATAGTAGCGCTTTTAAAAATTGCCTTCAGTAGATCCTATGTACACTTTATTATTCTCGTTATTGGCTATTGAATTATTTCTACTAATTATGCACACACGTAGACACACACACACATATGTGTGTGTATGTGTGTGCGTGTAGTGACGCAGCAAATTCTAAAAGCTTAAGAGATATTATCTGAAAATTATTTTACTATAGAAACTGAAAATTATTTTAATTCTATCTGGTTTATAGCCAGATTACAAAGGCTGTTGCTAATAAGTTTGCATCACTGTGTCGTGCCAGACATTTTTTTATCGTCAGAATCAATCTTGCACACTTATAAATCTACCATTCGTCTGTGCATCCAACATTACTGCCATTCTGCTACTGCGGTTATGTCTTGAGATTCTCGACAAAATCCAAAGAAGGATTTGCAATTTTATCGGTCCTGACCTGGCACCTCGACTTCAGTCACTTTCCAACCGCCGTGACCTAGCTTCCCTCTTTCTTTTCTATAAATACTTTCATAGCAATTGTTCCAGTGATCTCCCCTTCTTGGTACCTCAACCACAGAATTTAAGTGTACCACTAGATTGGCAACAAGGTTTCATAGTTTTACTGTTGAAATAGCTCGATATAACCGCATGTTCTATTCTAATGTTTTCTTTTCTCGTTCTTCTTGCCTGTGTATGTCTCTTCCGTTTGCTTGCTTTCTTGTCACCTATAATTTTCAAAAATTTAAATGAAACTTTAATCGCTATCTTCTGTCTTCTTGAATATTGTTCTTTTATTGTCCTTTCTCCTCAAAACGTCTTCTAATTTTCTTCCAGTCTCAGTAACCCCTTAAGTTTATTTATGGATAGAACCTTTCGTTGTCTGTAACTAAATTTCGGTTGTTACTATGGGATGCTCTGTATGCTAGCAACAACTATGTTTACCTTGGATTTACAGTAATTTGGGTTTTTGCCGTAAAAAATATATATGCTCTGTTATAATAAAAACGTTGATCTCTCTATGGATCAGTATTAATATTTGTTATTACTAGGTTCCACCTGGATTATATACCAACGGACCTATTACCTGTACTATATATATATATATATATATATATATATATATATATATATATATATATATTGTTTGAATAAAAACAAACCACTTTAAGGTTCCATGTAATAAGTTATTTCACCACAACGCCATTAAAAGGGCTCTGGATCATCAGACTTTACTTCCCAAAGTTGAAATGAAAAATGAAAAGGGGTTATGGTGAAATAACTTATTACATGGAACCTTAAAGTGGTCTGTTTTTATTCAAACATATCTGCTCTGAACTTACATTGAGCTCTCTAGATATCATCCTCCTTGGGTCTACCCATACGGATTACCTAGTTTTGCATAAACTAATATATATATATATATATATATATATATATATATATATATATATATATATATATATATATATATATATATGACATTTAGAAAAACTAATTTTCTTTCTATTTTCAGTCTCGAGCAACGCCATCTTGGGAAAAATAATATGTGATTTAATTAATTTCAACACATACAAATGTATCCACACGCGGTACATCTTTTTTGTTATTCATCTGACGAAGCCATTAGAGGCGAAGTGCATTATCGAATATTATTTTTCGAAACATACGTTCATGGACGTTTTTCCAAATGTCAATAACTTATATATCTGCCGAGATTACGTATCCAAATTTATTACATACTGTCGACATAGAAAACGCATGTAAAAAAAAAGATTTCTTTCATTTATTTTCTATCCATTCTTAAGGATTTTCCATTTCAAAACTCGGACTTAAAGCGGAGAATATAAAATGTTAAACGATTTTTTTTAAAAACTCATTTTCTTTCTGTTTTTAGTTTCGAGCAACGCCATCATGCAAAATGATCCATCAGAATCCTTAGTAAAGTCCTCTCTTCATCCAAAATAAGCTAATGTTATTTACAGTGTGTGGTGGAGAAGTTCACAACTCTCAGATCTAAAATGTGAAACAAACGGTTGATAGGCAATGCAGTGGTTCACAATTTTTTTGAAATCGGAGCGCACTTGTAATCCTACCAAGATTGTAGGCATACAATATACAAATTTCAGAAAAATATGTTATAATGAAGTCATTATATTCAGAATAGAAATAATGCAATAAAAGAAATGAAATATACCCTAAGTTTATTCATTCTTGTGTTTATAAGAAACATGAGCCTGATGAGTTTTAGTGAATTCTTTAATGTTTGCACGTATATTTGATAGGCAGACTCTCATTTCCTCGTCAATACATTGAAGAGTTCCTCACTTTTTGCACTTAATTCTGGTGAGAGCAGAAAAGCCTAATTTACATAAATACGATGTTTCAAACTGTATTAAAATGGTCAGAGGTTTTTCTTTTAGATATTCACACACGTTCTTCTTTTATAGAAATCCAAAAAAGCTTAAAAAGACAATTCATTATGTTTCATCATCAACCCGCGATCAGTGGATATGATTTATCACATTTGCTTAGAAACAAATAAGAGATAAATTATAAAGGATAAATTACTATGAAAGTATAAGACAGCTTCTAAATAAAGAATACTAATTCTCGTCGTCATTTTATGTTACATAATACATCTTTTACTAATCAATTTTCTCGAACTAGCCATGGAGGATCGACCAGAAACTCCTATCAGTTCAATACAGCAAAACAAAACCTTCCTATCATTGAAGCTGTCCTCGAGGCAAAGAGACGGGTATCGTAATATAATAAAGTAAATATATTTATTTCTTATATCTGGACATATATTTCTCTGGAATGCCAGGGCGCACCTAGACACCTAAGCACATCAAAAGTCTAGGCTTTATAAAAGAACGTTCATATTAGCGAGAAAATATTTATAGAAAAGTCCTAGAAAAGTTACATTACAGTGGCGGGAACGCCTAGGAGCCAGGTCAGGACCAATAACATTTCAGATTTTTCTTCTCGAACTAAACCCGACTTGACAGGGATATTTAGCGCACGGACGCTTGGCAGATTTATACATATGTGAGATAGATTCTAGCGAGAAAATATTGTCTGGCAGATCTAGCAAATTGTCAGTGGATCTAGCAATTGATTCAATATAATCTTTCCAATTCATGTCAGCGGAAAAAAAGCTAGCTTGAGAAGCCACAGTGAGTTACTCCTCTGGTAGTTAGCTTCAGCCGTGGATGACGAAAAGGTTGATAAACCGTCAGAATGAAAGCAGTAAGATTACTCTATGTCCCTTTCCTCCGCTGACTAACGGAAAAATTCATTCCGCAATTTGAAACTGAGGAGATAAAGAACGGTCAACAGCTATGATTTTATACACTTCCGTTAAATCAAAGATTATTTCTACGGTAAATTAATATCGATACAAGGGGGCACGTCGTCACGTGATTAATGCTTACTGAGCTGATTTATTTTTTTGTCATTGCAACTGCTTCGTGAGATTGATCCACACTGGGTGTTGTATACGTCTGGACCATTTAGTAATTAAAAGCGGGTATACATGAATCGCTGAATGAAAAGACGTTGTTTTCCTTTCTATTTCCAGATCATCTCTTTTCTCTCTTCTCCCACCTAATATTATATCTTACTACTTATGATTATGTAATATCCTATCCTATCTATCTATCTATCTATCTATCTATCTATCTATCTATCTATCTATCATGGTCTGCTTCTATCTTTATATCTAAGTCTCGTAGTCTAGTCATATCTATCTATCTATCTATCTATCTATCTATCTATTTATCTATCTATCTATCTATCTATCTATCTATCTTGGTCTACTTCTATCTTTATATTTAAGTCTCATAGTCATATCTATCTATCTATCTATCTATCTATCTATCTATCTATCATGGTCTGCTTCTATCTTTATATCTAAGTCTCGTAGTCTAGTCATATCTATCTATCTATCTATCTATCTATCTATCATGGTCTGCTTCTATCTTTATATCTAAGTCTCGTAGTCTAGTCATATCTATCTATCTATCTATCTATCATGGTCTGCTTCTATCTTTATATTTAAGTCTCATAGTCATATCTATCTATCTATCTATCTATCTATCTATCATGGTCTGCTTCTATCTTTATATCTAAGTCTCGTAGTCTAGTCATATTTATCTATCTATCTATCTATCTATCTATCTATCTATCTATCTATTAGTGAACATACATAATATCCAACGTCGATAACACTACTCGGAGTTTCATGCAGTTAATGCAATTTTCAGTTGTGAATTCTGAACGTTATTTGTCGCGTCCTCTTCATGGTAATTCAAATTCAAAATGGAGCGTACATACTTGTCTATTTAAAATATAGAATAAAATATTAATTATGTTCGAATGTCAGAGAATCTGAAAATAAAAAGAAAACGATAGATAACGGTCAGAATTCACACCTGAAGATTGTTAGAACTGAATGAGCTCCGAGTAGTGTTATCGACGTTGGATATTATGTATTTTCACTAATAGATATTTATGGCTCTGTTTCATAACACTGAGCACTGTTTTTATAACACCTTAGGAGTAAATATACTTCAGTACGCGCAAACGTGTGTGCGTGTATGTGCAGATTTTCCTACCCATTTCTGTCTGTCTGTCTGTCTATCTATCTATCTATCTATCTATCTATCTATCTATCTATCTATCTATCTATCTATCTATCTATCTCTGCTGAAATATATGTATCTCTCACAGTCAATTCATATCTATGTATTTATTTCAGTGTATCCTTTACTCTCTCTCTCTGTATATATATATATATATATATATATATATATATATATATATATATATGTGTGTGTGTATTTAAGTATGTTTGAAACGGTACAGAAGCTTATTAGGGCGATACATGATATTGTCGAAATTAATATCGATATCGATTAATTGTTGCAACCAGTGTTGCAGCATTACAGTTCCTTTTAAAGATTCATTTTCTTTTTCCAAATTCATTCGGATGCCACTGATGGATTTATGTGTTCCTTTGACATCTGTAGCCTCTTCACTTGTGTTCCTTTATCGGAGACTATTGATATTTGCAGCGATATGTTATATCGTAGTGATTTGACTCCTCCGAATATACCTGAAGAAGTGTTCGTTGAACTCATAAAATTTGCCACCATGTTTGTCGATATTAATTTCGACAATATCATGTATCGTCAGATCGATGGTGTAGCGATGGGTTGCTCTTTGGGTCCGTGTTGGCAAATATTTTTGTGGGTTTTTATGAGGAAAGCCTTATGTTAAGTTCTGCCCGGCCCAAGGTTTACGTTCGGTATGTGGATGACACTTTTTGTGTGTTCAGCTATGAATCGGAAGTGGATCAATTTTTTCCCTACTCAACGGTGTTCATCCTGCCCTTAAATTTACAGTAGATAAGGAGGTCAGTTGTTCATTGCCCTTCTTAGATGTTCTTGTTCAAAGAATTCCTTCCTCGTTTATTACCTCTGTTTACAGGAAGTCTACTTTTACAGGACTATATACGCGATGGGACTCCTTTTGTCCTAAACGACAAAAGATAAATTTGATTAGGACTCTGACACATAGGGCGCTAATGATTTGTTCGGGTGACACCTTGAAACATTAAATCAGTTATTTAACTGAGATCTTTGTGAACAATGGTTATCCGTTGAACATTGTTCAATCGGTTATTCGAGTTGAGACTGCCAGGCTCAACAAAATAAAACCTGCTTCAGTGGGTAAATGTCCGGTCTATCTTCGTTTACCGTGGTTGGGTAGGATTAGTGAATCCTTCGCCAAGCGGATTTCATGTAGTTCACGTGAGTGTTATTTTGCAGCCAATGTTCGTGTTGTCTTTCAAACTAAGTCCGTACTTCCATCTATGTGTAAAGATGTTCTACCCCCCGCACACCATATTGATTCTGTTATTTACCATTTCAAATGTAGTTGTGGATGCGATTACATAGGTAGAACGACACAGCGGTTTGACGTTAGAATTAAACAACACGTACCTGCTATAATACTGAATAAAAATTTTTCTTTGGGCGATACCATTCGTAACATGTATGGGTCTTCGATTGCGGATCACTTTATAAAGAATCCCACTTGTGCGATGGATTTCAGTCTGAACTGGTTTTCCGTTTTGGCCAGTTCGCACTGATTATTCCATCTTAAGGTGTTGGAGACGCTTTACATCAGGTCCAGGCAACCTGCTCTTTGTAAACAAAGAGATTGTTTGCTTGGACTTGCTGTGCTGCGTTTCTAGCATCTTTGTTGCTATAATTTTTATAAACATTTTTTTTCTCCCTGTCCAATCATTCATGTCATCCCTAACAGACTTTTTATTTTTCTTTTCCTCATAATTTTAGTTCACCGTTAACAGTTCTGATGAGAGGGAACGAAACCGGTCGACTGGTGTGTGTTTTGTTTTAAATCAATCATGGTCTACAATATAAAATTTTCTTGTTTTTAATGCTTTAATATATATATATATATGAAGAAATATCGTCTTAAGATGTGCTATATTTATGGGATAAAGTGCTCAATATCAGAGATAGAGCGTGTGTAAATATAACAGTGAAAGTGAACATAGAAGTCAACACTTAGAGGTGACAGTCTGTTTCATGCTAGATGCAATCGTCAGGCCATATATATATATATATATATATATATATATATATATATATATATATATATATATATATCAGGGTCTATCTATTTCTATCTCTGTAACTGTCGCTGTTCATTGTTATCTATCTATCTCAGTCTGCTTATATACATCTATATTTTGCAGTCTATTCATAACTACGTATCTATTTCAATGTATTCTTATCTATCTATCTATCTATCTCAGATTATCCCCGTCTCTCTTTCATTCATAGCTATCTATATATATATATCTATCTTCTGTAAGCATTAAAAACAGATCATATAGGCGATTCACTAGTTTTTCTGCACGTAAAGAGCTTTTGCGTTTATCGGTAATTATGGCAAACGTCTTGTAATTAGATCTGCAAATCACTTTAAATCCCTGCATTTCTCATTAGTACTAATTGCTTTCTAGATGCGCAGCACACGCTTTTCACCACGCGTAAATTATTAAAGCCACAAACTCATGCGCAAAACCTCTCATAAACATTTATACACATTCACACGGTGAATACCCACATTCATTCGCATACAAACGGCCGTAATAATTTGCATACACAATCGCACACACATTACTAAGACGTAAAACTGCAATAAATTATTTCAGTGTCCATCAAAAGGGAAAGAAATGTTTGATAAGGCCGTAGTATTGCACGAGGAACGAGAAAGTTACAAGACTATTGCTTCCTTTTCAAAAGGCCTTATAGACTCGGCAGAGATCGTAATGGCAAATGTCTCCATTATAGTAATAATAGCCATTTCCTTATAAGGAAATATTTGGGATTCATCGACCAAGTAGCCAGTACTAATGTTGGTTGAAATTGATAAAATCTTTCTCTTAAAACAAATTTTCAAGGAATTTTGTTTCTCAAGTCCAGTAGCTGTTATCGCTCTTTCCAGTATTGATGACGGTTTCTTTCCTCACCTTTTATTCGAAATAGTGTGGAATACCACCAGTTATTGATTTTGTTAATATTTTCTGTTCTTGTTACATGTGATATCTATTTTACTTCTTGCTGTTTTTGAAAGTCATTGAGTATTATGATTTCTGTTGTGCTAATCCGCAAGGTTCGAAGGTGATTTTTGCCAAGGCCCTTACGCTTCACTCGCTCACACATTTGGGACCATCTGTATTAGATAGCGGTTTTATATAGCTGACAGTATGGTAACCGTAATGGTAAAATTAATCGAAACGGTAATGATAAAATTAGTCAATTCCAGACAGAAAATATTCAGCATTCATTGACATAATGATTGGTAATTTTGACGGTAAAATTAGTCATTTCCAGTCAGGAAATATTCAGATTTTATTGACTGAAAAATTGGTAATGGTAATGGTAAAATTAGTCATTTCCACAAAGGAAGTATTCAGCATTCATTGACAGAACAATTGGTAACGGTGATGATAAAATTAGTCATTTCCAGACAGTAAATATTCATTATTCATAGACAGAACAATTGGTAACGGTGATGGTTAAATTAGTCATTTCCAGACAGTAAATATTCATTATTCATAGACAGAACAATTGGTAACGGTGATGGTTAAATTAGTCATTTCCAGACAGTAAATATTCATTATTCATAGACAGAACAATTGGTAACGGTGATGGTTAAATTAGTCATTTCCAGACAGTAAATATTCATTATTCATAGAGAGAACAATTGGTAACGGTGATGGTTAAATTAGTCATTTCCAGACAGTAAATATTCATTATTCATAGACAGAACAATTGGTAACGGTGATGGTTAAATTAGTCATTTCCAGACAGTAAATATTCATTATTCATAGACAGAACAATTGGTAACGGTGATGGTTAAATTAGTCATTTCCAGACAGTAAATATTCATTATTCATAGACAGAACAATTGGTAACGGTGATGGTTAAATTAGTCATTTCCAGACAGTAAATATTCATTATTCATAGACAGAACAATTGGTAACGGTGATGGTTAAATTAGTCATTTCCAGACAGTAAATATTCATTATTCATAGACAGAACAATTGGTAACGGTGATGGTTAAATTAGTCATTTCCAGACAGTAAATATTCATTATTCATAGACAGAACAATTGGTAACGGTGATGGTTAAATTAGTCATTTCCAGACAGTAAATATTCATTATTCATAGACAGAACAATTGGTAACGGTGATGGTTAAATTAGTCATTTCCAGACAGTAAATATTCATTATTCATAGACAGAACAATTGGTAACGGTGATGGTTAAATTAGTCATTTCCAGACAGTAAATATTCATTATTCATAGACAGAACAATTGGTAACGGTGATGGTTAAATTAGTCATTTCCAGACAGTAAATATTCATTATTCATAGACAGAACAATTGGTAACGGTGATGATAAAATTAGTCATTTCCAGACAGTAAATATTCATTATTCATAGACAGAACAATTGGTAACGGTGATGATAAAATTAGTCATTTCCAGACAGTAAATATTCATTATTCATAGACAGAACAATTGGTAACGGTGATGGTTAAATTAGTCATTTCCAGACAGTAAATATTCATTATTCATAGACAGAACAATTGGTAACGGTGATGGTTAAATTAGTCATTTCCAGACAGTAAATATTCATTATTCATAGACAGAACAATTGGTAACGGTGATGGTTAAATTAGTCATTTCCAGACAGTAAATATTCATTATTCATAGACAGAACAATTGGTAACGGTGATGGTTAAATTAGTCATTTCCAGACAGTAAATATTCATTATTCATAGACAGAACAATTGGTAACGGTGATGGTTAAATTAGTCATTTCCAGACAGTAAATATTCATTATTCATAGACAGAACAATTGGTAACGGTGATGGTTAAATTAGTCATTTCCAGACAGTAAATATTCATTATTCATAGACAGAACAATTGGTAACGATGATGGTTAAATTAGTCATTTCCAGACAGTAAATATTCATTATTCATAGACAGAACAATTGGTAACGGTGATGGTTAAATTAGTCATTTCCAGACAGTAAATATTCATTATTCATAGACAGAACAATTGGTAACGGTGATGGTTAAATTAGTCATTTCCAGACAGTAAATATTCATTATTCATAGACAGAACAATTGGTAACGGTGATGGTTAAATTAATCCATATCCATAAGGGAAATATTCAGCATTTATTGACGAAAGAATGCGGAATATTAATGGTAAAATCAACATTTTTCCCTACGGGAACCATTTAGCATTCATTGACCGAACAAGGAGTCTGTTTTAGTTTCACATTGTATTGGCATGGTAGCCTACGATATGTGTAGGGGGCCTGAAATCAAAATTGTCTTTCTTCTAAGCTTATTACTCTACCAAGTATGACGAGGACCAGTCTACCCTATTATTTTAATCATTGCGGTTGGAAGAAAAGAGATTGATTAGTGCTTTTCGAGAGTGCATTAATGTCAAGTGAACACAACAGCCTCGACCATAATTTGAACACGGGATTCTCATTTCCTTTCCCGTGCGGGTAACCGTTACGCCACACGCATATGCAATTTTATTATTCTGTAGCTTTTTGTTTATTGCCATTGCTTTCCCGCCGATCACTTCTATGGCCTTTTTCTTATTTACAGTTTTTAAGGACATAAGCATTTCTTTCTTTTTCGGATAGTATCCATCAATGCTGTGACGATCAAGAGAAAGTGGTAATGCATCACATCAGTTATTGCAGATCATGTCTGAAAAAACAGGTTATCAGGTGTGTTGCTAGCGCAATTTGCTTTGTTTAAACCTATAGCAGGCTTCCGGTGACATTACGTTGAAACACCGGTTCCCCTACGATCACCGTAGTTAAGTAACGTCGAACCTGGTCAGTACCTAGACGGGTGATCGCTTGGAAATTAATTAATTAAAGTGCTGTAAGCTTGGATGTGCGGGTGGTGCAATGTTGGGTCCTTTATATTCATTTACGCGCTAATTACATTGGGAAATATATGAAACCACCTCTTCTCCCTCCAGGTGTAAGACTTGTATTACTAAATCATTATTGTCACAAAAATAAAAGTCTTAGAATCTAAAATATTTTCTGGCTATAAATCACTTACATTGGGTCATTTAAAGACGAATCAAGCAAACCCAAACTAATGACAGTATACACAATTTGTTAATATTGAAGCATGTAAATCTCTTCAGGGAGGACTATCCTTCTTCGAACCTCGTGGCTTGGCGATGTAGAATTAGAAAGAGCTCTACCAAATAAGAGAAACTACATCATTTGAGGACTTTCAGTAGCAGCAACAGCTAAAATGAATGTAATTCCAAGATAAAATAATGATATAATCAAGAGGTCGACATTCTACATTACTTTGAACAAAAAGTTAGTATGGAAATCCTCATCAATACCGGAAATAGCAATAACAGTTTGCGGACTTGAATAATCAACCCCTTCCCCAAAGAAAAATGTTTTAGGAGAGTAGAATTGGCTACTCGGGCAATAAATGCCAAATGTTTCCTTATAAGGAAACAGCTATTATTACGATTACTGTTATCTTTGTATTGTACCGTTGAATTAAAATATCTTAAAGCATTTTGATCAGGTTTTTTCGGTTAACATATGACATCTATCTATCTATCTATCTATCTATCTATCTATCTATCTATCTATCTGTCATAGGTCCTTACCTATAACTACAGAATGAACTCTTCCTAACACTATGTATACTACGCCTCTCATTAAGACTCTAACAGCAGATTTATTTTTAGAACATTATGATCCAAAATTGGAAATAATAGTCGCGATTGACGCGAGTGCCTATGGTGTTGGGGCAATTATACTTCATAAAATGCCGGATGGGCCACTAAAACCCATCGCGCATGCTTACTCGCAAATCGAAAAAGAAGCGCTGGCGATTATTTTTACGATTACAAAATTTCACAGATAAATTTACGGTAGATTTTTCAACTTGCAGACGGACCACAAGCCGTTACTAACAATATTTGGATCAAAGAAAGGTCTACCTGTCTACACTGCTAATAGATTACTAAGATGGGGGACGATTTTATTAAATTATAATTTCAAATTGGAGTATCTTCCATCAAACAAAATCGGGCATGAAGACGGTCTTTCGAGACTAATACCAAAGAAAACGGAGCCATTAGAAGTTTCCGTAATTGCAGCTCTACGATATGAGGAAGATATTAGAACATCATTATGTAGTACAATTCGAAACCTCCCCGTCACATTACAGGAAATAAGAAACGAAGCAGTGAATGACGAATTTATAAAGGAAGGGAAAACAAAAATTGCAGGAAAAGATAAGCATATATCAGACATTTTTCGTCATTTGATAATATTCTGCTATGTAATGAAAGAGTAGTAACCCCCAAAACGCTACAAAGGCGAATCCTCAAGAATTTTCACATGGGCCACCCAGGAAAGAACAGAATGAAATCCTTAATGCGAAGTTACATGTACTGGCCAAACATGGATCAAGAAATTATACATATGGTGGACAAATGCAAGGCCTGTTCCTTAGCAGCCAAGGCAACTCCGATCACCCATAAGCCATGGCCTAAGACAGATCGAGAATCCATGTAGATTTCGCAGGTCCATTAGAGAGTTTCTACTACTTGATTGTAGTAGACAGTTACAGCAAATGGCCAGAAGTGTTTCGTTGTAGAAAACCTACCTCTGAGACGACAATATATTGCCTTCACGAGCTGTTTGCTGCTTTCGGAGTGGTTGATTGTTTAGTCACCGATAATGGGACACAATTTACATCTGCGGATTTTCAAGAATTTTGTGAAACTTTTCAGGTGAAACACATCAAATCTCCGCCATATCAGCCAAGGTCAAACGGGCAAGCGGAGAGGTTTGTAGATACATTAAAAAGAGCACTAAGGAAAGCTTATGACGTACCAACAGAAAAGGCTTTACAACAATTCTTGCAAGTGTATAGAATTACACCGAACAGTACTACGCCATCGGCATTATCACCGGCGGAAGTAATGTTCGCCCGAAAAATTAGATCGGTATTCGACAAATTACTGCCAAAACAGACGAAGCAATCAACAACGTCGTTTGTACCAAAAAGAAAATTTAGCCCAGGGGAGAATGTTTTTTTAAAATATTCAAAAACAATACATCCTATTAGGAGCCAGGTACAATAGAGAAATAAATCGGGAACGTGATTTACATAATTCAGGGTCCGAAGTTCTCGCATAAAGTGCACTTAAATCAGATCAGGAAGAGGCTGTTAGAGAATTCTAACGGTCTACCCCAGGAAGAGGAGGAAGTAATGGACACAATATTTGACACATTCAATATGCTTCAATAGGCCTCAAGCAATTTCAGAACCGCAGAAATCAAGCAGAAAAAGAAAATTTACAGAGCCTTTGATGATTAATCCGAAGAGGAAAAATATTAAAGAACTCTGTGAGGTAAAAAGATTGGGAGGGGGTGTCATGGGTCCCTACCTATAACTACAGAATGAACTCATCCTAACACTATGTATACTACACCTCTCAAGAGAGAGTGACGAATCTATATACGCCCTACCACTCTCGAAGAAAGGGAATTTGTCGGCTGCTTCTAATTAACGCTAAAAGCTCTTCGCTATGAATTTAGCACTCTGGTAGCCAATAATGCTTATATCTCGTATATAATGCGTTAAAAATTCCTTTCTTTGTTTGCGTGAACTGATAGTCTAAGAATGAGAGTCTACGAATGATGTTAAATCGGTTTCGATCCTGGTTTAAAGCAATCGCATTAGTCACGCTGAAGAGCTGTGATACAGCGAACCAGTCTGTCTGTGGATGACTATATATATATCTTTGAGGCTTGTCAGCAAATGTAGGAATATGCACAAGTACTCGTTAAGCCAGTTAGTCCCTGAAAGAGAGGAAAATATATAAAATAAAATTATGTAAGAGCGTGATGGTTGGCGTGATAGACCTATGAAAGTCCGATCTAACTCGACCGAATAATTAATAAGTCTGATCGTTCAAAAAAAGGCCAAATTGGCAATTATTTTTAGCCTTTTTTTTGCATGTAGATCATAATGGAAGCCTTATTAATAAAAACAAAAGAAAAAAAATTCTTAAAAATATTAATTATGAACATGGACACAATATCCTGTCCGTGTTTTGAAAAAAATGAAAACATTTTATAAAACATAAATGCAACAAACTATTTCTTTAACAGTTAAAATATTTAATCCTTGAAAATGGCTATATATATAACCGAAAGTGCTCGGAGACAAAGAACATTCGGACAGTTTTTATATAATTTATCATCTGAAAAAAATAAATATATCATATTTATCTATCCCGGTAAATCCTTTACGAATCCACCATTCAGCCCTTCACAGCTAGGATCCGCCATGACACAATGTCGTCTCATCTGCCTTCCTTTCGTAACTCAATCGTAAGAAGAGAGTTCCATTCAGATAGCTTCTTTAATAACTGGTACAGACGCCCGAGAGAGAGCTTCCCCGATCACTCTGATTTTAACCTTTTTAAGCTTAAAGGAAACTGTTACCTATATTATATATCCATATAATATACATTTCTTCATTACGCCTCTTACGCCCTTGCAACACCCTAATTCTAGTAAGCCTCTACTTTGAGTATCTTTTGGGACTTTTAATGGTGAGTATGCCTGCTGCAGACGCCTGATCATGCACATTTGTGTTTGTTCAACACCCAGAGAGTACACCTGCAGTTTATACTGCAACTCTACTGTGCGGAGAGTAGTTATAGTTTTCTGGGAGCGCGTTATCTAGCGTGATCAACAGTTTGAATAAAGCCAGCACCTTCAAAACCTCGGTCACGATGACTTGTGACTTCGTGCAAGCACAACCATCGACGCTTCCCAAGAAGTTCCGTCTACCCAATTTCACTGAAGGATTCTGTCAACTGGTGGTATGGTTTTCAGGTACATTCTATTTGTGTCGCAAGCTGGGATCTCCTCCACCATCAAGAAATTACCTTTCTGACATACATCTATCTATGTCATCCTCTTCATATCTATCTATCTATCTATCTATCTATCTATCTATCTATCTATCACACTCTTTTTATTATATATTTATCATGGTGAGATTCGAACCCGGGTGTCATGGTCGGAAAGCGAACATTCTAATGTCCCCATGCCTTGTATTGGACGAAAAATAATATTCTATATATAAATATAAAGTCACAATTACTTTCTTTCTTCACTCTTTCCTTCCTTCCTTCCTTCCTTGCTTTTTTCCGTCTTTTAATCTATCCTTCCTTCCTTCCTTCCTTCCTTCCTTCCTTCCTTGCTTTCTTCCATCTTTTAATCTCTTCTTCCTTCCTTCCTTCCTTCCTTTCTTCCTTCCTTCTTTTGAACTCTCCTTCCTTCCTTGCTTTCTTCCATCTTTTAATCTCTCATTCCTTCCTTCCTTCCTTCCTTCCTTTCTTCCTTTGACCTCTCCTTCCTTGCTTTCTTCCATCTTTTAATCTCTTCTTCCTTCCTTCCTTCTTTTGACCTCTCCTTTCTTCCTTCCTTGCTTTCTTCCATCTTTTAATCTCTTCTTCCTTCCTTCCTTCCTTCCTTCCTTCCTTCCTTCTTTTGAACTCTCCTTCCTTCCTTGCTTTCTTCCATCTTTTAATCTCTCATTCCTTCCTTCCTTCCTTCCTTCCTTCCTTCCTTCCTTTGACCTCTCCTTCCTTGCTTTCTTCCATCTTTTAATCTCTTCTTCCTTCCTTCCTTCCTTCTTTTGACCTCTCCTTCCTTCCTTCCTTGCTTTCTTCCATCTTTTAATCTCTCCTTCCTTCCTTCCTTCCTTCCTTCCTTCCTTCCTTCCTTCCTTCTTTTGACCTCTCCTTCCTTCCTTCCTTCCTTGCTTTCTTCCATCTTTTAATCTCTCCTTCCTTCCTTCCTTCCTTCCTTCCTTCCTTTAATCTCTCCTTCCTTCCTTCCTTCCTTCCAACAAGACTCACGTTATTCCCTGGCTGTAATACATGGAAGATAGCCTAATTTAATTTTTTGCTCGTAATGATGTCGTGCCCAAATCTGACTTCACTAACCTTATATACATAAACATGTCAATCATGTTATATTCAGCCAATGCATTGCAAGAATAGAAGTCAAAAAGGTCTAGTTACAAACACTAACAACTAAATTACTACGCAGTGCTGATTGTAGGTGCGACACTGGATAAACCAAAACTTTTCTAGAGTTACTTACTCTGTCTATGGAATTGAGAATAAGGCAACTAGATCCATTTTAGAGTGATAGGAGCCCTGAAAAGACAAGGAATTAAAGTTTTAACACGACCAGTAATTTAACTCTAGACTCAATTATAAACTCGACAAATTTGTACGTATTGACTACAACATGAAATCAACCATTATTTGCCAATAAACTCAATTAAAAATCTGACGGATATTTACCTATAAACTCAAGTATAAAACCAATCAATGTTTATTTTGTGACGCACGGTGGCCGCTAATAATTAAGTATAACTCAAATTCCCCATTCTATTCGCATAATCTCGTTAAGTAGGATATTCACCGTTTTCCCTTGCTTTTTCTTGCAATAAATACGTTCTGTAACTGTTTAAATAAGCCCACTTTCCCGAGGACGTGACCCAGAAACCAAAACTGTCTCTTTATGAGTTTCTCTGTTCCTTTTTCAGTTAACATTTCTTTGTTGTTCACAAGTTCAACCAGTGATTTGTTTGTTTAACGGTATATCAACACCTTATGGGTCATTTAATGACGAAATTTAATTTTCTAGGGATTTTAGGTAATATTTTTCATTTTATTGCTGGTATTTTTATTTTACAAAACTGATTTTAAAAAAAAAAATTGTACATTTTTTTTTGACTCCGAGTTTTGGGAATTCATTATTTTTCAATAGCCTGGACCCCAACAGGTGCTACTACACCAAACCAGGGTGGATCTGAGAAAAACAGGAATTAAGAGTTGGTTCCAACTTTTCAAAATCAGCCGACCAGAGGTTTTGCTGTAGTTTGCAGTCATACCCAAGACGTCAGTCTGTGGTATATTTTCTTTTTAGATATTCTTTAGATATTATTGTTAAGATAAAACAGTATTTAATTACAACCGCAAATAAATATTTTAAAAGAACAAAAGAGTAAAAGTCAACCAAAGATAATTAACCATTTCAGTGAATACCTTGTTAGCAGCGCGGCTCGGCTTAACGTCCGGTAAATCCTAAATCAAAACCTGAATCATCAACGCACAATAATTCACACTAATTCGACTGGATAGTTCCATTCAATAGTCACTGCAGTCAGTAGCCTGACACCGCTATTAATACAGCCGACGAAAACATATACTCATAAGTCTAGAACGTCACGTTCGAACCTCGGTGTCGGTAGTTACTGATTTTCTTTCTAAGTTTACTACTTATTCAAGTATAAACCAATGCTTGCTTATAGACGCAAGTATAAATGCAATGAATTTTTGACTATAGACAGTAGTATAAATACAATCATTGTTTACTATATATTCAAGTATTAACATAACCAATGTTTGACTATAATAGCTAGCTACATGTATTCGAGGATACTTGTGTACCAGGGCGGCTAGCCAATCCCCAATTCAGACGCTCGCTCAGGCACATTTGTGCTTGTTCAACACCCACAGAGCCCACCTGTAGTTTATACTGCAACTATGCTGAGCAGACCTTAGTCACAGTTTCTGGGAGAGTGCGTATTATCTAGCGTGATCAAAACCTGAACAAGGCCAGTACACTCAAAGCCTCTGTCACGATGATTTGTGACTTCGTGCAAGCAAAGCTATCGACGGCCCCCAAGTGTTCCGGCTATCCAATTTCATTCACAAGGTTTGGGTCAACCCGTCGTATGGTTTTCAGGCACTTCCCAAAGGTAACTCACGCTGGGATCGTCGCCCACTCTAGACCGATAACATCAAGAGGTCTCCTTCCTGACAAATCAACCGGGGTGAGATTCGAACCCGGGTCTCATGGTCAAAAAACGAACCACTCGGCCTCTCTTATGCATAATTTCGAAGTTAAATGAACCAATCCACCTTAGAATAAGAAGGTTGCAAAATTTATTATATACATCAGTGTTTCTAAATGTCGATACGCACATATAAATAGATGCAGGTGTGTATATCATAATAACGGGGTGGATATTGGTAAGATTCCTACAATGAGTGAAAAACTGTTGATTGTAATTGAACGCCCGGGACATCAGCATATGTTTTCAAAGCTTTAACAGGAATATAATCGTAATCACGTCAGCATCACCTCCAATCTAATCTAATCAAATCTAATCATTAAAAACAAGTATCTCTCACTACAAATAATTATCTTTCCATACAACGACCTGAGAAATTCAGCGGTAGGTGTCAGCAATATAGATTAAACATTATAATGTGAAGATTTCCAATCAAAATTCATCTAATTTACCTATACTTATAAAATTTGACCTGTCACCTGTTGATACTTAGTGCAATCCGTGCACACATCGACCAACACATCATGAACGATCAAAATACAACTATCAACATAAGACAAATACTAGTAGATAACAGCAAAATACTATACAGTACTCATTGCAAGGAAAGACACAAAACCCTAGAAGCTATTATTATAAAAAATAAACAGCTCACTTTAAATAAAATATTATTCACCACATCATATTTTATCAGTATTATGATAATACAATAAGCAATATATATATATATATATATATATATATATATATATATATATATATATATATATATAGATAATATAAAAGGCTCAAATACTAATATTCCATGGTTATAATTTATTACATTGGAATCGTAAATCACGATCCAATAATTTTTAGGTCTGATGAATTGGATTACGATTCCAGTGTAATAAATTATAACTATGGAATATTAGTGTTTGTGCTTTTTATATTATATTCTTACACCGTCCTGGACATTGAGTTCTACCTGGATTCTATCCTCTTGGGTATTTATTTATATAAATATATTTATATATATATATATATATATATATATATATATATATATATATATATATATATATTGACCACTAATATTATCTATCTATCTATCTATCTATCTATCTATCTATCTATCTATCTATATATATATATATATATATACCCTTGTGTAAATTCATTGAAACAAAACGAATAATTTCATTATTACTTGCATTTTTTCGTATTTTTCCAATGAAATATGATACAGTGCACATGTAAGTACTTTGTATGTCCATTCCTCGAAGTCTTTTCACTATTAATTTTTTCTTGCAGATTGACAACAGGTTCTCGAATGGATTTAAATCAGGTGAGTTTCCAGGCCAGTCTATAGTACTTTGATTTGCTCACTGGTAAAGCTTCATAGTGTGTTCGTGCAGCGGTACAATTTTCGTACGATTCCTTGGGTTATCGTCCATCGCAGACAATGGCCATAGGACAACTAATCGACAATCGAGGCAATAGTTTCTATGCGTGATATAATCTGATGCAATGACAGATGACGCAATATTTTTCAAGGCCCAAAGATTTTCATCATACACCCCGAAAATAGATTCATATTACTGCAGACCACTGCAAATGACCTAATGTGCCACTCACATGGGTTTAAAACTGACCGTATGGTGAAAGAAAGCGGTGTTTTCAATTAATTTGCACCATGGTATATATATATATATTATAAATTAATTGATTTAAAATATGGTTTTTCCGCTACACAGTTCTAACGATGTTTCAAAAATGGAAGGTCCGAATTTAATTTTGTAATTAAATTAAAGACATTAGTTCCATTTCATCCTCAAGCGAATTTTGGAGTAACTTTTAAAATTACTGGGTTTTAAAGACACAGCTAAAATCATAATTCACGTTTCCAAGGTTACAGATAAATTCACTTCCACTAGACAGGGGTGTTTGCGTGTTCTTTATTCCTGTATTTTGATGTATCCGTTATTAGTTACATTTTGGTAGGGGGTAGGGATGTATTCTTCAATGAAATCTGACATCCGTTAAATGCATGTCGTCTGGATTTTTTAAAACTTTTATTGTTAACGGTAAAAATTCTTACGGCATTTTTTCTATTTGTATATTTAAAGATTTTCGGGGGGTGTTCAGGTTAGAATACGTTTTATTTAACTACAATAAAATATTTTCACTATTAATTTTTAATAGACTATATTTCTTTTAAGAACAAGTAAATGTATTAGAATCCCTTACATTATGTAGAGTTATTTTCACATCAACTATAAGTATGTATATTATTAGGTAACAACTTTTTTTTAAGTAAACTTTATGACAATGACGCCAAAAACAGCAAATTGATTTCACTGATTTAGTAAACTTTTATTTTTTATAAACTTAGTAATATCTTGTTTCTCATGTAAGTACAGAGGACATGGGTCATCCAATGGCTTACATCTTCTAGCTTTTCATATTAAATTCATTTTACTGTAGGTGTTTTATTTGATTCCATTAAGTGTTTGTAGTACTTGGAGGTTAGAATACGTTTTATTTAATTACAATTTTAAAAGATGTTTAGGTTAGTATTTCTTTTCATTTAACTACAATTTTAAATACAGCTTTAAAATATTTTCATAGTTAGTTTTAATAGACTATATTTCTTTTTTAAAAGAAGTAAATGTACTAGAATTACTTACAGTAAGTAAAATTATTTTTACATATCAAGTATAAGTATGTATATTACCTTTTAAAAAAATTTTTTATATTTAAATATTATTTAAGTAAAATTTATGACAATTACGGTAAAAATACCTAATTCATTTCTCTGATTTAGTAAACTTTTTTTTATACTTAGTAATATATAGTTTCACATGTCTGTACAAAGGACATGGGGCATTCAATGGCCTACATCTTATAGCTTTGCATCATAATTTAATTTTTCTGTAGGTGTTTTATTGGATTCCTTTAAGTGCCAGTAGTACTTTGAGAGAGGTGTTTTGGTTAGAATACGTTTTATTTAACTACAATTTTAAAAGATGTTTAGGTTAGAATTCGCTTTAACTAAAATTTTAAATACAACTTTAAAGTATTTTCACTGTTATTTTAATAGACTTTTTTGTAAATGTAATAGGATTACTTACAGTATATAAAATTATATTTTCCCATTAAATATAAGTACGTATATTACGAGGTCACACTCTTTAAATTTATTTTTATTTTTTAAATATTTAAGGAAAATGTTTGACAATGACGGCATAATATAGCTATTTCATTTCTCTGATTCAGTAAATTTTTGTTTATTATAAACTTAGTAATATATAGTTTCTCATGTATGCACAATGGACATCTTATTAATTTCCATTTTACTGTAGGTGTTTTATTTGATTCTTTTAGGTGCCAGAAGTACTTCGAGAGAGATGTTTGATTTTTATATTTATTTAGCCTAAATAAACTTTGATGTTGGTTGAATCTTTTTTTTAACTCATGGCTCGTACAACCTATATATATATTTATGTTTTCAGGATTTTCAATTGAAGAGATATTGCATTGGTATACTAATGATTCAGTACCACATTTATTTTGTAGAGGGCAATTTTGAGGGTTTCTACAGTTACATAATTTTTCTTTATTTTCATCAGTTTTTATTTTTATTTTTCCATTGCCTAAATTTTTTTGGTTTTGGTATAAGTGTTTATTTAAGATATTAGCATTATGTTTCTTAATAATTTTTTCAAAGTTTTCCGTACAGCTGTAACTCAATTTTAGTGTATTTTTATTGAAAATAGTACTTAGTTTACTTCCACTAGGAAAATGCTTGACTATTAATGCGAGGAATTTTTGTCCTAATTTGTTTTTACCATTTGGTTGTATGGGGGTGTATACCAAATTATGTTCTACTTCTGTTTTTGTTATGGTTTCCATTTTCATTTTTTATATAAGTTAGTTTTGGGTTTTTGTAGCCACTCTCTTTTAGAGCTTTGTTATAGGAATTGATATGCTCATCGAAAATCTTGTCATTTGCTGAATTTGTACTAATTCTTTTACTGATAGATAATTATATCTTACTGCTCTTTCTTTTTATTTATATATACATATATATATATATATAATATATGATAAAAATAGAGTTTTAAGGTATACTATATATATGGGTAAAAGTACTCAATATCAAAGATAGAGCGTATGTAGATATGAAAATATTAAATTGGACAGTGAAGCAATTATCGGGCGGTCTGTTTCATGTTTTCGACGTAATCTTCAGGCATGAAACCTCGCCTAAAGATTACGTTTAAGCATGAAAATGGAACACTAAATGTGAAAATAGTATTTATTTTCAAATTTAGTATTCCATTCTTAAAGTTACTATTCTCAAATTGGATTTGAATATTCCATTTTGAAAGTTACTATTCAAATTGAAAGTGACTATTCGATTTTGAAAGTTACTATTCAAATTAAATGTGAAAAGGTATAGAATTGCATTGTTACGATCTCAAGGATGAGGGTACTAGACAACGGATATTAATTTAAGATAACTTATTTTAAGTTTGTGACGTCAAGCAATCAATGCAAATGACTTCCTGCCGCCATGTTTGATCAATCGATGACCAGATACCACGACAAAACATTTTGAATAATTAAATCAAAACGGAAAAGATCTTTCAGAATAATTAAATAACTAATTAGCGCAACATATGCTGGAGGTTGGGTGGGAAAATAAAGAGATAATTTGGAAGGAGATCCTATGACTAAACAATAAATAGGGTGTGTCAAAAAATTAGCATTTTGAAATCTACACACATACACGTATTCATATTTGAAGAGTTAGAAAAATAATACAACTGTTTACAAGATGTTGGATAGACCTATATGAACAGAAATGAGAATATCTAGTAATACAGATATATATATATATATATATATATATATATATATGAAGAAATATAGTTTTAAAGTGTGCTATATTTATGGGATAAAGTGCTCAATATCAGAGATAGAGCGTATGTAAAAAATATAAATATAAAAGTGAACATTGAAGTCAACACTCAGGCTGTTTTATGTTAGACGCAATCGTCAGGCCAGGAGTGTTGTTTTTTTCTCTGCTATTTATACATACTGGTTTGTGGTGCATTGTGGTTAGTCTATTTTGTCGGTTATAGTTAATTAATCTATGTATTACAATTATATATCTATTATTTTATTATATATAATGGTATATATAATATTTATTTAACTCCGTGATTTTTAATTTTAATATTGCCATGTCTTATGTCCCATTAAATATAGTAATTACTGCATTTGAAGCCGCCTGGCGATTGCGTCCAGCATAAAACAGCCTGTCGCCTTCGAGTGTTGATATCCATGTTCACTTATATATATATATATATAAAATGTGAAAATATATATATATGTGAAAATATATAGAAAATAGGAAAGAACTGGTTAGGTGAATAATCCAAAGTTCTTTAGTATTTTTGTTATTTTTTAAAAATAGTGCCCGATAAAAAAGTAGAGCATAAATATAATTATTTATTTAAAAATATGATTCCAACACGCTACATAAGAGTTCTCATGTTTCAAAACAAGAGCCGAAAACTTCAATATAATTATTTGAATTAAATTGAATTAAAGTAAGCACTGTTCCATCTTCAAGCGAAATTTTTTTGGGAATAACTTATTTCTGAAATTTACGTGTTTTAATAGAAGATTCATTATTGAAATCAAAATTTCCATGGTAACGCTGAACTCTTATGTAGCGTGTTGGAATCGTATTTTTAAATAAATAATTATATATATATATATATATATATATATATATTTCTACGTGCTGTATTCCATCAGGACATATGCGATCACGGCACACCACAACTTCCTGTCTTTCGTAGTCTTTTAACCTTTCTTTATACGCTCCTGTCCGACATCCGTTTGTACAAGCACGTTAGATAAGTTACACGCTTTTTACTCCTCTTCTTTTTGTCTTGAATATATCCTGTGAGTGTCAAATTTGCCAAGCCCTCTTTTTTCATTTTTGCTTCTAGGTAGAAGTGTTCTTTTTTGTTGTCATTTTCCGTAAAACGTTCTCTTTGATAATATATGCACACAAATTTTCTTGTATAAACCGTGTTTCATAAGGACATGTGCGATCATGGTTCTTCACAACTTCATATTTTTTTTCTAGCTGTAAGAAAATTTCACAATTCGCAGTTCCTCCTACGCTCTGTTCTGACATCCGTTTGCACAAGCACCTTTCTGTCTGTTCCTCTTGCCTTCAGTATATCCTGTGAGTGTCAAATTTTCCAAGCATTCTTTTCTCATAATGTGTCCTAGAAATTTCAACTGTCTCTTTCTGATTCTAAGTAGAAGTGTCAATTTCCTGTAATATCAAACTTTTCTCACAAATTCAGTTCATTGTATTCTCAGCATCCTTCTGTAGAACCATGCTTCAGTTGTCTCAAGTCTCTTCTTTATCTGTGAGGAGATTTTACAGCTTTAACCACCACAGAGTACTGATATTAGATAATATTTCAGAACTGTTTTTAACTAAATTTTCCTGTTTCTTACTACTTTGCTTAGATTTTGGAAGGCATTATTCGATATTGCAACGCGCTTTCGAATTTCGGTGTCACATTTTTCATTGTTTGTTAAAGTATTTCTCATGTATTTAATTTTTTATCACTAGCTTGATTCATAGTTTGTATTTTGGGCTGTTCTTGCTGACAGCCGTTCTTTCTGTCTTATTGCAAATGATGCTTTGGCATTCTTCTAGATTTCATTATCTATAAAGTTATATAGAGTGATATAAAAGATTATATGAACAGAAGAGGAAAATTTTACAGAACAACATATTAAATACCTATATATATATATATATATATATATATATATATATATATAAACCTAGTGGCTCACTAGGTTTATCCTTAGGAGTGAATTACAAAGAGAAACTTAGTGTAACGGTAATAAAATCTGCATTTGTTTGTGAGAGTGATTAAAGAAAGCACGCGTGAACTCGCTCTGTCATAATTATTTTAAAATTTTAAATTTATCCGTTGTTGCTATGGATGATTTTGTAAAACAGGCATCCTAATATAAGTGCTTCCCGAAAATTGGTAGCAGGCAAAATGGCATTAAATGTTTGTTATATGCAATTCAACATGTTGCTGCTACACTTCTAATAAATTTAAGTGTTGGTTGCTTTTGAGTTAGAGGGCCTCAAGAATTTGAAGTTTTTGTTTATTATTTTCATAGTGGAGTATACTGGTGTTGTCAACAAGTATTTTTCTGTATTTTGAAGGTGGGCAGGAATATGTTTTCAGAAGTTGTGTAATAGAACTTTTATCCGACAAATAAAGTGTAAGACGTCTGGATAATGTTGTGGTCGTGAAACTAACATGTGTACTTACTTTTTTGTCAGATACCGTCTTGTTAAAATGCATTCCTGTGATATTTTAAACTAAAAGTAATATTAGTTTCAAATCAGATTAAACATTAAGTCATTAAGACCTTAGGTCATCTAATGTTTCTAAAATAAAGTTTGAGAAAAGTATGTCTTACTTTTTGAAAGATCTTTGAATAAAGCGAATTATATTGTGCTGATGGGTGGCTAAAAAAAGGATAAAATAAACTATTTTAGCGATTAAAAACTCCTTTCAGTCAATTGAAATTAGTTTTGCTAAAGTATTTTGCTTATTGAAAATATTAAATTTAATCTATTAGCTTGAAATTAAAACTAGAATAAAAGCTTCAAGAAAGGTTTTCGTTCTTACATATTCATTTTAAACCTTAGTTATTGCGTTTCTGTGGAGGTACAAATATCTATCTATCTATCTATCTATCTATCTATCTATATTAATGGTATTTTTACTTAAAAATATTTTACATCGCGACACGGAAATTTCTATGTTTCTGAACTTTAAATTTGTTCCATTATCAAGCGATGTTAGGTAACATTTGATGAAATTGATTTAAATTTTGAAAACAGAATGGTATTTTATTTAAGAGTTTAAGAAGGAAGGGGAACACGATTTCAATATTTTATGGGTATGTCCTGTTTGACCAATCAAAAGACAGGTCTAAGCTAAAGCAGAAAATTGAAAAATATAGGTTAGAGGTTTGGTGTGTGTGTGTGTGTTATGCATACTTGTCTTGAATTGTCATTTTAAGACGTGTTATCATTACTTCCGGTTAAGAAATATAATTCAAAGATACAATGAAATAATTATATATATATATATATATATATATATATATATATATATATATATATATATATATATATATATAGCAATATCTTAAGTTTAGGATATTATGTTTTTAATTAATTTTTGTATATACTTTAGAACTATCTTAAAAGGAGCCTCTAGTATAATTAAATCATTATTATATATATTATATTATTTTGATCCTAAAATGCAGTACTTATTATATTTAATGGGCCGTAAGATATGGCAATATTAAAATTAAAAATCACGGAGTTAAATAAATATTATATATACCATTATATTAGGTTGGTGCAAAAATAATGTAGTTTTTTGACGTTCAACTTTATGTGAGAAAACGACATTATTTTTGCACCAATCTAATATATGATAAAATAATAGATATCTAATTGTAATATATTGATATTTTTTATGAAAAATTCAATTAACTATAGATTAACGTAAACATTATACAATGCCTACATATTACAGTTAGTTCATTCCGTTGATTTAATAGATCATTAATTTTAGGAAACTTAATAATATGCAACTATTCATGTAGACACAGGGTCATGGGTCATTTAATGACTTACAAATTCTCGTTTTTTAATATTTTCCATTTTACTTTGGGGGGTTTATTGATTTCTTTTGTACACCAAAAATATTTAGAGAAAAATTATTTCTTCTATCTTCCTTCTTCTACACCCTTCTTCTTCACTCTTCTCTCTTCTTCTCTCTTCTTCTACTTCTCTTCTATTCTCTCTTCTTCTTCTTCTCCTTCTTCTTCTTCTTCTTCTTCTTTTTCTTCTCTCTTTTTCTACTTCTCTCTTCTTCTTCTTCTCCTTCTCTCTTCTTCTACTTCTTCTCTCTTCTTCTTCTTCTTCTTCTTCGCTTTTCTTCTACTTCTTCTCTCTTATCTCTTTTTCTTCTTCTCTCTTCTTCTCTCTTCTTCTTCTTCTTCTTCTTCTTCTTCTTCTTCTTCTTCTTCTCTCTTCTTCTCTTTTCTTCTCTTCTTCTTCTTCTTCTTCTTCTTCTTCTTCTTCTTCTTCTTCTTCTTCTTCTTCTATGTGCCGTGTCAAAACTTCCTGTCCTTCGTAGGTCTTAGTAAATTTTATTTTTTGCCCACTAAACGCCGTTCTCCCAATCATCTACACAAGTTGTTTAAGCAGGTTATTTGATGTTTTCCTCTGTCACTATTGTCTTCAATATATATTGTAAGTATCAAATTTTCCAAGCCCTCTTTCCGCATTATGTACCCAAGAAAGTTCAACCCTTTCTTTCGGGTGTTAAGTATAAGTGTCATTTTGTTTTCATTTTCCCTCAAACTTCGTCGTTACTCACATGTTCTTCCCACGGCATTCTTAGCATCCTTCTGTAGAACAACATGTTTAAATCTGTTCTTCATCCCTAAGTTGATTGTCCAGCCTTCTCTGCCATATACGAGGATTGACATGAGGTAACTGTTCAGTACTCGTTTCTTTGTTTCTAATGATCTTTTCCTGTTTCTTAATACCTTGCTTAGCTTTCCCAACGCATCTTTGGATTTCGGTGTTGCACTTTCCCTCCTCAGTTGTTTAAATTGTTGTACTTGCTTGATTTTGACATGTCTAATTTATAAGTTGCATTTTAAAATGTTCCTTGCTGACAGCCATATATTCTTTGTTTAGTCTTTTCTTATCTTTTTCATTACTTTCTCTTGGAGTTCAGATAGATTCCATTGTTTACTGTCAAGACTATTTCATCTGCATATCTTATGCAGTTAAGATTCTGGCTGCCGGTAATAAATCCTGGTAGAACTTCTAATTCTGTCAGGTTCGCTTTGCTGCATAGTTGGAATAAGGGGAGACGACCCATCCTCATCTTTTACCTCTTCCTTTTTTTATATTCACTGAATTCACTTGTATGCCGGCGGTTTTCTGCCAGTATAGGTTCTGGATTTTTCTAATATCCTTCTCAAATATGTCAAGGTTACCTAGCAGTTTCAATAATTTGCTGTGGCATACCTTATCAAACACTTTTGTAAAATCTATAAAACATAGGTATTATAATTATTTAAAAAAAAAAAATATGATTCCATCGTGACACAGATTATGTTTCAAAACGGAAAACTTCAAATGTAGATTAATTTAAAAAAAAAAATTAAATCTACAATACAGAGTTTCGTTGCATTATCAAGCTATTTTAAGAACCTTTTTTTTTAAATAAAAATAAAAGCTAAGAACTCTGAATTATAAATATCACTGTTCTTTCCTATTATTTTAAATATATATATAAAACATAGGTATAAATCTTTTTTCATTTGTAGTGCTCTGAAATGTTTATATACAAACAATATTTTCAGCAAGAAAGCTATTGTTAAAAATATTCTTTTTGTCGGAATGATTTTTAATGTTTATATTAATATATAAGGTTCTATCTTTACAGCTGATTTTTGATGCGGCATATATAAAATGTTTTCATACAAACACAATTCAGTTAAAAATAGAAATTTATAAACAAAAATACTGCTTAGGTCATTTTAAAATTTGAATAAAAAATGAATACCACAGAAAAATTAGTTACTAAATTATGCTTTGCAAACTTTTATCTAAATTAAATATTACCGTTAATGCAGACGTCATTTGTTAGTAATATATATACATATTTTATACATTCTTTTTATAGATACAAATATTTAAGTAAATGCTCCGTTTACAATAAAAAGTATTAAACAACATTTACCGGCCTGAATATCCGAGAAATTTTCATAGAAAATATTCGTCCTCCGACAGGAATCGAACCTGTATCCTATACGGAACCGTCACATAGTCTCAGTAATCGATTCGGCCATAAAGGAGCGACCGATTAGCATGGTAGATTTTACTGTTTTTAAACTACAATCTTTCACGAATCTCTCACGTACATTCATATCTGCTCATGGCGTATCAAATGTAAACAAGTGACGTCACTCATTATGA
Source organism: Acanthosepion lycidas (assembly GCA_963932145.1). Classification (NCBI taxonomy): domain Eukaryota; kingdom Metazoa; phylum Mollusca; class Cephalopoda; order Sepiida; family Sepiidae; genus Acanthosepion; species Acanthosepion lycidas. The sequence continues at coordinate 17,536,948 of OZ010596.1, read as the reverse complement.
AATGGACAAAGTCCGAGAATTATTTTAAGACATTTTTATGTTAATACATTCTTTTTATAGATACAAATATTTAAGTAAATGCTCTGTTTATAATAAACAGTATTAAACAATATTTCGATTCAGGCCGGTAAATGTTTAATACTGTTTATTATTAACAGAGCATTTACTTAAACATTTGTATCTATAAAAACAATGTATAAACATAAAAATGACTTAAAATAATTGTCAGACTTTGTCCATTTCATAATATATATATATATATATATATATATATATATATATATATATATATATATATATATATAAGGCTGATAGGTATTCAGTAAGTGTTGAACATACGTGCTGTTTCGTAGTGTTGATCCAAGTTTAAAATACACAGACACAATTTGGAGATAGTGTTCAACTGAGACGAGAAGTCAATGGTTTATCACTGTGATTAAATGCGTCTCCTCCGACCGGAAGAAGATCACAGTTTTCGCTATCAGTTACTCATATAAGCGCTCTTCTCATTGGAACAGAATTCTGCCTCATATAATTGGTTGAAAGCAGATAAAGGATTTTGCAAACGGATTCGAAACACCTGCATTAATTACAATTTCACACTGGAAATAATTGCACATGGACGTGCGGGCATGTTTTTTAAGCACCAACGGCTTAGCGGACAAACTCGCTAGTAGATGTCACCTGTTTCTATGACAATCCGGAAGTATATTTTTCGTCGTTGTTTTAATCGGTATCACCCCAAGCAAGGCAGTAAAGCCGCTAAAACACAAGTGATTACAAGGTGTGGAAGAATTATGAACAGAAGCAGTAACAATGAGAAGAAAGAGAAAAGAGCAATCAGGACGACAGTAGATAGCCATTGACATTGTATTTAATTTTTTGCAGATTAACGTTGTCCGGAAATCCTGGAGTCAGAAGGAAGTTCCACAAAGAACGAGAAGAGCGAGAGAAGAAACTGTTAGCATAGAACTTACGGCTCCATCTAGCTAGCTCAAATGTAAATTGATGAGATCTCAGCGCCAGTTTAGTACTGCGTTTAAATTCATAAAGTCTAGGTACGATGGCGAAAATCTCATCCGAACAATCACCATGAAAATATTTATAAGAAAAAATGCACAGAGGCCAACTTACGGCGGTGGGTAAGTGACTGAAGGCGAGCTGCCAGATCAGGACCAGTAATATTGCAGATTCTTCTTTGGATCTTATCAAATAGCTCAAGGAAAATTGCGAGGGCACCGGAACTTATGTGGCGGCAATATTCTAAACATGAACGAATGGTAGACTTATAAATATGTTGAGATAGATTCTGGAGAGAAAAATTATTTCGCACGTCACAGTAAACCAACTTTGTTAGCAGTTGATCTAGCAATTGATTCAATATAGTCTTTACACCTCATGTCAGCACGAGAAGGCGCAATAAGTCAATTCCTTGAAGGATAGCATCAGCCATGCTGATTGAAAGCAGAATGGTCTCTTGGATGATTAATGGAGAGAAGTTTAGTTTTGGAGGTGTTAAAATTAACTAACCATCTTTTGCCCCAGTTAACGACGGATTTGAGGTTACTTTGGACATCAGCTGTCATTTTGACCTTGTCGGCTTGATTAGCCTTACTATCGAGGCAGGAGTAAATGGTTGTGTCGTCAGTGTAGATGCAAAGTTGAGGGCTGATGTAATTAGGAAGGTCGTTAATGAAAATTAAAAACAGCGTAGGATCAAGGATGTAACTCTGAGTGAATCTGCGTTTGCACGAAAGGATCTAAACGAGTGACCGCTCAAGATAACTTTCATTTCACAATTTGATAGGAAAGACTGGATCATCTCAAAATTGTGTATGGGGACACGGTAATTTTTCATCTTGCAGAGAAGACTTTTATGCCAGACCCTTTCAAAGTCCTTCGAGATGTTCAGTGCTACTACCCGGGTTTCACCGTTTTTATCTAGGACATAATAGGCTATTTCTGCAATTGCCTTCAGTACATCAGCAGTAGACCTGGAGAAACGAAAGTCGTATTGCTTGTCTGATAAAAGGCTCTGTGATGATAGATGATAAACCAATTCAACATTGATTAGGGCATCTAGGAGTTTCCCAAAAAGAGGTAGATTGCTTATAGGTTGATAGTTGGAAGGACCGGACGGTTCACCAGAGTTCTTAAAAACTGAAACAACAGACGATGACTTCCACCAGGCAGGCAACTAAGACGGAGCAAGTCGTGTATTATACATTTTTGAGAGAACAGGAGCCAGTTCGGGAGGACAGCTCTTAATAAATATTACAGGGATGCTATCGAGTCCACATTCATTGTGGGGGTCTAGGCTAGAGATGATAGCAGAAACCATAGATTCATATGCATATCAATCAACAGAGATTCAGTTGTAAGTAGGAAGTAAGGCAGGGATACTCGAGATGAGTCAAGTGTATAGTTTGAGGAAAATTTACCGGCAAAGCATTCAGCTTTATCAGTAGATGATAGCAATTGATTGAAGCGGCGGGGAAATAGAATTTGCACTTGCTATGCGGTGACTCATTCTCTCGTCCCAAAGGGACTTGGATCCTTCGAGGAGTCGGTTATATTTATTACGGGCAGTAACGAATAGGGACCTGTTGTGACGAGAGCTGTCACACTGGTATAGCCGAAAATAGTAGTTCCTGTATGCTATAGATACCATATAGATTGCCAACAGTCGATTGGCATACCATATAGATTGCCAATAGTAGTTCCTGTATGCTATATATACCATATAGATTGCCAACCATAGAGAGGAAGGAGGTTTTACCTGGTATTTCCGAGAAAGGATGAAAGCTTCCAAACCGGCTTTGACTGAAAAAGAAACTTCAGTAGGGTAATTTTCATTTGGGAGTCCGTGAGGCGTCATGAAGAAAATCACGGAATGAGTCGTAGTCAGCATGCTGGTAACGGAAAAAAGTCTTATGCATAGGGACTTCCTGTTTAACGAATGATTGGAATGGGTTATCAAGAGGGACAGTGTCGCGAGACTCGACAAAAGCGAGGAGAGGAGGTAAGAAATAAGTCCTGTATAAAGGCCTGGTGCTCGATTTGGTTAGGAAAACGAGTATAAAAGTCCATGATTTGAGTAAGGGATTGGACAATGGAAAAAAATTAATGCCTGAATACCAGTAACATTAATACCTTTAAAACGTTTAAACCACGTGTCGTGGTGCGCGTTAAAAACACCGAAGACAAAGATGTTCGCGGTTAGGTTGCGAGAGCGCCTTTTCTATACTGTCAGAAATTATGTCTAATATACCGCAGTTCTGTGGAGAGGGATAGGGAAAAAGGAAAAAGCGAAAGGGAACATATTTTAGTAACGAAAGACAGAAGCACATAAAGGAGTAGTTTAGGGCCTCGAGAGACAAATCCCTGTTGTTTATTTTATTATAATTCTTATTAAATTATTATATATTTATAATCTTTGATTAAAATAAAAAAAATTGTTTATTTTTTAAGATATATCGCGGTATACATGATTTTTTTTAGTTTTAAAATAACTGCTATTTTGCATCTGTCTATATTTCTGAGATGAAGTATTGTGTACACTATTTACATTATTCGGACTATTGTCCTCATCTTTGTTGCCATATTTATTACAACGTTTCGGCCGTTGTACGCTCTTGGCTTCTTCAGGGGGTTGGAATGTCGAACTGAACCCTTTATTTCGATCACTGGGCTAGACTGTTCTAGTTCCATGTGCCATGTCTAATGGATGTCAGTTATTAGTTATCTCCTGTTAATTCCCCCTCTCCAAGTTCACTGCCTTAACCGAGTATTGACCTCACACTCTTTGGGTCCTGTCACTGGATCTAACTAACGCCTTTATCCACTGTGCCTTGAGGACATCTGTGTATGAATTTCTGGGTATTATAAACCTAATGTCTTCAACCACTATTTTTAACAGTGCTCATATTGCAATTTTTTGCTGTTATCACATCATGTTTTTACCAGAGATTATTGCAATTTTTGTTGTTATTATCGCTTTTCTCTGGCACAACTTATTACGGGTTCAAATATTGTATTCATTTCTATGCTTGGTCGCCTCCGGAGATTCTTGTGGCCTAGCATATGTGCTGATTCCTTAAGTTTAGGAATTTTCCAATGGTGTTCTCTGTCTATGATCTCAACCTGATCCCACAGAGAGCAGTGATCTCCCTTCTCTCTCCATATATGGTCAGCCACACCTGATTTTTCCACTTCCCCTCGTGTTACAACTTTCTGGTGTCCTTGAAGCCTTACCTTAAGAGGGCGGCTTGTCTCTCCTTTATATTTCTTTCCGCAGCTGCACGGGATAGCGTACACACAGTCTTTAGTCATGTCCTCCTCTATAGGAAGTCTTACTCGGGAGAGATATTTGCGAAGTGTCGTCAAGCTTTTGAAGGTAGTTCTGATTTTATATGGACCGCATATCCTTTGTATTTTCTCTGATAACCCCTTCACATAAGGCAGCAGACTGTTTTCTGAGTGTTGTTGTCCTCCTCCTCTTATACCCGCCTATCCCAGTATTTTTAGGGCTGCTGCTTTGTACCCAGGGTACTTGTTACGTTGTAGGGTACTACTTATACTGACCATTTCTTCATCTAATGTCTCTGGGTCGCCAGTTATGAATTTTGCTCGTTGTTGTAAGCAGCGGGCGATCCCTTTCTTTACACTGTATGGATGGTGGGAGTTGAAATTGAGGTACTGTCCGGTGAATGTCGATTTACGGTATACGGATGTCTTGAACCCATGCTCTGTTCGAGATATTAGCACGCTCAGGAATGGGAGTGTCCTGTTACTCTCTTTCTCCATTGTGAACTGTATCGAAGGTCTTATTGAGTTCACATGGTCCAGTAGAACCTGAACGTCTTCCTGATGTGGCCAGAGTATGAAGGTGTCATCTACGTACCCTAAACATATAGTCGGCTTTAGAGATATAGATTCTAATGCCATTTCCTCAAAGTATTGCATGTATATATTCGCCATTGCTGGTGATAATGGCGAGCCATTGCTATGCTCATTGCTAAGCCCTCATCCTGTCGATATATGTGTGATTCCATTCCGAAGAGTGTTGTTTGTGCACATAAAGTCAACATCTCCAGCAGATTATCTATTGGAAAACTGGTCCGTTCTTCTAGGGATGAGTCAGAGGCCAATCTGTCTCTGACTACTGAGAGTGCCTCCTCCGTGGGTACCTTGGTGAACAAACTCACCACGTCCAAGCTCATCATCTGGTTGGATAGGATGGGATCATCTTTGATTATTTCCACGAAGTGGGCGGAGTTTTGGACATATGAAGGAGACTTTCTGATCAATGGGTCAATTATATCTACAAGGAAGCGACTCAAAGAGTGGCACACAGAGCCTTGCAAACTAACAATCAGCCTGAGTGGAATACCGTATTTGTGAATCTTAGGGAGACCGTATATATGAGGTAGCTTGGTGTAACGGTGCGGTAACTGCTTATACATCTTAGGTGCGAAGTGATCCTTATGCTTGATTAGTATCTGTGACACTTTGCGTTCCGTTTTCATAGTAGGATCCTTTTTTACTTTGCTGGAGCTACCATTGCTAATGAGATCTTCCATCTTTCTTGTATAATCTGATTTGTCGCATTGCCTTTATCAGCCGGTAGTATGATGATGTTTTCATTCCTCTGTAGGGATCCGATCATAAGCCTCTCCAGTTTTGTTATGTTAGACCTGAGCGGCTTGGGCTTCTCCAAGGTCAGTCTCACCTTCCATCTCAGTTCATCCGCCTGAGCCTGAGGGATGTTCAAGGCCACCTCCTCGACTCTGGCAATGATGTCCAAGTATGGCACCCGCCTGATGGTTGTGGCGAAGTTGAGATCCTTATACGATACTGACTCCTCAGAGGCACTCAGCTGATATTGGCTGGTGTTGACTACTGCTTTCACTGGTCGGTGATGGACCTTGTGCGTCACCTTCTGATCTTTCAATCTATTTAATTTTTGTACTTCACGAGCCTTGACTACATCGAATTCATATCTGAAGGATTTATCCAGGTCATTTTGTTACAGTTTTTTGTGTATATGTATGTAACTAGTGAGTTAGTCCAAATGCCTTGACTCACTTTATAGTCCACCAATAGAAGGTTAACCAATCAGAAGACGTAGAACATTCAATTCGTCGGGTATAAAGGCGGCCATTTTTGTTTTCTCTACCCGAATGACCAGTGCCAACTTGTCAGGCGAAGATGAACAGAAGGAAGTACTACGCTCTGCAACTTTGCTGCGATATCCACTGCCAACCTGAACTACGCTTTCCTACTCTCTCCGAAATATTCACTACTAACCTCTGGATTCTATACTCGAAGACGACCGTATTCTGAATAACACATTTTCGATCCTTCTCTGGTCTTCTTCATTAGTAATTCTGTTGAAGAAATCCTCGAGCCTCTGGGAGATATAAGCTCTCTGTTTTATTCAGCGATTGTACTGGATTGTCTCTCGAGCAAGGGCGTGTCCAGCTTTTTCTGCGACTATATGGGCTCTCCTTGAATTGACGGGAAGTCTTGGTGCCAAGCCTAAAGGGATGAGTTGTAGATCTCCACATCGGTGTAGGAATATCAGATGGTTCGACATTCGTGCCAGTTTCTGGTAGGATTTTTCAGTTTGTCTCCATATTTTTGGCATATCGGGTCCGTACCGATCCTTCGGTATCTGTCTATATTTCTGAGACAGGTCCTGTCACTGGATCAAAGTAACGCCTTTATCCACTGTGCCTTTATCCTTGAGGACATCTTTGCATGAATTTCTGGGTATTATAAACCTAATATCTTCAACAACCTTTTTCACCAATGCTCATATTAAGGAACAGGACAGCTACGTTACGCCGGTGTGAAAGTGACTAAAGTGGTCCCAGTATGCAATATTGATGGTGTATGCTGTAACGAACAAAAGAAATTCAAATAGTCAAACATTATACAGAGAATTTATTGGAAAGAGATAGTGAAATAATTTGGAATAGTGGAGTCTGAATTTAAGTAGATGAAAGGAAAAATAGAATCAGGTTAGGGTACTTTAAGAAGACAAGGAATACTTTTAAAGACGGACCGAAATTGAGTGTATATTATCAGAGCCTAAAACATTCTGGCAGCACCAAGTCACTATCCTGGGGTTTAGAAATGGCACGAAGAAGCCAGTATAGCACTTTGGCCTCTTGTATGAGAGTACAAATGAACGGATATTAATTTAAGAGAATTTCAGTTTGTGACGTCAGACAATCAATCGATTCAAATGATTTCCTGCAGCCATGTTTGATCAACGATGGCCAGATACCACAACAAAACATTTTGAATAATTAAAGGAAAACGGAAAAGATCTTTCAGAACTATTAAATAAATAATTAGGGGGAAAATATGCTAGAGGTGGGTAAGAAAAGTGAAGAGATAATTTGAATTAAAAACGATATGCCAAACAAGAAATATATATATATATATATATATATATATATATATATATATATATATATATATATATATATATATATATATATATCTTTGGTATTTCTTGTTTTATCACGTACAAGTGATGTGCAAGTAACGTAATGGTTATCGACGCAACGAATAAAATGGAATCAAAATGCAAGTTGAAATTCTAGCCGAGTGAGTAATGTTTGTAATGTCATCATATATTGACAAATATATATATATATATATATATATATATATATAGATGAATATATATATATATATATACCCTGGACTTTGTATATAGTGTATTTCTTTATTGGGGTAGTGTATTTCTTTATTATAAAGACCATGATTGAAGCCAATGGGGATCTTATTGAATATATTTACTAGATATTTTGTGTCATTTTGGTAAATATATCTGTTAACAGGAGATGTCAGTGTTATTTTCATTTTTGTGTAATTTAAACGACAATTTATGCCCTGCATATATATATATATATATATATATATATATATATATACTTTTCTCATGATTATGTATAAACATAAAAATACCTTAAAATAATTGTTGAACTTTGTCCATTTCATATTGTGTGACGTCATTTGTTTACATTTGGATACGCATCGAACATGTATGAATGTACGTGAGAAAATCATGGATAATTGCAGTTTAAAAACAGTAAAATCGACCTTGCTCACTGAAACGCTCGTCTGTGAGTCAATCGGTAATGCAGGTCAGGCTATATGACGGATCTGTAAAGGATACAGGTTCGATACCTGTCGGAGGACGCATATTTTCTATGACAATTTCTCGGGCATTCAGGCCGGTAAATATTTTTAATACTGTTTATTATAAAACAGAGCATTTACTTAAATATTTGTATCTATAGAAAAGAATGTATAAGCATAAAAATGTCTTAAAATGTCGGACTTCTTCCATTTCCTAATATATATATATAATGTTCATAAGTGAATTGTAGAAATGAGTTACTTTTAAATGTTTCTTTAAGTATTTCTAATTCAACTTGGTTAATTATCTCTAAAATAATTATGGTGACATGAATTTTTATTACTTGATGTTTATATATTGTAGTGAAGCAATCATCATTAGTACTATTTTGTCGAACAGCCAGGAAAGGGATTCTATTTTAGAAGATGCTAATAATCATAATTTTGTCTTCAATATATAAAACATGCATTAGTAAAAATCATATTTAATTTATAGGTGTCATGTCCATTCAGGATGTTGGCGATCATAGCTCTCCACATTTTCCTGTCCTTTGTATCTTTTAACATAAAAAAGGACATAATTTAAAATATAAATATCTGAGTAAGTCCATATCCCAGACAAAGAAAATAAAATAAGCAATAAAATATTTATTTATCAAAATTGGAACTAGTTATTCAGAGTTATATAGATTTTATAACTATTTCATAAAGATTCACAAATGTTCGATATGCGCACCACCTGTGACACGACACACGTCGTCGGTAGACCAACACCTGCCAAGCACGTTGTAGCATGTCTTGCGTAACATTATTTAGCGCCTCAGAGGTTCATTGCTTAAATTGCTCTATGCTTGTAGGAAGAGAGGAGATATATACCTGTCCTTTTACATAGCCCCATAGAAACAAATCTCAAGGTGTCATTTGAGCTAGAATTGGCTATGTTATTAGATTACAAAATTATATCGTTATATATATATATATTATATATTTTGTGCCTTATTTTTTTCTTATTTTTCCGAAACCCTATTTTGTCATTCATTTACACAAACTCATTACGTAGGTTTAAGTGTGTATCAAAAGGTTAATATACAGAACTCTGTATTATGAAATAATGTACAAAACAGTCAGTCAGTTATGTGCCATGCGTGATACACGCTTAGGCGATCATGTATCTTTCGATACATGACTGACAAGGCAGATTTTTCTCCTGCAGTAGGTTGCCATTTCTTTCTTCAGTAGACCAGCTGCCATCCAAGGCTATAGAACTCAAATTTACCCATAGCTGTGGGGAGAAGAAGTGGATTCCTACCTTTCCCAAGGGTATTAGCACTTGTGAATGTAATGGATTTGACTGGAATCTAGTACTGTGCTTAAATTCATAGAGTTTAGGTACAAAAGAAGAAAGTTCATCAGAACAATTACCATGAAGATATTTATAGAAAAGGCACAGGGAAGCTATGTTAAGATGGTGGAAAAATGACTGAGGTCAAGATGCCAGATCAGGACCAATAATATTGCAGTACTTTTGATGTTCTCTGTTTCTTTGTCATTCATCCAAGGCTATAGAACCCGATCTGTCGTGCAATTTACCCATAGCTGGTGGAGTGGGAGAAGAAGAAGAGTCCTACCTTTCCCAAGGGTATTAGCACGTAAGTGAATGTAATGTATGTAATGGATTCGACTAGAATTCAACCTCGACTCTCCAATTCCTCAACCCGAGCCTCTATCTATTATCCCATCATACAGTCTTTTTTTTATTTTCATAGTTGGGTAAAAAAGCGCAAATATAAAATTAGTAGACGATTTAGATTTTAGATTGAGATTTTATCTCCAATTGTTGAGGGGAAAATAAACATACAACATGATAATATTTTTTTGTATTTTCAGGTGTTTCAAGTATATTCCCTTGACGCGACTTCCTCGAAGAGATTTTAAGTTTCCCCCTTATTATTTACATATGGAATACGTAATATATCGTTCATTTTATTCAAGTTTTGAAATTGCTAAGAAGAAAAAGCTTCGCCGAATAAAATAAGGCTTTTAATTATTCTGAAGGGAAAAAGAGTAATAATGCGGCTGCGCACCTTTTGAAAAGGATTTCTATGTTTAATGTTTTGAAGAGTTCGAAACACACATGACTTAGAAGGAAAACGGCAAGAACTCTGAGAAAGGGAATAAAGGAAAGCAAGAAGAAAGGACAAATACGGGCCCTCACGTGTTTTGTGAAGGCCTATTTATATTTTTTCTTAGCTACATTTGAATCTAAATGTCAAGTCCATTTTTACTCATTAGCTCCACATTTTGCTGCATAGAACTATTAGGTTGGTGCAAAAATAATGACGTAAAAATGTCGTTTTTTGACGTTACGTCAAAAAACGACATTACTACGTCATTATTTTTGCACCAACGTAATATTAGGTTGGTGCAAAATCATGCCGTTTTCTCACATAGTAACATATGTGAGAAAACGACATTATCTTTGCACCAACCTAATATTTATAGTCAAATTTCCCATCATGTTCAAATTAATTTTAAATGACTTCTGTGAAAACCATAATTTAGAACAATACAATAAACTATTATTATCATCATGCATATATTGATAATGATAGAGTAATTGTATTATTATGAATGAAAATTTATAAAGTGCTTAGATATTAGGTTCGTGCAAAAATAATGTCGTTTTTTCACATAGTAACATATGTGAGAAAACGACATTATTTTTGCACCAACCTAATATAATGCATGATGACAATGATAATGTAATTGTAGTGTTCTAAGATATGAATGGAAACATTATAAAGTCCTTAGATGTAATGCATGCTGGATAATGATAGTATGATTGTAGTGTTCTAATTAGTTATGGAAAGAAACAATATACAGTCATTGGATATAATCACTTTACAACGTCTCTATGAAACGTTTGTGGCAGAAACATGAATTTGTTTGTGGTATAATTTAATTTAGGCGATGCTATTGATGAGCAAGGTGAAAGATTCCACCAAGATATTAAAGTTCTGAAAGAAAAGTATCAAGGAAGATGTGTCAAAATAAAGATGGCTGACTGATGACGGAATTGAAAGCGAGACTAATCTACTAAATATTCACGAAAATCAAATCAACTAAAGTTCTTGCCATGATTGCTACTTATTCTCCATATTCGAATTTTAATCACATATTTTGTTATATTTCTTTTGCATTCCAGAAGTTCTATTTTATTTCACAAGATTGTGTTTAAGTTTCAAATAACAATTTGTTCTTTCAATTTAGTGACATCATCCAATCATGAACATTTTTATGTAGGATATGGCGTTCTGGAGCAGCAAAACTAAGCAAATAGTGGAAGAGTGGTGTTCTTTTTGGATTAAGCACTTAAAAAGTTTTCAAAATTAGCCAAAACATCCGACAGACCGTTTCCCAAATAGAATTGTAGACTTGGGTTATTACCTGCAATAAGACAGCATATATGGTGGTCAGTGATACAGACAGACCAAGGCTTGATCTACGAATTGTAAGCAAGTGCAGAAATTGAACTCTCTGAGTAGTGTAATAACAGACGAAAGAAATGTGGCAGAGAAATTAGAAGCTGGGTAAGAATAGCGGAAGAGGTTTTTCAGAAACTAAACACAGTATTAAGAGATGGGAAAATCTCCTTGGAAACAAAAAACAAAAAAAATGAGGGTCGAACTGCGATGTTATATCTCTTCGCCTTTATGGTTGTAAATGATGGTCAATTCATTTACAGATTAAAAAGAATTTTTACATAGAAAGTTTTAGCAAATTCAGTAGGACAACTAAAAGAAGATTAGTGTTATTTTTGGATTCAGCACCTAAAAATTCTTAGCTATCCAAACTTTTGATTCAACATAATTCAAAATAAGTTTAGAAACACTATTTTATTTTTATCTCTTTCTACACTTAGGACAATGCGTTGTTTTTGTGTCAGTTATTCACTGCGAATATTCACAAGATGCAGGAGTAGATTCAGGTTTTGCTCATAGAAGAAAGACAAGGTAGAAATGTTAAGTCATCAAATTTTTAAATTATAAAAGTTTACGTTCAAGTCTTTCCCAAATCCCTGAGTGTATGTTATTTTAATTTTCTTACTTTTCAACTCAGTGAACAAAATAAATCCCTGTAATTGTTCTATCGATCCTTTCAGGTAGTTATTGATTGATTTTTGTCTGAATTTCTGGCATGAAAAGTCATCGTTATTTGAACTGGAACTAATGCTTTCTTTTCATTGTTGTTAATGTTTGGACAATTTTCAACATTTGAGCAATTGACTCCCTATTCTTCTTTAGATGTCTGTCGATCAGGGCAACCTTTGGAATTTTTTCAAACTAGACCCATTAATCTACGGGGATGGATGTTTCTCGTTCTACTGTCCGTGTCTTGTGATATCTCGTCTTGTTCTTTTTACAACTGCTCAGTTATTGCTCGCTCTGTTTCCACTATAGTACTAACGTAAACTCATTGGAAATAGGGAGATCAATAACTGAACAATACTATATAAGAACACTAAGTAAATCTGAATTTCTGGCGTGAAGAGTTATTTACAGTTGAAAGAACGAGTGAGCAAGATGGTTAAGGAAAGCAAGAAGTATGGACTAACTATTATTGCAAAATGGAATGCATGTTAGCTATCAAAAGTGACAACACAAGGTGAGAGTTACACACTGGAGACGTCAAAATTCAAATATTTGCGGAGGATAGTAACGAATGAGGGAAACTGTGACATAGAAGTACATAGGGATTTTAGAAGAAACATTTCATATACTAAAGCCTAAAAAAATTCTATTTGAAACAAAAAAAGAATTCTGAATTCCTTTGCAATTTCCCCTTTCAAATATGACCGAGAAAGTCCCATGTTTTTTTTTTAAATGATCTTAAAAATGGAGACGAGCAAGACGTCGTTCTACTAAATAATGTTGAGAATAACTTAGGCATATGATGAAACAAATTAGGGAGTTTTAAGGAGAATAGTAATTACAACTTTTTGTAACATATACAGTTTGCGTAATGTTTGAGAAATATAATGAGGAAAGATGACTCGGAGAATTTTAACACCACAGGATATGTAAAGTGTGTGATGCGAAAGATTTCAACGGGTGATATATTCGTTGGGGAATGTATTTTTTTTATAATCTTTACAATCAAAAATAATTTCTTCTTCCTTATCCTTCATTTTTGTCTTTGTTTTACTGATTTCTAATGTATGCCTACTTTATTATCTCCCTTTTTGGTTTTATTCAAGAACATGCTTTTTTTTCTTCATCTCTCCAACATGTTCGTTCACTTTTCCCTTCATTATTAATATTGTATTTTTCTTTTCTTTTCTTTATCTAGATTTATTTCAATTTTATCACTTGACTTTCACTTATAGTTCGACGGTAACCGTTTTCTTCTTTTTCATCTGTCAAAATTCTCCGCTTCATTCTCCTCATCCTCGTTCTGTTTCTTCTTGGTCCATCCTCTTCTTCTTCTTCTTCTTCGTTCACCATTTTATTTCTTATTCTGTCTGTCTATTTGTTTGTTTGTTTGTTTCTTTCTTTCTTTCTTTCTTCTTCTTCACTTTTTAATCTTATACTTCCTGCCCATTACTGTCTTCTTCTTTTCTTTTACTTATTTTTTTTCTTTCTTCTTATTTTCTTCTTCTTCTTCTTCTTCTTTCACTTTTTCTTCTTCTTTTCTTTTTTCTCCTTCTTCTTCTACTTCGTCTTTTCTTCTTTTCTTTTTCTACTACTTTGCCTCATCTTTTCTTCTTCTTTTTCTTCTTTGCTTCTCCTTCTTTTCTTTTTCTTTTTTTTTCTTCTTTTCTTTTTCTACTACTTTGCTTATTTTTCTTCTTCTTCTTTTCTTTTTCTACTACTTTGCTTCTTCTTCTCTTCTCCTTCTTTTTCTTTTTTCTTTTTCTTTGCTTTTTCTTCTTCTTTTCTTTTTCTTCTTCTTCTTTTCTTCTTCTTTTCTTTTTCTTCTTCTTCTTTTCTTTTTCTACTACTTTGCTTCTTCTTTTTTTCTTCTTCTTTTTCTTCATTTCTTTTTTTCTTCTTTGCTTCTTCTTTTTTCTCTTCTTCTTTTCTTTTACTTTTTCTCCTTTTCTTTTTCCTTCTTTGCTTCTTTTTCTTCTTCTTTTCTTTGTCTTCTTTTTACTTTTTTCTTCTTCTTTTTCTCATCCTAGATGTCGTCATCTTTTATCTGTCATTCCATTATTCACTTCTTCTTCACATATTTCTCCTTCAACGTCTCCATTTTTCTTGTAGTCCAGATGATCACAAGCATTTTTCTTCTTCTTTGTCATTTTTTCCTCTTTCTTCTGTTTCGATATTTCTTTCTCTTCTTGTTATTTTTTCTTCTTAATTATTTTTTGACTTCTTCTTCAATTTGTTTAATTTCTTCTTCAAATATTTATCCTTCATCCTCTTTTGTTTTTCTTTTTCTTCTTTATCATATTTTTACTTCGAAGTAGAAGTCATTTCACTCCTTCAAATATTTCTCCTCCATCATCTGCCGTTACCTTTTAGCCTTAGTAACCACAGTAATTTCTTCTTCTTTTTCTTTATTCTTTTTCTTGATTTTTCTTTCTCTTTATTATTTTTCTTTTTTCTCCTTTTCTTCATCTTTCTTTGGTTTTCTTCTTTTTCTTCATTTTCTTCCACTTTCTTTGTTTTTTCTTCTTTTTCTTCCTCTTTCTTTTTTGTTTTTCTTCTTTTTCTTCATTTTCTTCCACTTTCTTTGTTTTTTCTTCTTTTTCTTCTTTTTCTTCCTCTTTCTTTTTTCTTCTTTTTCTTCATTTTCTTCCACTTTCTTTGTTTTTTCTTCTTTTTTTCTTTTCCTTCTTTTTCTTCCTTTTTCTTTGTTTTTTCTTCTTTTTCTTCTTTTCTTCTTTATTTTGATTCCAACTCGAACTTATTTGATTCGTTTTTGTATCCTAATTGATGGCCGACAAGTTCTCTTTCGCCTCCATTCGCTTCTTACTCGCTCCCACGGAGACTGTCACTGGAATCGTCTTTGATGTCAACGCAATTGTACATCGAGTTGTCTTAGTTTCTTTTTTCTCGTGCGGCTCTTCAGTTCTTTAACAATTGCACGAAAAACTCGGTGCAGGCGAATGGAAGTCCATTGTATGGATCCATTTATGAACAGAGACATCTTTGTGAGTTTTAGAAAAATGCTATATGCTCCAGACTTTTCTTCATGCACATTTCCTCATATACATAAATGTTTACATGGGGTCAGGATTCTTTAACATAAGACAATGTATTCACAACTGATCTTGTAAAAGTCTGGGCACCCGTCGCTTCGTCAAATTTCAAATCTAAATTGTTTGTCTATTGAAAATACTACATTTCTTTTATTAATACTCTTCAAGTAAAGTTATAATGCCATTAGGTCGTAAGGAGACACAGAGACAATAAGATGACTTGAGAAAAAGCCAGAAACCCATATATATATATATATATATATATATATATAGGGGTAAAAGGGAGCCGAGATCGAATTCCAGTCATATCCATTACATTCATTTATGTGCTAATATAATTGGGAAAGGTATGAATCCTCTGCTTCTCGCCCCAGACAAACTGAGTTCTATAGCCTTGGATGGCAACTGGTCTAGGACAAGGGCAATTCTGAATTGAAAACCTGAGGAGGGTCGGTTGGTGAGCTTGTGGTACACGGTGCACCAGGTCTCTGTATTCGGACCTTCAAAAATGTTGTTGGTTCTATAATCAAATCATATGTGCAGGTTGTCTGGCTGTCACTTTCTAGAAACCGAGTTGCTTGACACTCATACTTTTTAATCATTTCACACCAAGCAAGGCAATAAAGCCACTAAGAAGTAGAGGGTTAGTGTGCGCGAACAATATAAGAAAAACAAAACATTATGAAAGAGAGAGAACAACAAAAGAAGAGATAAAATAACAATTGAAATTCCTTTTCAAATCTTGAAAATCAAACATGACTGAAAATCATGAATACCGGACTTAGTTCCACAAGAGAGAAGTGCGATAGAGGAAACTGTTAACATAGAACTTACGGTTACATCTAGATATTTCAAATTGTTATCTTGCAGCCAATCTTGTACTGCACTAAAATTCATAATGTCTAGGTACACTGGAGGGAAGTGATATTTATTTGTATGATAATACAAAATGTGTCACAAGGCCAAAAAGGGAATGGGGAAAAGGACGGTCTTTTTCTGTCTTAACGTAAAAATTAGCTAGCCAAAAACACCGACCCAAACATATTAATACAACAATATCCCTTACACCAAAACAACGCATTCTTACTTAACTTTCTTACTACATTCACCATAATACCTCATTGTCTCTATGAAAGTTCTAACTAATCCCCATATGTACAATTCATTGTATATGGGGTAGGGGGATAAAACAACAATTTAAAAAACTAACCCCAAAGCAAGACAGAGGGCAGTTCATCAGAATAATTACTATGAACGTATTTATTAAAAAAAAACAAAAACAAAAAAAAACCTAGAGGGAAACTACGTTATGGTGGTGAGAAATGGTCTGAAGGTGAGATGCCAGGTCAAAACTAATAACATTGCAGATTCTTCTTTGTATTTTATCTAAAATCTCTAAATATATAGCAGGAGCGCCAGACCATATGTGACAGTAATATTCAGAGCATGTATAAATGGTGGTCTTATAAATACGTGAGATACATTCAGGCATGAAACTTTTCTAGCACGACACAGAGAACCAACCTTCCTAGCAGCAGATATAATCTTTCCACTTCATGTCAGCAGAAAACGTTAGCCCGACAAGGCACCATGAGGACCTCTGCTGATGGAACACAGAAAGGGTTCTCTCAGGTATTTAATAGAGAGCTGTTAGATAGGAATAAAGTGTCACTGCCGACACTTGAGTTTGAACATAGATCGCCAGTGAGCTAACACAGGCGATCCCATTATTGAAGACTACGCGACCATAGAGGAAACGCATAAGTAGGAGGTTGCGTTATGTCTAATTGATCGCATTTTCTTGTCTATCCTTTATTACTATTCGGACCGCTATTCTCTACTCTATTCACTATACTATTTCTATATTCGGATCACTATTCGCTGGTTGCTATTCGAGCGAGTATTATTGAACAAGCACTATTAGTGCGAGTGATATTCGAAGGCGTCTAACACCAGTATTGTTCAACGGCGTTATGATAATTGTATCTGTGACTATATAAAACATCCATTAGTAAAAATTCATATTTAATTTATAAGTGCCATGTCCATTCAGGATGGTGGCGATCATGGCTCTCCACAATTCCCTGTTCTTTGTAGCTTTTGAAATATCAAAAATTGACAGAATTTAAAATGGATATGTCTGAGTAACTTCATGTCCAAGGCCAAGGAAAAAAAATTAAGCCTCATGTTAAACAAAAAAAAAAAAAAAATCATTTATCAAAATTGGAACCAGTTATTCAGAGTTGTATAGATTTTATAACTAATTTCATAAAGATTCACATGTGTTCGATATGCGCACCACACTGTGGCACGACACACGTCGTCGGTAGTCCAACATTTGCCAAACACGTTGTAGCATGTCTTGCGTAACATTCTCCAGCGCATCAATGATTCTCTGCTTGAGTTTCTACTACAATGAGCAATACGAAAGTGACAACGAGTATTCGTTGACATCACAAAAGTGGCAAGCTGCCAATGTGACCTTATCGAATTGTTCAGAATGAAATATTAAGACATAATTAAATATTAAGACATAATTAAATATTTGTGTCATCAGCAGAGATACCGAGTGGCGAACTGATGCCATCAGGACGTTGACGAGAATTTGGAACAATGTAGGTCCAAGAATATAGCCCTGATGGGCAGCAGCATTAATAGTAAAAGATCAAGAAAGGGGGCAATTTGATAAAGTCTGTTAAGAAAGACTGAAGCAGTTAAAAAATTCGTCCCTACCATAACTTTCACTTTTTTGAAGAAGAACAATATGTCAAACCTTGTCAGATACCTTCGAGATATCAACAGCAATAACCCGAGATTAACCATTCTTATCGAAAGCTTCATAGTCTCTTTCGGCAATAATCGTTAATACAACAATAGGTAACCCGGAGAAGCGAAAACGATATTGCTTATCTGAAAGAAAACCCTGCGAGTTGGGATCCTTGACCAGTTTGATTAGATCTTCTAGTATTTTGCCAAAAGGAGGTAGAAGGCTAATAGGCCGACAGTTAGAAAGATCAGACGGATCGCCTGAGTTCTTGACTGTATCTACAGAAGAGGATTTCCGACAAACAGAAAAGCAAAAAGCGACTTTATTGTAGAGTTTAAAGTGAACAGGAGGCAGTTCAAGAGCACATTTCATAAGGAACCTTCCAGGAATACCGGCAAGTCCACGAGCTTTGAGTGGATCCAGTGTAGAAATGATGACAGAAACTATGGACGGAGTTATATGTGTATTACTCAATAGAGACTCAGTTCTAAGTGCAAAGACAGCCAAAGATGCTTCAGATGAGTCAAGAGTATAATTTACTAGCAAAACGTTCTGCTTTATCAAAAGATGGTAATACCTCAAATGGAGTCGAAAGAGGAGGATAGAAGACATTTAATACACTATTAGACAGCCGCCAGTAATCACAAGAGCGAAACTTGTTAGAGGCTATAGAGTGGCTCATTCTATCAGCAAACAAAGACTTAATATCCTTGCGGACACGTTCACAATTATTACGCACAGACACAAATAGGCGTCTGTTGTGAACGCAGTTACACCTGGAAAAGCGATTCCTGTGTGCTGTAGCAGCTGAAAACGTCGGGGTGAAACAAGAAGTTTGTGATTCCACCTATTTCCTAGAAGATACAAAAGCATCGATGCCAACTTTAACTCAATAAGAAACCTCTGTGGCAAAATTCTCAACAGGAAGGTTAAGAATATCAATTCATGGGGCGTCTCAAAGAAAGTCACAAAATGAATCCTAATCGGTGCACTAGTAATATGAAGAAGTCTTGTGAACAGGATGTTCCTTTGTAATAGACGGCTCAGAAGAAATGTCAACATATATTATTGCATGATTAGAATAGCCAAGATGACCGACCTGTGATGTTCGACAGGAGGTCGGAGAGGGGATGAAGACCACATTAAATAAAGAAGATGTTGATCAGATTTTTTAGGAAAACGATTAACGAAATCCACCATTTGATTAAGAAACAGAGAAATTGAAAATCATAATAAGGGAAATATCAGTAACATTAATATACTTAAAGCCATTTGACATGATGAACATTAAAACCACCAAAAACAAAAAAATATTCGCAGATGAATTGAGAGAGAGAGAGAGAGAGAGAGAGAGAATGAGAGAGAGAATGAGAGAATATAAGAGAATGAGTGTATATGAGAAAATGAGAATTATTTCTATATTGTCAGATATTTTGTCTAATATATTAGAGTCACGAGAAGAAGGAGAGCAATAAAGGGAAAAAACAGATATCTAACAGAGTGCAATAACGAAAGTCGAAACCACATTAAAGAATCATCTGGGGATTCAAGTGACAAATCCCTTGAAAGATATCCCCGGATATAAACACAAACAACATGCATATGTATCCTAATAATATATCGGGTAATGTGTTAGTCTATTATTGTTAGCAGCCATGATATATCTTGCCTGCCAACAATAATAACATTACCCGACCACTCCAAGTCGTCTTGACCAAGTTTTAGAGAAAATGGAAACAAAAAATAAACTTATACTTAACATTAGAAAGAGACAGTTGAAACTTCTAGGACACATCATGAGGAAGGATAGCTTGGAAAATCCCACAGAACAGACTGAAGGTAAGAGGGACAGAGGAAAACAACGCATAATATACCTGAAATGGTTGAGTAAATGGATGGCGAAACAGTTTAGGAGAAATAACGAAAAGACAAAAATTATTAAGATATACAAATGATAGAAAATTGTGGAGAGCCATAATCGGCTACGTTTTGAGGGTACACGAGCCATAAAGAAGAGGAACAATTTTGGCAGTAGAATAATAATTCCCTTCTAAATTGAAGTTGGTACAAAGATAAATACAGTGGATCATTGCAGATTCTTGGAAAAGACGTGATACAACTAAAAAGTATATTCATGCAAGATCACTTTGACAAAAAACGGGTTCCAAAAACACCAAATGATTTTTTTACAGTAATTACTTTTATTAACAAGTGTGCAACCACATTGGATGGACCTGATGACTAGGCGAGGAGTTGAATTATTTATAGAAATAGTCAACTAACACAATTTTCAAGACAGTAGGTGGGGTCTGGAGCAAATGACTTGGGGTATGGCAAATTTTGTGCGTGTTCGGTACACAAGCAACCAAGCGTTGCAGACGCGGACTCTTGAGAGCAAGCAAAACGTTTCTGTCCAGAAGGGACGAAGAAGCCGGTTGAACGATACCCGAAGTACAGAGTGACTATGTCGAGGTACAGAATGATTATGTCGAAGTATAGGGTGGTTATATCGAAGTATAGGGTGGCTACGTCGAAGTACAGGGTGACTATGTCGAAGTACAGAGTGACTACGTCGAAGTATAGGGTGATCATGTCGAAGTACAGGGTGACTACGTCGAAGTACAGGGTGATTATTTCGAAGTACAGGGTGACTACGTCGAAGTACAGGGTGACTACATCGAAGTACAGGGTGACTATGTCGAAGTGTAGGGTGATTATGTCGAAGTACAAGGTGACTATGTCGAAGTACAGGGTGACTACGTCAAAGTACAGGGTGACTACGTCGAAGTACAGGGTGGCTATGTCGAAGTGTAGGGTGACTATGTCGAAGTATAGGGTGATCATGTCGAAGTACAGGGTGACTACGTCGAAGTACAGGGTGACTACATCGAAGTACAGGGTGGCTATGTCGAAGTGTAGGGTGACTATGTCGAAGTATAGGGTGATCATGTCGAAGTACAGGGTGACTACGTCGAAGTACAGGGTGACTATGTCGAAGTACAGGGTGATTATTTTGAAAAGTCAAGTATGCATTTGTTCTTCATCACTGGCAAGAAAGGTATTGGAAATTGCTTGTTATGTAGTCTATGTCTTTTGGATTTACGTTTAAATAAGAATTTAGTCTATGTCCAGTTTATCTGCATAATAAAACGCGACACCCCAAGAAAATTTATTAATATTTTTCAAAAGGATACGTACTATAAATTGAAACTCACACACAATATTCAATAATATTCTCAATGCTAGTAAATGTAAAATCTTTCTTTTACTGATGGTTTGCCGTCATACCCAGGACTGAATACTGGTGTGAGTTTCCTTCAAATACTTTTGTATTTGGTTGTAGGAAAGTTATTATTTGCCCTGCTAGTTGCACTTCTTGTTAGAAATGTTCGAGTATTTTTGTTTTTAATATTTTGTATACTTCTTTGCAGTGTTGTCGCTCCAGCCTCTAGGGTATGTGTTGTATCGCCGTCTTTATGATTTATAGGACTTATTCGGTTGAATGTATTTTTAATTATAGATTGGAGGAAACGGTTTCATACAAATAGTAGTTCATACATATCTGAATGGGTCCAGCGCCATGATTGTTACCCATATGAAAATCTAGATCTGACGGGTCGATATAAGAAGATAACTTGATTTTTTTCAGGCGAATATATAGGTTTTTACAGTGCTAGACTAAAATTATCTATTCATGTATATAAAAAAAGAAACAAGTCTTGTAAAATAGTAAGTTAAAAACAATAAATTGTGACTCTTACAAGCAATTGCGCAGTTAAAATAATCTCTTAAATTTATAATTCAATTTTTTTAACCGAATTTTCTCAGACGAAATTTAAATTACTGTGTTTTTAATAAAATATGATATCATAATGTGCTTTGATTAATTTCTAGTCTTTTCATTTATTTAATTTTTTTTCGCTTACCGTTAATATTTCTTTAATTATATTCTATCTATTCGAATCCTTTTAATTTCCTTGTTTGTTTTTTTAAATGATAATTTCCGTAATTTTACAAACCCAATTTTCCCTAAGTGAAATATTTCTTGACCTAATTTTCTCAGACCAAATTTCCTAACACCGATCGACACCATTCTATATATTTTGTGAGCCAACAGCCGTAAGTCAATCATTGAAGATCATTAATATAATTTTGATTAAGGCGGGGGTGGGGAGAGGGAAGCACGGGACTTCTTTTTCTTTTATTCTCTTCTATGTCCAAAGATGGCTTACGGCTATATAGAATGGAAACACCAATTCCCGAAGTTAAGCACTGTCAAGCCTGGTCAGCGCCTAGATGGGTGACAGCTTGGGAAAACCCAGATGCTCTAAGCTTTGGTGTGCGAGTGGTGCAATGGAGAATAGCTCGAAATTATTAATTGGAGAGCCGAATCTCAATTTTAATTGTGGCTTTTTATATATTCGCTTACGTGCAGATACACTTGAGAAAGGTAGGAATTCACCACTTCTCCTCCAGCTACGGGTTAATTAGTAAGACTTTATCACTAAACCATTATTATCTCAAAAAGAATAATTCTAACAATATAAATATAGAGGAGGTGAAGTCATACGTCGTCAGAATTGGATAAGCAAACAAGAAATTGTAATGGAGACATAAAGTGGGGGATCAATTCTATTTCATTAGCAATATACAAACTGATCCCCAATTTTGTGGCCACTTTAGTGTCTGTACATTTATATTCCGGAGAATGTAAATAGATCTAAAGGACACGTCTATGCAGCTAATCAGTATTTCATTGATTGATTGATTCGTTTTCTACGGATTATCAACTCATTGCAGGTTATTTAAAGCCAGAAAATATTTTAAGAATTTTTGGGGCGGTGGGGGGTATAGTTTAATACAAAGGGAATTGAAACTTGGATCTTCGATGAACAATTCAGAGCCATTATCCATTACACCACCCGCACATTCAAACTTGCAGCATCTGTTATTCCTAAACGGTCACCCATCTAGGCACTGACAAAGCTCGATGATACTTAACTTTTGTGATCGTACGTAAACCGGTGTTTCAACATGATGTGGGGGTAAGTCAGGCAAGGGAAGTATATTTTGACTGATTAGACTGAAAAATAATTTACAAAGACACAGACATTGACACGCAATAGAGACATATACAGGTAGCTTGTAACGTGCCCAGCTACGCCACGATCCTAAGACCGCATTCGAGCATAGAAGTGATGATGATGAGCCCTTTTAAAGAGAACAAAAACCTTTGTCGAAGATGATACTGTTACCTCAGCATTCTCATTCCGTCTAATAGATTTTTACATCTCCTTTTTTAGGAAGGAGTTGATAATGGATGTTAAAAAAACAAAAAAAAAAAAAACATGAGAAATTTAAACAGTCGTGATCGGTAATAAAACCGGGGTATTCGGTTTCTAGTATATGGTAGGTGCCAATAGTAGAAACCATCATGACGCTGTATCAGAGCACCTATCTATTACTGCAGGAGACCTACAGGAAGGAACACTTGCGTCTTTTCTTTTCATCGTCTGTCTTGATTATGCGCTGAAAAAAGCCCTAGATGAGAACTTGCAGCTTGTCTTCACTTTCACTGACGCAGACGCTATCCAACCGAGAAGATCACTGATACTGACTACACTGACGACTCAGCGATACTGACTTGACCATTTAAAAGACGCATCGTCTCTCCTTCACAGTATCGAAAATGTAGCCCGGGAGATTGCATTGTATGCCAATGCGGGTAAAAATGACTTCATCTGCCTGAATCAAGATACATCGACTGACACGAACAGTCTGAACAGAGAAAACAGCAAGCAAGTAGACGACTTAAAATACTCGAGTATCTACATTGCCTCCACTGAGAATGATGTCAACTTGAGAGTGGGAAATGCCTTAAAATCTGGAAATTAAATATACCGGATTAACTGAAGATAAAGTTTTTCAAAGCTACAGTAACGTACGTCCATTTGTATGGCTCTTTAGACACTAACAGCCAAACTGAAAAAGAGGTTAGATGGTGCTTACACACGAATGCTTCGATCAGCACTAAACAAATCCTGGAAAGATCACCCAAAATGAAAGAGCTCTATGGCAAAATGCCTCCCATCAGCAAATCTATACGCCATCAAAGACTAAGATTTGCTGGTCACTGTTGGCAGAGCAAAGAACTATCTGGAGACGTTATATTCTGAATACCATCCCGTGGAAAAAAGGTCGACCAAAGATGTACATTGACCATCTGATTGAAGACACGGAATGCAGACTGGATGAGCTTCCAAATGCAATGAAAGACAGGAAGGAATGGAAGCAGCCCTTCATGGAATGCCAAGTTTGCTCAATCTGATCCTTATGATGAAGGGTACCCATAATTTCCGTGTGCAATTTAAAGTACTTGCAGCTTGTAACTATACATGATAGAAGCAATCTGGAAAAAGGATAAGAAGTATTTAAAATTATTATTCGGATTGTTAATTTTCAACATGTCCACCATATCGAAAAAGCGTTTGACAGTGTTTCAAGACCAACAATATGGCAGGTGCTCAGACATTACATATGCCCCAAGAAATTCACAGCACACATCCGAGCTCTACAAGAGGGAATGATGAGTTGTGTCCAATTTCAAACTGGCCTTTCGGACCGCTTTGCCATCACAGGGGGATTGAAACTAGGGTGCATATTTACTCCTACCCTCCTACTTGGTGGTAATGCTTCATAAGATTCCTGGAATTGAACTTCAATACCGCACCTATTGCGGCCTCTTCAACATAGCTCACTTCCAGTCCAGGATGGGAAGAACAAACGCACGAGTCACAGAGTTTCAATACACCGCTGAGAACTGTACCTGGCCAATGAACTCAGCGGACACCTTCTCCAGAGGTTACATACGCTACAGACTCATCATCAACGTGGCAAAGATAAAGGTCCTGCTCCAACAGGACATCGACCATCACATAGTTTCAAAATCACCATCGACGGAGTGGACATGGAGAATGTTGAAAAGTTTCCAGACCTTTTTAATGCACTAACATCAAATCCATCTGCTGGAAAAGGCGTCAATAACATAATCAAGGCAGTCCACGCAGCATAGGGGAAGCTATTCAAGAGAGTCATCAGCAATCCTGGGGAGTTCATGGTCTACCGAGCTGTTGTAATCTCGATTCTCCTGTACGCCTGTGAGATTTGGGTACTTTACCGAAGGAAAATCCGCTAATTTGAAAGAGTCTATCAAATGAAACTACGTTCAAGCCTGCAGAACATGAGACAGGACCGCATCACTAACAACAAAGTTCTCCCCTTCACAAAGATGCAGAGCCTAGAAACCTACCAAACGTCTGCTAACGCAAACAAATCCTCTTCTCGTGACTCGCATCTGGCAAGAGACTACGTCGATCTCTACGTCGTCGATTTTCTAAAAACAAAAAAAAACAAAAAAAAACAACCAACCTTGATGAGGACAAAATTGTGATATGGAAGAAAGAACGAATTGGAGAAGAGCAGTCCACAAAAAAAAAAAAAAAAATCAACAGCCTTCGAAAACATTAGAAGACAGACAGAGGAGACGAAGTGAGCCGAAAGCAAAAGCAGAGCTCTCCATTACCCGAACCGTTCTGGAGGTTGCAGACGTCCCTTCAGATCCCACATAGGACTCATTTCACACACAAGGAAAATGTCTATGAGCACTCCAATACTCGGCAACGCATTCCGCCAACGACGGTGACCATTATTAGGTACAAAAATGGTAGTTCTCGGAAAACATTTTGCAGCTGTCAGTAATACATTCAATCACATTAATTAATCCTAGCCTGCAATTTCTCTAAAGATGGAAGTTTAATTGAATAACATCAACTTTCGCATGTCCTCATAAAAAGAAATTCAGTAGACTCAAACAGCAAATCTAAAAAAAAGAAATCATTTTTAAGTTTCAAGAAATTTAAAAATAATAGATAAAACAAATAATAGATAAATTTTCCAAAACCAAGAAAAATAGTCAAAAAGCTTTCTTATCCTCTTTACAGTTTTTTTTATCATGTTAGTTACAAAGCTACAAATCTTTGGAGCTGTATATGAACTTTATGGACGCCCAATCTCCCCCCTCTCTCTCTACCCCTCTCTCTCTATATATATATGTATGTATGTATACATACACCGTGTGCAAATTGATTGAAACAAAACAAATAATTCTGCTATTATTATTAATAATGACGTTTTTTCACATATGTTACTATGTGAGAAAACGTCATTATTTTTGCACCAACCTAATAAAATGGCGACAATTTATCCAACGCACCCTGTATATACCATATTTTTGCATCGATAGGAATAGCGAACAACATTACAAGTTCACATGCTGAAGCACAACTGTCTAAAAATAATTATATGTTTCATTAATAAGTATATATTGTGTGTAGGTCCATCGTAAAGGAGGAGCACTTTTCTTTGTTAAATTTCTTTCGAAATTTATCATTTTACTTGCATTATTTACATTATTCGGACTGTTATCCTCATCTTCATTGCCATATTCACAAAGTTTCGGCCGTTGTACGCTCCGGGCTTCTTCAGGTGGTTGGAATTTCGAACCGAACCCTTTATTCCGTCCATCGAGGCAGATTGTTCTAGTTCCACGTGCCATGCCTCTTCCGGATGTCTCAGTTATTTCTCTCCAAGTTTTCTGTGGCCTGTTATACTCACAACTCTTTGGGTCTAGTCACTGGATCTAACCAACGTCTTTAACCACTGGGCCATGTGTCCTTAAAGATGAGGATAACAGTCCGAATAATGTAAATAATACCTCATCTCAGGGATATAGACAGATATTTATCATTTTACTATCAAAATTTTATCGTTTTATCTCTGTTAGTTAGGTCTTAATCGCAGAAGTTAGTGCCTGATTTGAGAACTCGCTATGTGTTTTTTTTCTGCAATAAATAATTAAATAAATTACAAACAAATAAAAGACAAAAATAAACTCCCACCTTTGCACGGCAAATATATCAAATTACAAATCTAGACATAACTACATTAAAATGTAGAATTGTCTTTTAAGTGATCAAATTAACCTCTAGAACGGTCAAATCTAAAAGCACATCGAAGTACTGAAGAGAAATTATCTGAAATTTGTTTATGGTGCAAAGCCAATCTCCTATTCACCCTGAATTTCAAGCTCTTTCTATCTTTATTTATGTTCACTAAAGTTGCTTGTAAAATTCATTTTCCTGATAATTTTCTTTGCTTTCCTTTCATAAAAACTGCTGTATTTTCCTCAATTCTGTCGATTCTACTTTTACACGACTCCGTTTAATTTCAAACATATACGCATTTAACTAGACTCGTTTCTAAATTGCTATTCTCTATCTATCGATCAGGGCCGATCCTATAACTACCGATTGATATATCTGGAGAGCTCATTTTGTTTCGCACACTATTTTAGTACTCATGTGAATCAAAACCTGAGAACTATATGACATGAATTTTGGCCAATGTATCCACAGGCAAAAACCACATTTGCAAAAAGAAATTTCTTCGTTAGAAAATATTATTAAATGTTATTGACATAAAATGTTTATTGATATTATAAAACTCGCACAAACACACGCATGCATATACATACACACACACACACACACACACATATATATATATATATATAGCTATGAACATAAAGAGCCAGGCAAACCTACCTAGGTTTCACCAGCGTACCCTGACGATTCGCGTAGGTGAAACCTAGGTAGGTTTGCCTGGCTCTTTATGTTCATAGTTAGATTTACTCTACTTAGTGTATTGAGCTTAGTTATTTTTTACTGGTGTCGGAGGTTTTTTTCTTTGGACTCTGAGCTTGGATTCTGGTCGATTATTTCGCCAAAATTACGTGTTTCTAGTTCTTTCTTTTTTTATTTCTTTCCTTAGGTATTGGTTTCTTCGTTTACAAGCTAATACACCTAAGGTTTTCCGGACGAGTATACTTACTTATATTTATAAGATTTTATATATATATATATATATATATATATATATATATATATGTGTGTGTGTGTGTGTTTGTGTGTGTAAAATGAGAACAAATTCAATTCCGACGTTCGTAACATTCAATTTAAAAGACGGGCTCAAAAAAAGTAAAGCAATATTCTTTATTTCATGACATTGCATCAAAAACGTATAAAAATCGTTACACAAATGCAATCACGTTTCGATGCGTATTAACACATCTCATCAGGCGTTAGGAAATAACTGGTGAGTAGACAATATTTAAAAAAGAGATACACCCTCTTTTCACGAGAAAAGGAAGAAAAAGAAAAAGAGTATGAAAGAAAAGGCAGAATTTGCTTGCAGGATTTGTTTTGCTTTTACTCAGATCAACCAATCGGAATGGCCTAAGCTAGGTTAATAAGATTTCTTGAATATTCAGGCCGATAAACAAATATACTGTTTAATAAATATCTACTATTTACTCAGATTGGAGTATCCGCCTGTGCTTGATGGACGTTGATCCAGTGAAAAAAATTGATCTGCCGTTTGCCTAGTCAGGATTTCTAGCCACTATCTTCTCCGGAAAATCCGAATAAAAAACTAGATTTAAAAAAAAATCATTTCACCCCAATCAAAGCGGGCATGCCACTAGTATATCGGTTACTGGGAGTGAAAGTAATAGTAAAGACTGACTATAGGGAAGACTGAGGAAAGAGCAAAAGATGAACGGGATTCAAGAAGATAGAAAATGGCGGTTGATATTACATTTACATTTTTAAAGGTTGTACTTCAGGGAAGGAAGTAAACAGAAAGGACTTCCTATAGGAATGCGTATGACGTGTTTCGTTCTTTAGGACTTCATCAGACTAGGTTTGTTTATGTTGATGTGACTACACGTGTGTACGAACAAGAGACGCTGGGAATTTTAATTTAAATTTTAAATTTAAATGTCTTTTGTGTCTATAATCTTGCCAATATCATTTAGATTCTTTTCTTTTTGTTATTATTATCTTTGTTATAAAATACTTCAGTCTGATAACGGAATATCTGCCAAGAATGGTGAAGCCTTGTAAGAATCTAGACGCAAATTTGCTGCGGATTAACTAGCGATTAAAGCACTTTCTAAACATTGTCGTCTGAGTGAATAGTTTTCTCTTTTAATTAGATAAGCATTTGTTATGTTAAAATTGTGATTAAGTCTCGTTATGGTGAGCAAGTAATTCGCTTAAAATCCAATACTTTCGCAATGTCTCGTACAATCGAGACGCTGACGTTCTTACTACCCCCAAAAAAAAAAAAAAAATAAATAAATAAATTTTTTTGAAAGGAAAGAAAGTTCTATGACATTTAGTGGACTTTAGAAGTCTAATTCCTTGAAAAACTGTTTTAAGAAAAAATATTTTATAAATTTATATCGAAATTAACACGAACTCTTCAGTCAAATAAATAACGAATGCTTCCTGTATAGGAACGGCTATTTCAAAATTACTAATATATTTTTTTCCACGGGCGCCAGGATTTCTAAGCTTAAAAAAGAAAAGAAAAAAGAAATTGATAAATTAAAAGGTAAAAAAAAGAAAAAAAAAAGAATGTGAATATAATGGTCAATCTGAAGATCGAACGAGACAGCAAATGACAAACAGCAGCGAAAACTGTCAATTATATTTTTCATATGTGAGCCGCATTATCGTACAGGTCGTTAGTTGAGTTTTTAAGATGCCACAAGATACTGGAAAATATGTTTCGAGATGGCAGCAGATGTTAGAGGATGCATCATAAAAAAAACATCTAAACCAGAAATACAACATCCTTTCTTCTCGAGAATTCTTACACAGAACGCAATTCTGTGATCGAGATAACAATCAGCAGAGAAAACAGATTTTTGTGATATCGGACGGACCATTGACATTTCGTCAGCTTTATGTACGACTCCTCGTTGACTTGTTTTCCGAACCTCAGAGAGGATTGCTCAACCAATATTTTTCTTTGAAGTTCCATTTCTCAGCTATTAAATATTTTCCCTTGTGGCGTCATGAGCAGTATGTTTTTTTTTTTTACTAATCTTTTATACATTCTAAAGTTCTTGGGGTAAAATCAGCTCAGAAAGAAAAAAAAGAATTTGATTATTTATGTTACTTCTCACGTCCCTAACACCACAAGAGGAAGTCGAGACAGATAGAAAAGCAATATCAGGAAAAGTGGTAATTTTTTTCTGCGTCCTTAGCGCCTAAATTGTTACGATACTTATGGTCAGTCGATCAAATCGTTACAGGAAAACTTTCGACCTTTCTTTCTCTTGCTATTTCCAGAGATTTGTTTCAATCACAACAGAACAATTTAAATGACAAAAATTGACTCAGTACAGTCAATCAAAAACTACCTCACTACTTTCTTCGAAATAAATCACGAAGTTTCTACGAAGATGGCATCGACGATTTTGTAGAATGATGGCGGATGTTTTTTAAAAACACTAGAGATTATATACGTGACTGATAAATGTTTTTGTATGTAAAATTGTGTTTTTAATTTTCTAATAAGGGGGATTTTTTAAAAGATCTTCCACCTAAGCGTAATAGTGCGCCAGCTAGTAGAGAGGTACTCTGTATCCTAACGTTGGACTTACGAGGGTCGGTAGTAAATTTATAGGCTGACTATGAAGGAGTGGTGATAGAACTGTCAAAACTTGCAGGTATTAATTTCGACACTTCTTATTAATAACTGCCTTGTTTCTTTCCAGGTACACTGGAATCTGTTCAATGAAGACTTCAAAAGTAACCAGTAGCGACTTTATTTGAAAATGGACAAAATTTAGCATCGTGTTGCTATCAATACCTGCAAAAAAAGGTTTTGCTCACAAGGACATTCATGCTAATATGGTTACTACATTAGGTGATGACGCTCCGGCTTTATCAAAGTGCAAAGGTGGGCTGCTGAATTTAAGCAGGGAAAACATTCTTGAAGGCATGGACGCCTTGCAACTGCTACCACCGAGCAAAACATTGATCATGTTCACCCAATGGTAATTGATGATAAGTGACTGAATATAAATCAAACAGCTAATGTTATTAGCATATCCCGTGAAAGAGTTGAGAATGTTTTGCACAATGGACTTGGCATGAGGAAGGCTTCTTCCCGATGGGGACCACGTCTTCTGACACTTGAATCATGTTAATCACATCATGGGAAAATTTGATATTGGTTGAGGCAAATGCAGCTGATATTCTTAAACGATTCCTATCCCAGAATGAGTGTTAGGTTCATCACTATTGATTCAGAGACAAAAAGATAATCCCTGCAGTGAAAAAAAACTCCTCGCCGACTCAAAAAAGGCCAATGTCTTTTCATTACAGGGAAGTTCTTGGGATGCAAAAGACATTTTTATTGACTATCTTCAAAAGGGCAATGGAGTATGCCAACTTGCTGAGGCAGTTATAAAAGGCTATCAAGACCAAACGCCAGGAAAACTGACGGAAGGAGTCTTGTTTTATCAGGACAATTCTCCACATACAAATCCATAGTTTAAATGAACGCTGTGCGTGAATATGGCTCTTAAATGGTTGATCACTCACCCTATTCTCCTGGTTTGTCATGTTCTGACTATCTTCTGTTCCCCAACATGAAAAGAAAAAACATGGCTGTGAACTAGTATCACAGTAATTATAACATCATATCTGCTGCTGATTTGTTTCTTGCCCAACAGATGAAAGCTTCTTCACCAATATGATCCAAACACTGCAACACCGATGGAAGAAGTGTGTGAACCGCTAGGGGTACTCTGTTGAAAAATAAGTTTCATTTGTTCGCATTCCATGAGAATATCTTGGTCAGCCTAGGAATTTTTCAATCAAGCATCGTAGACCCGTATTTGATCTGTGAGATCAAAATCCGGCCACAACTCTACGGAACGTACCTTTTTTTTTTTTACAGTGGTGTTCACAATGTACAAGACCCGAAGCCAACTCGAGGTAGCGGGTCACAGAATAAGAGGCACTGCTTATGCGGATATATGCGTAAGATAAAGGGTAACTCTAGACAGGTTATGATTGTAGTGATCGGGGAAACAGCCTCTTGGTAGTCGGTTCACCACGGCAGCCGTTCGTAGCAAAAAGCTGCTTGAGTGGAACTTACATCACACCAGGGCGATATGAAAGGATTTTGAGGCCAGTTCGCTACATGACATGGTGGAACTAAGGAACGTATTTCATCTGAACAGACACCATGGAAATAGCGATAGAGCAGCGAGAGGCTTAGGACATCTTGTCTGTGAAAGGGGTTGCAGAATGGAAAATAATTCACCGCCTAAAAGTACGCTGAGACTCTTTTGTACTACCGAATGGAAAGGAAAGATTGGTCGGCTTCCGTCCATATATGAAAGCAGTACTTCATTTTCGGCCTAATCTGGCTTTTGTGAAGGTAGAGGATAGCAGGAGGAGTCAGGTACAAGGACAGGGGGACCTTCTTGGAATCTATTGAAAGTGAAATTTGAATACTGGGCATCTCCTTATGCAGTAGAGTAATCTATTTTGTTTAAGGTATTGCTTTTATTGTGCATATTACTTTAACAGCGTTGTATATAAAATATATATTAGCATTATTTTAGTGGTGTTCACCATGTACAAGGCTCGGGAGCCACTCAAGATAGAGGATTACAGAGTAAGCGGCACAGTTTATATGGATATGTGCAGAATATAATGGTTAACCATAGGCTTGAACAGGTTAAGATTGTAGTTGGGAGTTGGTTCCACTAGGCATGGTTTGTAGGAAACTGTTACTCGAGTTGAAGCTTACATCTCAGCATGGGAATATGAACGGAATGAGGTTGGTTCGCCACAATGTGCGTGGAATGGCGGGTCTTATCTGTGAAGATGAGGACTGGTGGAGATTAGTTCATCGGGACACTCTTCATGGAAATAGAGTAGCGAGAGTCTTGGGACATCTCGTCTGTGAGAAAAGCGTTTCAGAATGGAAAATAATTCATCGCCTAAAAATATGAGACGATTTTGGACTCTATCGAGTGGAAAGAAAAGACTGGCCGGCTCCCGTCCAAATATGACAGCAGAACTTCATTTTTGGCCTAATCTGACTTTTGTGAAGGTAAAGGATGGTAGGAGAAGTCAGGTACTTACTGAAGTGCTTCGGGGAACCAACCATTTTAACAGCATCTTTAGCGAGTTCCACTTGAGCTCTGTGGTGAGTTTAAGTTTTCCGAGGGAAAATCCATTCATCATGATTGGTGAAAGTTCTGAGTTAGATCGGTAAATAGTGGCAGACCATTAGTTTGGTCTTTGAGGCATTGAATGTTACTAGTAAGTTTCCCCTCAGCTGTTAGAACAGTTTTATTAAAAATAATTAATAACAAAAAAAATGGTTCTTATTATGCATAGTACCTGTTGTTAGCTTATCTTTCCTCTGACTTAGTTTCAAAGGAAAGATAAGCTAACAACAGGAATTATGCATTTTTTTTTTTATTAATTATTTTTAATAAAATAAATCGTAAATTATTCGGTCTTGGGTAACACGATAAACTACATTCGACAATAAGGCTTCTGATCAGGAGGTTTTGAGGAGCGTGGAACCACCTCTTATTGCTGGTGTTCCCAGATTCACCGTGAACCGGGGTGGTAGCATGTCAGGGTCCCATCTATGGGCAAATAGTTAACCACCAAACTGAAGTCAAAACACTAATAAAGTGTAGAAATAAGTTTTGATAACAGAAATACATTTTTGTAAAAAAATATTACCAGCTATACATTTTTGAAAAAAAAAAAATATTACCAGCAATACATTTTTGAAAAAAATATTACCAGCAATACATTTTTGAAAAAATATTACCAGCTATACATTTTTGAGAAAAAAAAAATATTACCAGCTATACATTTAAAAAAAAAAAATATTACCAGCTATACATTTTTGAAAAAATATTACCAGCAATACATTTTTGAAAAAATATTACCAGCTATACATTTTTGAAAAAAAAAAAATATTACCAGCTATACATTTAAAAAAAAAAAAAATATTACCAGCTATACATTTTTGAAAAAAATATTACCAGCAATACATTTTTGAAAAATAAAATTATTACCAGCAATACATTTTTGAAAAAATATTACCAGCTATACATTTTTGAAAAATAAAATTATTACTAGCAATACATTTTTGAAAAAAAAAATATTACCAGCTATACATTTTTGAAAAAAAAAAATATTACCAGTAATACATTTTTGAAAAATAAAATTATTACTAGCAATACATTTTTGAAAAAAAAAATATTACCAGCTATACATTTAAAAAAAAAAAAATATTACCAGCTATACATTTTTGAAAAAAATATTAACAGCTATACATTTTTGAAAAAAATATTAACAGCTATACATTTTTGAAAAAAAAAAATATTACCAGCTATACATTTTTGAAAAAAAAAATATTACCAGCTATACATTTTTGAAAAAAAAAATATTACCAGCTATACATTTTTGAAAAAAAAAAATATTACCAGCTATACATTTTTGAAAAATAAAATATTACCAGCTATACATTTTTGAAAAAAAAAAATATTACCAGCTATACATTTTTGAAAAAAAAAAATATTACCAGCTATACATTTTTGAAAAAAAAAAATATTACCAGCAATACATTTTTGAAAAAAAAAATATTACCAGCTATACATTTAAAAAAAAAAAAAATATTACCAGCTATACATTTTTGAAAAAAATATTAACAGCTATACATTTTTGAAAAAAAAAAATATTACCAGCTATACATTTTTGAAAAAAAAAATATTACCAGCTATACATTTTTAAAAAGAATATTACCAGCAATGCATTTTTGAAAAAAATATTACCAGCTATACATTTTTGAAAAAAAAAAATATTACCAGCTATACATTTTTAAAAAGAATATTACCAGCAATGCATTTTTGAAAAAAATATTACCAGCTATACATTTTTGGAAAAAAAAATATTATCAGCTATACATTTTTGGAAAAAAAAATATTATCAGCTATACATTTTTGGAAAAAAAAATATTATCAGCTATACATTTTTGAAAAAAAAAATATTACCAGCTATGCATTTTTGAAAAAAAAAATATTATCAGCTATACATTTTTGAAAAAAAATATTAACAGCTATACATTTTTGAAAAAAAAAAATACCAGCAATACATTTTAAAAAAAAAATATTTCTAGCAATAAAAATGCCGTAAAACAAAACCAACCAAAGCAAACGTAAATTATTAAATTATTTTTTTATAAATATTTTAGATTGTCGATTTACCTTATTAAAAAAAATTACATTGCGATTTACTTTATTAAAAATAATTTAAAAAAATCTGTTTCGATTTTTTTTTTGTATTTTTCGATTTACTTTATTAAATAAAAATTAAAATCAACTGTGTTTATTGTTTCAAACACAGTTACGTAGTGGACATTGGTGTATCAGACAATTTCCTCCCTGGATATTTGCATCCATAGACTAGTGATAATTTTTTGAAGCTTTTAAAAGCAATTACCTTAGATTTTGAAAAAAAAATCATAAGTAGTCATCATAATTTTTTAAAAATAGAATAAAATAAAAAAAATAAAAGTTTATTTTTGTTTAAAATACAATAAAATATTGAAAGTGTTTCAAATCGCATTACACATCGCCAGTATGTATTTGTTTCATCGGCGTTTTTCTTATGATAGTGCTACAGTGTAACCCGGATATAAGAGACCCGGATATAAGAGAAACCCGGATGTAAGAGAGATTTTCTCTGGTCCCAAATTAGAGCCTGTGTTAATGTATATAAATTAGACCAAACCCGAATATAAGAGAAACCCGGATATAAGAGACTTCGTCTCCGGTCCCGACAACTCTCTTATATTCGGGTTACACTGTAGTTGTAATTTTCCCCGTCCACAAATAAATTTCCACCAGTGTTTGAATTTCGTAATTTAGCCATGGGTTCCAAATAAAAATATAATCTATAAAATGCAGAATCTATTAGATGTCTGTGGTACCTACTGCTGGAGTGAACTGAAACTGCTAGCTTAATTTTCTCTTGCTTTAAAAAATAAATTTATCTCTCTTTTTTATTTATGGTAACTACTTTTCTGCTTGTTTAGAGTAATTAAGAGTATTGGTGTGCAGATTTCTATATTAAACAACTCTTTAAAAAAAACGGTAACTTCGAAAAAATTATCAGAGGTACGCCATTATCCAGAGACGCAAATATCCAGGGACGCCATTGTTCTGGACACCAATGTCCACTACGCAACTGTTCGTCTACCGTGTTTTATTGAATTATATTCTATATATTAATTGACTCTATTAAAAAAAATAATTTCTTTACGTTTAACTTTATTAAGAATAATTAAAAAACAAAAAAAGCCGGTTCATATTTTACACAATGCATTTTCAAATGCCTTATTTGACGAAAATATTCTCTAAATTAAAGTTTTGATCCTTAATAATCAGTTATTAAAAAAAAGTTCTGTTTCGGTCCTGAGTAGTCTCAATCCAGAGTTGTCCTGGTACTCAGTTGATGATGTTGAGTTGGCGGTGTTGAGTTGTCCTGCACCCGTCTATAAGGGGTCGTTGGAATGTCTTCGCCCTCACTACCAAAAAGCCCTTATTAGAAAAAGTTATTTTAGTCATTTTTTTACAAAAACAAACTCATTTATTTATATTTGGTCATTAGCCAAATTTTAGGAGGTGGAACCAACCGATGTCTATATGGAAAGCCGACATCTTGAAGATTAAATAGTTAAGCAATGCTCTACGGCAAACACTCGTTCTTTTTTTCTCGCTTTCAAAATTATTTTTTATTGACAACTTTTTTCTCTTGTGTCTTCTGAAGAAGCCAATCTCTATCATTCTTGATTACAATATATTATTTTCGCAGACAAATAAAGTCTTTACACAGGAATAAAAAGAAAATGGGAAGGAATCAATAATTGGTTTCGAGAAACGAACAATTGATTTATTGATTTTGCCCAATCATTTGAAACCAACATGATAGATTCCTGATTTTACTTCGGCTGGTTCTCTATTGTTTAAGATAAGTTGTTCAAGGGATCTTCTTCTTCTTCTTCTTCTTCTTCTGCTTTGTATTCCCATAATTCTCTTCCATTGTGTCTTTGTCCCTTCCTTCTTTTATTAATCATTAACATCCTCCTCTTTCTTCTCTTCTTCTTCTTCC
Source organism: Acanthosepion lycidas (assembly GCA_963932145.1). Taxonomy (NCBI): domain Eukaryota; kingdom Metazoa; phylum Mollusca; class Cephalopoda; order Sepiida; family Sepiidae; genus Acanthosepion; species Acanthosepion lycidas. Next base: position 17,499,693 of record OZ010596.1, on the reverse strand, counting down.
ACACTCTTTTCCTCATATGTCTTTAATTCTCTCTGATTGTTTCGTTGTTGTAGTTGTTCTTCTTCTTCCACGCTTTTTCTTCATCTGTCCTTAATTCTCTCTCATTGTTTCTATGTGGCCCTTCTTCTTCTTCTTCTTCTTCTTCTTTGTATTCCTATAATTCTCTTCCATTGTGTCTTTGTCCCCTCCTTTTATTCTTATTAATCATTAACATCACCCTACTCCTCTTCTTCTTCTTCTTCTTCTTCTTCTTCTTCTTCTTCTTCTTCTTCTTCTTCTTCTTCTTCTTCCACACTCTTTTCCTCATATGTCTTTAATTCTCTCTGATTGTTTCTATGTTGTTGTTGTTGTTGTTGTTCTTCTTCTTCTTCTTCTTCTTCTTCTTCTTCTTCACCACCACCATTTGTTTAAGATAAGTTTTTCAAGGGATGTCAGTATTGCTCTTCACATTCATTTCACCCTGTGTGGCACAAGGAAAAGTAACGGAGCATTTAGAGATAATCGATAGCAGTATTAATGTTATTCTGTATCAATGTCATTTCCTTGGAAATTGTCTTGTACGTATTTAGTTTTTGATTATTTACTGGCTGACACAAAGCTACAGTAACAGCATTTACGGAAGAGCGAAACTGGCGGTGTAATGGTTAGCAAGCTTGGCTCGCTAGAACAATTGCAACTGAGTCGTGAGTTCGATCCTCACTTGGTGCCCTATACTTTCGGCCTTGTGCCACATCTAAGCTACGCTTAGAAAATCACTGAAGGGCGAAACTACAATAGCAACAAATTGCATCTTGTTTAAGATCGTTCATTTTATTTTTCACAATTATATTTTTTTCTTTTTATCTTTCTTCTTCAGTATGTTTATTAGTTTTTCTTCGCTTTATTCTTTTTATTCTTCATTATTACTTTCTTTTTGTTTTTCGAGAGCTTCTCTTTCATAATTATATAAGTAATTATATTTTTGTTTCATATTTGACAACTTAATTCTTCTTTCTGATAATCTTATTTTCATTATGCCTTGACTTTTAAAATATTGTCATCAGGAATACAAAACAATAAGTTATTTCTTCTTAAAAAGCTCCTTTTTCTTATTTCTCTCTTCTTCCTGATTTTCCTTCACCGTTTATCTACAAAATATAGTAAAAAGAAAGTAGAAAAATTCTTTCTTCCTCCTCCTCTCATTCTCTCTTCTTCCTCTTTTCTTCCTCCCCTTCTTCTACTTCTTCCTCTTCTTCTTCTCTCTTCTTCCCCTTTTCTTCCTCCCGTTCTCTTTTCTTCCGCCTGTCCTTCTCTCTTCTTCCCCTTTTCTTCCTCACCTTTTCTTCCTCCCCTTTTCTTCCTCCCCTTCTTCTTCTTTTTCTTCTTCTTCTTCTTCTTCTTCTTCTTCTTCCCCTCTTCTTCTTTCCTTTCTTCTACTAACCCCCCTTCTTCTTCTTCTCCTTCCTCCTCTCATTCTCTCTTCTTCCCCTTTTCTTCCCCCTTCTATCTTCTTCCTCTTCTCCTCTCTTCTTCCCCATTTCTTCCTACCCTTCTTCTTCTTCCTCCTCTCCTTCTCTTTTCTTCCCCTTTTCTCCCTCTACTACTTTTTCCTCCTCTCCTTCTCTCTTCTTCTTCTTTTCTTCCTCCTCTTCTTCTTCTTCCTCCTCTCCTTCTCTTTTCTTCCCCTTTTCTTCCTCTACTTCTTTTTCCTCATCTCCTTCTCTCTTCTTCCTCTTTTCTTACTCCCCTTCTTCTTGTTCTTGTTCTTCTTCTTCCTCCTCCTCTCCTTTTCTCTTCTTCCGCTTTTCTTCCTCCCCTTCTTCTTCCTCTTTTTCTTCACTCTTCTTCTCCTTTTCTTCCTCCCGTTCTCTCTTCTTCCTCCTCTCCTTCTCTCTTCTTCCCCTTTTCTTCCTCCACTTCTTCTTCTTCTTCTTCTTCTTCTTCTTCTTCTTCTTCTTCTTCCTTTCCTTCTCTCTTCTTCCCCTTTTCTTCCTCCCGTTGTCTCTTTTTCCTCCTCTCCTTCTGTCTTCTTCTTCCCCTCCTTCCCCATTTCTTCCTCTTCTCCTTCTCTCTTCTTCCCCATTTCTTCCTCCCCTTCTTCTTCCCCCTCTCCTTCTCTCTTCTTCCCCTTTTCTTCCTCACCTTCTCTCTTCTTCCTCCTCTCCTTCTCTCTTCTTTTCCTTTTCTTCCTTCCCTTCTATTTTCTTCCTCTTCTCCTTCTCTCTTCTTTCCCATTTCTTCCTCCCCTTCTTCTTCTTCTTCTTCTTCTTCTTCTTCCACCTCTCTTCTTTCCCTTTTCTTTCTCTCCTTCTTCCTCTTCTCCTTCTCTCTTATTCCCCCTTTTTTTCTTCCCCTTCTTTTTCTTCCTCTCCTTCTCTCTTCTTCCCCTTTTCTTCCTCCCCTTCTTCTTCCTCTTTTTCTTCTCTATTCTTCCCCTTTTCTTCCTCCCGTTCTCTCTTCTTCCTCCTCTCCTTCTCTCTTCTTCCCCTTTTCTTTCTCTCCTTCTTCTTCTTCCTCCTCTCCTTCTCTCTTCTTTCCCTTTTCTTCCTCTCCTTCTCTCTTTTTCCCCATTTCTTCCTCCCCTTCTTCTTCCTTCTCCTCCTATTCTCTCTTCTACCCTTTTCTTCCTCCCCTTCTTCTTCATCCTCTCCTTCTCTCTTTTTTCTTCTTCTTCTTCTGTAGAACAAGACGAGTACAAGAACAATATTATATCGGAGCAATAGTTTCCAACGTTAAATTTTGCGTAATATTAGGGAAATCTTAAAAGTGTCAATAGCGTTTATTCAGGTCTTCAGTGTTACTGCATGGGTACAGTTAAAGTTAATACTACCTCTTTGCTTACCCTGTCCGTGGAATTCTCAGTATCCTTCTGTAGAACCATATTTTTGTTGCCTCTTTTTTCACCTTCATCTGTAGTGAGATTGTCCAACATTCATTGCCATACAAAAGGATTGATATTAAAGATTCTTTTCTAATTTCCTGTTTCTTCGTACTATTTTAGCTTTAGAAACGAGTTTTTGCGAATCCGATGCACATTACTAAGCATGCAATTAGAATTCTTATGAACAGATATCACAGAAGAAAAAGGGAAGGGTCAATGTTGTTTTATTCCAAGTACTGGAACAAGAAAGGCTATCTTTATAAACAAAATGCTATCAGAGTGAACATTGCAAAAATCATATACCTATCTCCCTTAGATTACCCAGATGCATTTAATAAACACGAAAACTGTCTATATTTCTGCGATGATGTATTATGTACATTATTTGCATGATTCGGACTATTGTCCTCATCTTTGTCGCCATATTTATTACATATTATTTCAGGTTCTACTGGACCATGTGAACTCAATAATACCTTCGATACGGTTCTCAATGGAGAAAGAGGGTAACAACACACTCCAATTCCTGGATGTTCTAATATCTCGAACAGAGCATGCGTTCAAGATATCCGTATACCGTAAAACGTCATTCACCGGGCAGTACCTCAATTTCAACTCCTACCATCCATACAGCATAAAGAAAGGGATCGTCCGCTAATTACAACACCGAGAAAAAGTCATAACTGGCGACTCAGAGACATTAAATAAAGAATTGGTCAGTATAAGTAGTACCCTACAACGTAACAACTACCCTGGATACATAGCAGCATCCCCAAAAACTGGGATAGGCGAGAACAAGAGGACGACAACAAAGGATCTGCGGTTCATATAACATCAGGACAACCTTCAAAAGCTTGATGACACTTCGCAGATATCTCTTCCGAGTAAGACCACCACCATAGAGGAGAATATCACTAAAGACTGTGTGTACGCTATCCCGTGCAGCTACGGAAATAAATATAATGGGGAGACAGGACGCCTCCCTAAGGTAAGGCTTCAAGAACACCAGAAAGCTGTAACACAAGGGGAAGTAGAAAAATCAGGCGTGGCTGACCACATATGGAGAGAGAATGGAGATCGCCGCTCTCTGTGGGATCACGTTGAGATCATAGACAAAAAAACACCATTGGAAAATTCATAAACTTAGGGAATCAGCACATATGCTAGGCAACAAAAATCTCCTGAGCCGACCAAGCATAGAAATGAATACAATATGGGAACCAGTAATAAGGAGTGCCAGAGAAAAGCGATAACAACAGCAAAATTTGCATTATGAGCACTGGTTGCTGAAGACATTAGGTTTATAATACCCATATGTCCTCAAGGACACATGGCACAGTGGATAAACACGTTAGTTAGATCCAGTGACAGGACCCAAAGAGTGTAAGTCCAATACCCGGCTAAAGCAGTGGATAACATTCAGAGGGAAATTAACAGGAGATAACTGATATCCATTAAAACAGGCACGTGGAACTAGAAGAGTCTACCCAAGTGATCGAAATAAAGGGTCCCGTTTGACATTTCAAACACCTGAAGAAGGCCAGAGCGTACAACGTTGTAATAAATATGGCGACAAAGTCCGAATAATTTAAATAATGAACACGAAAACTATTTTGAATATCAGACAAGCGCGATTTACATGGGAAAAACATTAAGATAATCCTCAACATATCATCATCATCATCATCATCATCATCCCCTTGACTTTTATAATCGTAGGGGGGGGCGGATACGAATGCAGAAGCCACACTAAATCTCCTCCACAACGGTGTATCGACGGCAGCGATTAGCAATTCTGGCATAGTTATATTTGTCCATAGTTATATTTGTCCAGGGTTTTATTGGGTTGGCGTCCTCCCCTGCTTCCACATTCAACGATGTCTTGCATGATGATCTTGCACAGATTGTCGTGCCATGTATAGTGTCCAAACTACGCCATTTTCTTCCGTTTCACAGTGGCGAGAAGAGGTTCCTGGTGGCCCACGAAACTTTCAACACCTTTTCCGTACAAACTCATTGGTTTTATGTTCTCAGTAGATGCCAAGGAGTTTTCTCATGCATTTGTCATAATCACGTGTATCTTTCTCTCCCACATTTACTGGGACCCCCCTTAAAAAGAACAACAACAACAACAACAACAAAATAAATAAACAAAATCAAACATCTACATGCTGACGAGAAACTTGCTTAACTAAAAGTTAGATCTCGAGGGTGGAGAAATAAAAGAAGCATGCGTTTTCTCGCCGGATCATTTTAATCTAGACAACGAGAGAATCTTAAAAGAACTAGGAGTCCTACCAGGATTTAACATCAGTGTTCATATCAGCAACAACGAAAGACGTGTTGACCATGAAGTTTTTGTATTCTAAGGTAGCCTAGGAATTTCACTTCCCATAATTCATATTTTGATTCGTCTCCGTCAAAATACAGTCGTAATCTCGGCTCATAACCTTTGTTGACCATGTTCACCATAGTCTATGAATATAGAATACAGCGCAGTACGTAATCTGTTCAATGAAACAGCATTAAAGATTAACACTTACGAGTCAGACACTCTACTGAATCTGACATATCGTCAATACCACCAGCAGCTGTTCCGTAATGCTTCAGTCTTCGATATCAAAGGCTGGCTGTGCATATTCGGGAAAAACATGGCCGCTTTTATACACGTCGCATATTTTGAGCCTTCTGATTGGTTAACCCTTCTATTGGTGAACTATAAAATGAGTCAGCTCATTTTGGCTGACTCACTAGTACACCAGGGTACCCCAAAATTCCAACAAGACGTACATATGAAACTCTACTGCTGGCGGGCTCAAAAAGAAAAACTAGGAAAACTCCTAACAAAGGTTGCTAAGAAGTGCAAGATGAAAGGACTAAACATTAAAAATAAGAAATAATCTATGATCATCAGTAAAAGAGGCCACCAAATGTGTAAGCTTCGAACTGACGACAAGCAGATAGAGTAATTTCTATTTCTGGGGAGTGTAGTAACAGACTTGCGGAAAATGTGACACCGAGATACGAAGGCGGGTCAGAATAGAGAAAGAATCCATTCGTAAAACCAAGCAAAGTATTAAGACATAT
>OZ010596.1:17483746-17488746 GCA_963932145.1 Acanthosepion lycidas | reverse complement strand
ATAAAACAATAACTTTTGGGGACAAGGGAAAAAATAGAAAAGAAGAAATGGTGATCATGTTGGGGAATACAGAGAATGAATATGAAATAAAGGGAAACGAAATTAAAGAGAGAAAAATGTTAAAATAAGAGACAAAGAAAATTAAAAAGGAAATAAAGAAGAAACCGTGAACAGGAAATGGTGAGGGGGGTATGAAAAAAAAAAAAAAGAAATAATAAGAAAGAAAAAAAAAAAAAGAAATTTAGAAGAGAAGTGAATGAATAAACTGAAGAAAAATAAAAGATAAAGAAAAAAAAATGAATGAAGCAGCCGACAGAAATTTTAAGACAAGATATAACACAGAAATGAATGAAAAGTTTGAAAGGAATAAAACGAAAAGCGTGAAAAAAATTGATAAAAAAAAGAGAGAAATGATGAAGAAATAAGTAAATAAGATGAAGGAAATTAGAAATGCAAAATTCACACATAAATGCGTGAATAAGGTGAATGAAACTAAAGAAATTAGAGAATTATTACAGAAATGCATAAATGCATTGAAATAAATTAAAAATGAAGTGAAACAGAAATGAATGTAGAATCGGATAGAAATTAAAACAAGAAAAATATAATAGAAATGAATGAAAAAAGCCGAAGGACATTACACAATGTGGGAAAAAGAAAATAAATTGAACAGAACTGAGTGAACCCGAAAAAAATTTCAGTTGCGTAAATAAATAGCCGTATATCATTTCATATTTCAACATTGGCATCACTATTTCAGTGTATTCATTTCTCTTTATATAATTTATTCAATCTCCCATCTGTCTGCCTGCCTGTCTATCTATCTATCTATCTATCTATCTAATTGCTAGCTAGCTAGCTATCTCAGGACGTTCACTTTCTATCTATCTATCTATCTATCTATCTAATTGCTAGCTATCTCAGGACGTTCACTATCTATCTATCTATCTATCTATCTATCTATCTATCTATCTAACTTGCTAGCTAGCTAGCTATCTCAGGACGTTCACTATCTATCTATCTATCTATCTAACTTGCTAGCTAGCTAGCTATCTCAGGACGTTCACTTTCTATCTATCTATCTATCTATCTATCTCATAATGTTTACTATCTATCTATCTAATTGCTAGCTAGCTAGCTATCTCAGGACGTTCACTTTCTATCTATCTATCTATCTATCTATCTATCTATCTATCTATCTATCTATCTAATTGCTTGCTATCTCAGGACGTTCACTATCTACCTATCTATCTATCTATCTATATATCTATCTATCTATCTCATAATGTTCACTACTTTATTTTGGTTTGTTTCTTTCTCTGTTTAGTTTCCACTCTTGTTGTTGGCGATCACGCACTTAGAAGGAGCGTCACTTGTAAACGCATTGACACACATAATCCAATCAAGGAACAACTGTGAAATGATTTTCAAGCCCGTACGTATAAATATACCTCATTGTTTGGTACATGTCGGCTCCGTACTGTCTCTCGTTTTGATTGCGAGCGCGTATTGCATTAACTTATGAGACATCGTTCCTCAGTGTTTGAATTGGCGTCTTTCATATTTCGAAGAACTCACATTATTATATTTACAACCGCGAATTTTCCGCAGTTGTTTTCAGACATAATAACATTTAACTTTTCTATGTGTACATTTCGCTTTCACGCTACGTACAAAATCATTTCGCTTATAACGACCGACCCGAGTCATCGTCCAGGACTTGAAACGAGAACATTTGATTTATTACAGTATCAATGTTTCAAAGAATAAGATCCCAGTAATATATAGAGACGACGAACAAAAAAGAAAAAAGGCGAGAAGGATTTCGCTCTTGAGTCAAAGTAGAATACGTTAGAGAGGAAACGAATGTTTACTATTTTCGATTTTGTAAAGGTTCTATTTCCAGTTTAGTTAAGCGCTCAAGTAAATATACTTAAGTAGCAAGGAATGGCTAACCAAAATGAAACTGCAGTCATTTAATCGTCTAAGGCAATGGTTTGCAACCAATTTTGGGCCATGTCTCACTTTGGTATTTCTATAATTCTATTGCCCCCAACTGTAATATTTAATTCTTACATATTCAACATTTTATTGCAATTCACGTGAAGGAAGCTTAAAATGCCATTAACTTCGTCTCTAAACAAGCCTCCAAAGACCATGGCGACCATAAAAGAGGAAAATTAAAAAAAAAAAATAAAATAAAATGAGGATTGCGTCTAGCATGAAACAGCCTGTCGCCTCTGAGTGTTGACTTCATTCTTCGCTTTTGTATTTTATTTACATGCGTTTTATCCCATAAATATAGAACACCTTAAAACTATATTTCTTCATATATATATATACATATATATATATATATATATATATATATATATATATATATATATATGAATAAAATGACAATTGGAAAAAAGATCTTAGATTTTGCCGACGCGTTTCGTCTTCCGACTTTTTCAAGGCAAAAATGAAATCGAAATGTTCTTGTTGTTATAGTTACATTAAAAAAATCCAAATTTAAAAAATATGGGTTTTTCTTCTTTATATTAAAATTATATATATATATATATATTGTGTATATTTAGGCAGCAATTTTTCATTAATACATGTTTCATTAAATAATATAAACAAGTTTTGTCCATTTATTTTAAGTAAGTTCTTTTCAATGGGAAGCCGTTGAAAAGAACTTAAAATAAATGGACAAAACTTGTTTATATTATTTAATGAAACATGTATTAATGAAAAATTGCTGCCTAAATATACACAATATATATATATATATATATATATATATATATATATATATATGTATGTATATGTATATATATATATATATATATATATCATTATTTCTTCGAAAATTATAACATAAATGTTATAAAATCACTACAAAAATAGCCGTTTCGTTTCAACACTTCAGTTGTCTTATCAAGTGATGAAGTTGAATGTAGAATAAAAGGTTTTAAAAGGTTCAAATCAATCAAACTACCCTCGCTAAGGGAAATGCTGATTCATAAGCTGGAATGACCAATCAAAATCCAAGTATACGAGAATTCAAAACACTTGACAAGGAACTAAGGTTATAATAATTATTTAATGTGTTAATGTTGGTCTTAGACTAAAATAGAATTTATTCTAATAAATATTAAATTATACGATAAAATTCGAAATTACAAATTAAAAATTACCCCATTTTAAAATTGAAATTTAATCTATATTAAGTTTAAAATTAAAAAATTACTGAGAAAAGAAGAAAAACACATATTTTATTTATTTTGTTTTTATTGAAATTAAGTTGGAATAAACGTTAAGATCAAATGTTGCTCTGAAATTAATGACAACGTAGATACATTTGAAGCATAAACAGAGGCAGGGGAGGATGACATCTTGCAAACGACAATACGTACACAATCAGATTATAATATATAAACACGCAGAAGTATTTAGATATATTCACACAAAAAAGCGACTAGACAGGAAATATCTCCACGACTCTTAAAAAAACACAAAAAAACATACATACACAATGAAAGATACACACAAGTGACCATACGCACATACATCGATAAAGACACGTACATACACACACATACATTGACAAAGACACGAAAATACACCTACCAAGAAATATTCAAGTTTGAAAGTGTTATTAAACGAATTCTAACCATTTATTAAAATATAACTTATACGAGCAAATATACATAGATAAGAATGGTAGAATAGATAAAATACATCTTGGGCAGAACAGAAAAACAAACATTAGGGAAAGAAAGGACAGTAAAACAGATAGACATGGAGAGAAAAATAGATATATATATATATATATATCCATAAAAATAACACCATCTAATATATAAAAACGAAATCACCAAACACACAAATATATATAAAAAATATATTTCATATATACCTATATACGCACTAGACTTTTTCGGAATTGTGATGCCACTGATGGATTTATGTGTTCGTTTAACATTTGCAGTCTCTTCACGTGTGTTCCTTTATCGGAGACTATTGATATTTGAAGTGAAGTGTTATATCGTAGAAATTTAACCCCCCTCCATCCCCCCGACTATACCTGAAGATGTTTTTGTTGAAATCATGAAATTTTCCACCATGTCTGTCGATTTTAGTTTTGATAATATTATGTATCATCAGATCGATGGTGTAGCGATGGGTTCCCCTTTGGTCCCGTTTTGGCGAATGTTTTAGTGGGGTTTTACGAGGAAAGCCTTCTTTTAGGTTCTTCCCGGCCCAACGTTTACTTTCGTTATGTGGATGACACTTTTTGTTTGCTTAACCAGGAATCGGATGTTGATCAATTTTACTCTCTACTCAAATTTTTATCCTGCCCTTAAATTTACGGTAGATAAGGAGGTCAATGGTTCATTGCCCTTCTTAGATGTTCTGGTTCACAGAACTCCTTCCTCGTTTATTACTTCAGTGTATAGGATATCTACTTTTACGGGTTTCTATACTCGATGGGACTCTTTTTGTCCTAAACAACAAAAGATTAATTTGATTCGGACTTTGACCCATAGGGCATTAATGATTTGTTCAGATAACACCTTGAAAGATGAAATCAGTTGTTTAACTGATATCTTTGTGAACAATGGTTATCCGTTGGATATTGTTAAATCGGTTATTCGGGATAAGACTGCCAGGTTTAATGGAGATAAACTTGTTACGGCTGGTAAATGTCCGGTCTATTTTCGTTTACCGTGGTTGGGTAGGATTAGTGAGTCATTCGCCAAGCAGATTTCATTTAGTTTCCGTAAGTGTCATTATGAAGCCAATGTTCCTGTTGTTTTTCAAACCAAGTGTCCTTTCATCTGTGTGTAAAGACGTTCTACCGGCCCAACATATTAATTACGTTATTTATTATTTTAAATGTAGTTGTGGACTCGACTACATAGGTAGAACGACACAGCATTTAGATGTTATGATTAAATAGCACGTGCCTGCTAAAGTACTTAACAAAATTTTTTCGTTTGGTGATACCA
>OZ010596.1:17456246-17481246 GCA_963932145.1 Acanthosepion lycidas | reverse complement strand
AGAGACGTAAAATACAATTATTGGCTGCACAGTAGAAATCATCATCAGCTTCATCATCATCATTTCTACTGCGCAGCAAATTCATCGCCATCATAATTCAAATTCTACTTCAACTTCTATCGTGTTGGATACAGTAACAATTTTTTTTTAATCTAAGGTGTTATTGCTTAACAGTTGTCCTTGTTATTAATAGAGTACTGTAATGGGTGGGTTGTTAACAGTACAGGGAGGGTTTTAAAAGTCCAAATACACGTTAAATAAATACTGTAAATATGGCGCCCCTACTTCGCGGAAATTCAGTTATCGCGACCGGTCTTGGAACCAATCTAACGCGATAAACGAGGGATCACTGTAACTGAAAAAAAAATTGTTATTCTAAAAAATATTATTGTTATTCTAAAAAATATTAACGCGTAAAAATCCCAAAATGGACTGATAAGCTATAAAAACAAATCAATCAAACCATTCGAGACCTGTCAGGAAATGATCAGTAAATATTAATGAAAATGTACCTCTACCTAAAGAGATGCCGCTGTAGGGAGACCATAGTTTTTTTTCCCTTGGTTTGAGCTCATGGGTAGTTCAGCCTTTTTAGAGAGGATAACTTTTCTGCCCTTTTTTTCTTTTCGCTTCTGTTTTTTTTTTTTTTTTTGAGGAACGGTTATTACATTTCTGACCACCAGGGCGTCCACGCACAGCCTAACTTGGAGAAGAAAGTCATTTTGATTCACCTAGCTACGGACGGTCAAAGGCCATAAGGCTGGTGTGTTATTTCTTTGTTGTTCTGTTAAATATTCTAGTCCATTGGACAGTATGAACAATCTTTTGTTTTGGGACATGTGTAAATCATTTTAATATGTGTATGTAAGTTGTATTTGCCTTATTAAATGTTTTGTTACGGGCGTGTATCCCGTCTTTCTATATTCGCATTCAGTGTTAGTGTAACAATGACTGCACTAATGCTAATATTAGTACTCAGTGTACTGGAAGGCTAAGGAATTACTCTTCCTAAAACTAAATAGCCGGTAAACTATGGCTTGCTGATAAACAATAATAATACCGCTTTACTCAGGATATCCCTCATATGCAAGCGTATCTATTACTTTTCAAAACTGTGTGGAAAGTCTTAATTTGTGATCGCTGTGATCTTTCAAATCATCTCCTTTATGTCGTTCGTAGGCTAAAATCATTTTTTTCAGTGGTTGTTTTCAGTTTAGGAGAATCTTGCAGATCAAAAGGGGTAAGACCTGATAGATCTGGATGATGTAATCTTTTGCCAATTTGATTGTAACCGGCAGAAATTCAAGAATTTGTGAAAGGCTGTCCTTTTGTTTGGTAAAAGCATTCCTGAACTTATATCGAATTCAACATAGTCGTAGCCAAATTTGAAACTTTTTGCCCCACCCCAAGCAAGGCAATAAAAGCACTAAAATGCAAAATGTCGGTTAATATGAAAAAAGAAGACACTATTAAGGCCTGGGAGTAATAAAATAGGAATTAAAAGACAAAAGATAACAATTAATAATGCTTTGAGATTTTTGGTGATCAAAAGTGTTTGAAAGTAAGAGGTTGGAAGAGAGAATTTGAAGCTTTTTACCCCACCCCAAATAAGGCAAATAAACCACTAAAACGCAAAATGCCGGTTAATATGTAAAAAAGAAAATACTATTAAGGGATGAGAGCAATAAAAATAGGAATTAAAAGACAAAAGAAATCTATTGATATTGAATTTAGCGATAAGTGCAAGAGAAGAAACTGTTAGCATAGAAGTTACGGTTACATCAAGCAATTTAAACCGTAACGTGATGAGAACTAACTTCCAATCTTGTGCTGCGCTGAAATTCATAAAGTCTAGGTATCATTAAGGTAAGTTCGTCAGAACAATTCCTATCAAAATATTTATAGAAAGATCACAGGTGAGCTACATTACGGTGATGGGAAAGTAACTGATGGCGTGATGCCAGGTCAGGACCAATAACATTGCAGATTCTTTGATTTTTATCTAGAATGTATTGTGGCACCATTTAGGGGCGCGAGAAAAAAGAAAAAGAGAAAGAAAAGAAAGAAAAAGAGAGGCGAGACTTAAACTTAGATGATAAAGGAAAGCCACCCACAAAAAGGGACATTTGGCGATGTTATTTTGATAATGGGGGATGGTGAAAATCCTTATGGCCATTGTCATAAAGCTAGCTGACAAAGTCCAGGTTGATACACAATTTTTTTTGTATTTTTTTCAAGATATATTTTTTTCTTAAAACAAGGCTAGTCTGGTCACACCCACACTGTTGGACACCTATTGGTCGAATGTTAACGAGAGCCAGGCGGAGGGGATCATGTGACGCAAGGGAGGAGGCCTGCCACCGCCCATTGAGAGGATAGGTATGAGATGTTACTGCGAAGGAGTGGGAAAACCGTTGACGCCTTCTGAGGTATGGTGAGATACTCATATGAGGACAGAAGAAGGTGGGGGTAAGAGAAGACTTCCAAAAATGGAAAGGAGTGGAAAATTCCTGACCGAAAATATAGAAGTGGACTATGGATTTAGAATTATCAAGGAACCTCAAACCCCGACGAGCCCACCCCGGTTTGGGTCGGCGTCCATATAAGCAAAGTCGCAGCGAGCGAAAATCAGTTGCAGTTAGTTTCGAGTCCGAGTTCCAGAGAGTTCGAGTGAGTTCCAGTTGAGAGCTCTGAAGACCCACCACGCATTAGCTGACCAAGATTCGCGCAAATTCCGAACTCATCTTCTAATCAAGAACAATTTATTTTTGAAGAACGACTTAGACTCACACCACCAAAACAAGTTTTACGAATTTCGCCTGAAGACGCACCAAGAACCAGTTTCTTAAAGAACAGACAACTTAGATGTTAAGATTCGCCTAACAAAAACAACGTGTCACGAATCCACTTAGCGGGTTGGGAGATAGACGTGGCCTTGTATCCAGCAACCAGATATAAAATATTGTTATCCTTTTTTTTAATACCTTTGAACTTTTCGAGTTGTTATTTTATTTTCTCTTACATCTATTTGTGTGATACCACCCTTATTACTTGCATTACGGTCCCGACGACTGATTGATTTCATCTGCCTAAGATCAATTCACAAAGTGGGTAGGCAGACTGGAAGTCAAAGTAGTTACTTCTGTAACCAGGCGTTGGAGGTGAGTTGGAAACGACGAGGCTGTTATCGGATCTAACCTGATTCCCATCCGAATCACCAAAAGGTTAGAACGTCACACTTGGCTGCCGCGACCAATACCAAGCCAGTTGGTCGTCACAGGACGGGATAGCACGACTGACGCAGACAGGCGGACATCACGTTTGGAGCGACACCCACCCGAACGAACGAACGAACGGGAGTGACGGACGTCACAATTGGTGCCGTGACAGCAGGATAACACCTTGGATCAACCGCTGCCGCAGGAGTTGCTGAAAAGTTTCGACTAGGACAACGCACGGCGTCTCAAGGACTCAAATCGAAACAACGATACTCTAGTACAACAACCCGGAACCTGAGAGGGACGAGCGGAGAATCGTCTATCAGGTAGGACACTTTGTTTTGATCTCCCAAAATTCTATTGTTGCTGCTCAGATTATTTTTATTTTGCTGTGTTAAATATGTCTGACTATGAGTCGGATAGAGTAGACGTAGAGGAAGATAGGGCTAGACAAGAATTGCCTGCAGACTTGAGAGGATTATTGGGTGGAGCGAGGGTCCCGGCGTTTTATGGTAGTAAAAGGGATTTTAAAAACTGGCTGGCAATTTTAGATACGAGCCGCGTAATATATAAACTCTCGGACCAGACAGGCGGACCACGTTTGGAGCGACACCCACCCGAACGAACGAACGGGAGTGGCAGACGTCACAGTATAAATACAAATGAAAAGCAGCAGACCAGATACGGCAGCAATATTCAATACTTGAACGAATGATAGACTTATAAATGTGTAAGATAGATTCAACTTTCCTCACAGCTGATTTAGCTATTGATTTAATATAATCTTTCTATTTCATGTCAGAGGAAAACGTTACCCTGAGATGGCGCAGTGTGCCAGTCTCTTGGAGGATGACATCAGCTTTGCTGAAGGAAGGTAATCTTATCTGGACAACTTTTCTACATGTTTTAAAATTGAGCATACTTACAACTTGCAGCATCGACAGAATAGTTTTAAACTCAAGGTTGTGAAAGATTACGTTTGTTATTAGCGGGAAATAAATTAAAAAAAAATTATGCCAAACTCTAAGCAGACTGTGGATATCACGCAAATGAAATCTCTTACACGATTCTCATTCGTTTCTTGCGTGTTTCACGCCACCAAATATCGCCCTTTACGTTGACCGGCCATTTGAATAGTTTCAACAATCGATAGTTTTTGTTAGCAGTTCTGCACGTTGTTTCCTGCCAGCTTTGCTGATTTAGCGTTCGGCCATTTTTCCTCCTCTGTTTATCACGTGATAAGCGACGCATCCTGTTATTGGCTTCTCAATTCCTTGTGCACGAAAGACGACGACGATGATTGAAATCTGCATTCAAATTCGATTCCTCAACGGAGGTATTTGATCTCTTCGAAAACGCATTGATCGATCTCTTTCTTTTTCCGATAAGTTTTTTTTCCATTCTGTATAAGCCATCTTTTAAACTTCTGTCCTGACCATATTTTTTTTTCTTATTTCTAATCTATTGTGCATTCCAATTGAGGGGAAGTGTGAAGTGCACCTAATTTGTTTACTCTGAAGCGACAATGTGCTGCCCTGACGGCGGGATCGGAGCTTCCCGCGGCGGCGACAAGTTCGATCGAAATGCAGCTCGGGTCCTTTGATGTCGTGTATACAATTGTGGAAACAACTAGCAGCAACACCTGCTTTGACTGCAGTCCGTCTGACTTGAAATCGACATTCGTAAATAAGCAGCTGCACAGATATAAGTACGCATCTATCTATCTATCTATCTATCTATCTATCTATCTATCTATCTATCTATCTATCTTGTCTGTTTGCTTATCTATCGATCAATCTGTATTTAGCCTAAGTCTGTATTTATCTATATAAAGATTCTGTTCGTGTATCTATTTATAGTTAGTATCTATCTATCTATCTATCTATCTATCTATCTATCTATCTATCTATCTATCTATCTGAATGTCTTCCTTTCAATCTATTCATATCTATCTATCTATCTATCTATCTATCTATCTATCTATCTATCTATCTATCTGTCTGTCTATCTATCTATCTATCTATCTATCTATCTATCTGAATGTCTTCCTTTCAATCTATTCATATCTATCTATCTATCTATCTATCTATCTGTCTGTCTATCTGTCTGTCTATCTATCTATCTGTCTGTCTATCTATCTATCTATCTATCTATCTGCCTATCTATCTATCTATCTATCTATCTATCTATCTATCTATCTATCTATCTATCTATTCCAGTCTGTTCATATCTATCTATCTATCTATCTATCTATCTATCTATCTATCTATCTATCTATCTATCTATCTATTCCAGTCTGTTCATATCTATCTATCTATCTATCTATCTATCTATCTATCTATCTATCTATCTATCTATCTATCTATCTTTGACTATTCATAACTGGAGTACACACATTTTCAGGCTCAGTCATCTTGCTAAAAGCACCGACAAATAAAAATATATTCTACTTTGACGAAACGCGCATAAAATACAAGAATATCTACTTTGTCAATGCGTACATTTCTTGGCGTGCATATTAAAAATCTCGGCTTTATGTAATCGACTCGACGCCGAGTCGCCGAAAAAATTACGCCTGGGCGCCAACGAATCAATGTCCCTAAGTTAAGATTTTCAGCAGACGGTATAACTGAAGACATTGGTTTACTTGAAAGAAATACTGACACAATCGGTAATAAGTTTCAAAGATAAAAGAAATATTACAGGAGAATTGCCCTTTTTCTGTTATTTTCTTGTTTTTTTTTTTGTTTTTTTTAATCTACTTTAAGCAAAGTATCTGAACGGCGACGAATCAATTGCTCAAGATAGAGAGAAAAATAGTTAAAGAGAGTGGGTGAGAGAGGTTTTTTTTTTAAAGTGGAAAGTGATAGAAAGTTTAGAGAATAAAAAGAGAGAGTTACAGAAAGAGAAAGAATGTGAAATTGAGAGATAAAAGTGTATTGAGAAGAGGGGCGGAGAAAGAGAGAGCGAGAGAGAGAGAGAGAGAGAAAGAGAGAAGGGATGAGAGATTGAGAGAGAAAGATAGATTGAGAGGGAGATTGTGGGGTAAAAGTTTTGATAGGAGAAAAAGAAAAAGAAGGAAAGAAAAGTGAAAGAACAAAAGGAGAGAGAAACAGAGAGAGAAAGGATGAGAAGTTGAGAAAAGCATACGGAGGAGGAGGAGAGAAAGACAGCGAGGAGCGGGGAACATTTTACAGTGCAAAAGAGTTAAAATACAGGTAAAAAGGTTAGAGGTAAAAACGGAGAGAGAGAGAGAGAGAGAGAAAGAGAGAGAGAGAGAACGGATGAGAGATTGAGAGAGAAAAATAGATTGAGAGAGAGAGTGGGAGGTAAAAGATTTGATAGGAGAAAAAGAAAAAGACGGAAAGAAAAATCAAAGAATAAAAGGTGGAGAGAGAAAGAGAGACAAAGGATGAGAAATTGAGAGATAAAACTGTTATGAGGAGAAGAAGAGTGAGAGAGAAGCGGTGAAAATTTTTTATTGGGAAAGAGATAAAACACAGATAGAGTGAATGAGAAAAGGGGTGAGAGAGAAAATGGATTGAGAAGAAAGTAAAAGTTTGATAGGAAAGAGAAAAGAAAGGCCGAAAGAAACATTAAAGAATAAAAACAGAGAGAGAGAGAGAGAGAGAGAGAGAGAGAGAGAGAGAAAGGATGAGAAACTGAGAGATAAATGTGGATTGAGAAGGAGGGAGAGAGAGGGCGAGATGGAAGTAAAGTTATATTTGGAAAATTGGATGAAATACAGATAGAAAGGTTGGCGATAAAAACGGAGAGGAAGATAGTAAGAGAGAGAGAGAGAGTGGATGAGAGATTGAGAGAGAAAAATGGATTGGAAGAGGAGAAGGAAAAAGGTTGATAAGGAAATGATGAAAAGAGAAAGAAAACTGAAAGAATAAAAAGGAGAGTGAGAGAGAGAAAGATTGAAAAAGGATGAGAAATTGAGAGATAAATGCTGATTGAAAGACAGAGAGAAATTAAAGAAGAGGGAGTGAGAGGGATAGGGAGAGAGATAGAGTGGAGAAAATAAAAGATTGTGAGAGAAAAAAAATAAGGTAATGAGAGAGAGAGGTTAGAAGAAGAAAACAGATAATCACATATAGAGAGCGTAAAAGAAAAAGAGGAGAAAATTGAAGAAAAACAGAAAGGCAGATAAAGAGAGGGTGAGTAAGACAAAGAAAGATAAGAAGAGAAAAAAGAATAGCTGAAAAACAGAAAAAAAGATGAAATAAATGCCAGATAAACCAAGTGAGGGAGAGAGAGAGAGAGAGAGAGAGAGAGAGAGAGAGAGAGAGAGAGATTAGGAGAAAATTATTGAAAGGTGTTAGAGAGAAAGGAGGAGAGTGATAATGATATAGAGCGAGGAAGATATTGAGAGAAAAAGAGTAAAAGAAAGGTGAAGGAAACAGAAAAAAAGAAAGAAAGCGTTGAAGAAAACAAAAAGAAGAAAAACCGGAAGTGATAAATAAATAGTGGGAGAAAAATAGAGAAAAGGTGGCTGAAATAGAGAGGGGTAAAAGGAGAGGGAAGAGTGAAAATAAATGAAGAGGAAGTGGACTGAAGAAAAAATGTGGGAGAAATAGAGAGAAAAGTACAGAAAGGAGAGGGAGATAGTAAAAGAAAGACGAAGTAGGGAGAAAGAGAGACACGCAGAGAGAGAGAGAGAGAGAGAGAGAGAGAGAGAGAAGGTGAAAGAAAAGTCATAAAAAGACGAAGAAAATGAGGAAAATAGAGAAAATACAGAGAAAGAAGAGAGAGAATAAAAACAGATGAAAGAGAATGTGAGAGATCGAGGGAGAGGTGGAGAAAAAAGCTATAGAGAAAAACAGAGAGTAATAAAACTGGGGGAAAAAGAAAGAGCGGCTTAAAAAGAGAGAAAGCAAAGAAAGAAAGAGAGAGAGAAGAAAGAGAGAGAAAGAAAGAAAGAACGATTGAAAGAAAGAGAAATACCAGATTCTGAGGGTAATGCGAGAGGAAATAACAGAATTGGACAGAAATACAGAAACAACAGTGACAGAACCCCCCCCAACCCCCCCCCCAAAAAAAAAACAACCCCCCCCCCAAAAAAAAACGGAAGTTGACGGAAGTGAAAGAGAAAGAGAGAAAAGTGAAGTACAGCAGAGAAAGAGAGAGATAGAGATAAAGAGAGAGAGAGACAGAAAGAGAAATATTGAAAAAGAGAAATGTAAAGAAAAAGAAAGGGAGACTGAATAATATCAAATCCACACGCGTGAAATAAACACGACGAAATTTAAGCGTAGTTTGGCAAAAGGCCACCATATGTAGAGGATGAAGCCGAATATATTCTACCCATTCCATGTAAACTCCGGTCTATCTAATCTTTTATGCTATTAATGCTATTATCTTCTTTTATGTGACATACCACTTCAGGACATGAAAGATCATGGCTCTCTGCAATTTCCTATCGTTTGTAGCTTTTAGTAATGTTTGTCCCTTCCCTATCCGGTCAAGTCCCTGTTCTGTCATATATTCACTTAAGCACGCCAGGTGGCGCACCGTCCCTAACTGTCCTTTTCTGCCTCTCTCGCCTTCTATATGTCACCTGTCAAGCGTGTTGGGTAAGACGATAAACTACGTCCAACATCAAGGCCTCTGATCAAGAGGTTTGAGGAGCGTGGAATCATCTCTTAATTGCTGGTGTTCCTAGGTCCACTCTGATCTGGGGTGGTAGCACCTGTTAGGGCCCCAAATATGGCCAAATAGTTAACCCCCAAACTGGGGACAAAACGCTATGAAAGTGTAAAAATAGGTTTTAATACCAGTAATACATTTTTTGAGGAAAACATATTACCAGCAATACATTATCACCAGCAATACATTTTTGAGGAAAAAAAATATTGCCAGCAATACCTTTTGGAAGAAAAATATATTACCAATAATAAAAATTTTGTCGGCATTAAATAACCCATTGAGGTTGATATGCTGTAAAACAAAACAAACCAAACCAAACCTGCGTGTCAAATTTTCGAAGCCATTCTTTACTCATTGTGTCCAAGTAATTCCAGCTGTATTTTTGTGAATCTGAGTAAAAGGGTCTTAGTTTCCATTTTTGGTATTCTACGCATCCTTCTGTAGAACCACTTATTTTGTCGCTTCAAGCCTTCTTTTTTATTTTCAAGGAAATTGTTCAGTGTTCTCTGCAATGTACGCGAATTGATATTACATAGCAGATTAACCGTCTAGTCTTTGCTTCTAACGACATTTTTTCGTCTGTTTGTTTATCTTTAAGAAGGCATCTTTCGCTGATATCACGTAACAGTTCACCACTCTTTTCTTTGTTTCTAACGAAATTTTCCTGTTTCTAAGTTCTTTGCTCACCTTTTGGATGGCATCATTCGCTGATATCACTTTCCTATTTCTTAATACTTTGCTTAGGTTTAATAAGTCTTCTTTTTCTACTCAAATTCTCTTTCGGATTTTGATTTAACATACCTATATTTTTATTACTATGCCCATTCTGGATAGAGATTGTCATTGTTCTCCTGAAATTCCTTTTCTTTATTATCTGCAAATTTCAGGATGATGTCGTTTGGCTGTCACCGTTCATTGCTATGTTGTATTTTTAATAGGAAGTCTTGATTATTTTAATTATCCATTTATTTTTACAATTTTTCTTTGTTTATTATAATTTCTATTATATTATTATAATCTTTGATTATTAAAATAGAAATTAGTTTTCGTTGTTTTTAAGATAAGTCGAGGTATACATCGGTTGTTTTATTTAAAAATGTTTTGGGAAGCTTACTTTATTAAAAATGTCTATTATCATAAGGAATTATTATATTAAGAACCTTTTTTGTTAAATGATTTTACATTGGCATTAATAATTCCTCTTTATTTAATGAAAAATACAGAAAATACAGAGAAATAAAACAGAGAATAAAAACAAGTGAAAGAGAATGTGAGAGAGCGAGAGAGAGGTGGAGAAAAAAGATATAGAGTAAAAGAGAGAGATATAAAAACTTAGGGGAAAAGAAAGAGAAGCTTAGAAAGTGAGAAAGAAAGAAAGGAAGAAAGAAAGAAAGAACGAAAGAAAGAAGGAAAGAAAGAAAGAAAGAAAGAAAGAAAGAAAGAAAGAAAGAAAGAAAGAAAGAAAGAAATACCAGATTATGAGGGCAATGTGAGAGAAAATAACAGAATTGGACAGTAATACAGTAACAACGGCGACGGAAAAAAACGGAAGTTGATGGAATTGAAAGAGAGAGATAGCGATAAAGAGAGAGAGAGAGAGAGAGAGAGAGAGAAAGAGAAATATTGAAAAAGAGAAATGCAGAGTGAGAAAGACAGAGAAAAAGAAATGGAGACTGAATAATATTGTCTAATACGCACGCGTGAAATAAACACAACGAAATACCTACTAAGTTAAGCGTAGTTTGGAAAAAGGCCACGATATGGAGAGGATGAAGCCGAATATATTCTACCCATTCCATGTAAACACCGGTCTATCTAATCCTTTATGCTGTTAATGCTATTATCTTTTTTTATGTGAAATGCCACTTCAAGATATGAACGATCATGGCTCTCTGCAATTTCCTCTTTATTTATTGATTAATAATTCCTCTTTATTTATTGAAGCGTAACATTTCTTTTTATTTGAAACGGGACGTAATATTCGAGACGGTAAAAAAATATTTCGAGTCATAATGTTTTGTTTACCTTTCACTATTTGTTCAGTATTTTAGTTTTCTTTCCTTATCATTTATCATGCAAACGTTTTAACATTTGCCGCGTACTGGGTAGAACGATAAACTACGTCCAACAACAAGGCTTCAGATAATGTTTTCGGAAAAATAATGTTGCCAGCTATACGCTTTTGAAACAATAATGTTGTCAGCTATGCGTTTTTGAAAAAATAATGTTGCCAGCTGTATGTTTAATAGCACTGTATATTTAATATATATATATACACCATAATTTGGCATTAAATGACCCACAGTCGTTGATATGCCATAAAACCCAACCAATCAACCATTAACATTTGCCGATAATTTTATTGTTATCCTTTCTTATTTGTTGATTATAAAGTATGTAACGTAACTTTTTTATAGACGAGGACCTATTTTCAAATTTGTAGGAAAAGCGTTTCGAGTCATAACGTTATTTCGTTTTGTTTATTTTTCTTTATTTCTATTGGTTCAGAATAGTTCATTTCCTTCTCTATTATTTATCTTTCAAATACTTTCAACAACGAGAATAATCAAAATGCTCTCATATTTGATAATGATTTAATTCTTTTCTTATTTACTGTTTTATTTCTTTTTTTTAAGCGTTTCACCCCAAGCAAGGCGAGAAGCCACTAGTACGCAAGGGGTTACAGAGAGTTGGAGCTAGAGCAAATAGGAGTGATAGAGGAAAGGATGAAGAGAAGGATAGGGGATAGATCAGGGCATCTGGAGACGTTGATTGACATTACATTTGAATAGTTGGGGATTATAGCTATCAGGGAAACAGGAAGTCGGGAGGAAGTTCCACTGGCGAGAGGTGCGAGACATGAAGCTATTGGAGTAGAAGAGACGGCTAGATTTAACAGTTTCGACAGTGAAAGGGTGAGAGAGAGATGCCAGTCTAGTAGAACGCTTAAATTCATTTATTGTCATTAAAGTGACATTTGACGACGAACTGTTTCCTCCAGTGTAAAATATATATGTGTCTGTACGTGTATGCGTCTATGTGCGTACCTATGATGGCCGCTCCTTGTGGTTGGGAGGCTTGTGTGATCTACTGACTCTGAGAATAGTGCCGCCAGGAGTTCTAAATACCTGCTTGGGCTATCCTTCACGACAAGGTTGAAGTTGAAGACGAAGACCCAGACAAAGGGCGATCAAAGATCCCAACAGTGGATAAAAGCAGATAATGGTCACAACAGATCTCAACGGTTGAACCAGCATATGATGAGGGCTACGCATGATGGACATACTACAGAAGACGCCACTTGAAATTATAACAGAGTCTGTTGCAGTTTCATAACTGCATGTTTTATTCCATATGTGCCACAGAGGAAGGTCATGAAATCTAGTGCGTGTGTCGATTCCTGACTAGTTGAGGTGCACATTAAATAAAATCCCGTCATCGGCACTTTATTCTATTCTCATTTATTGAGAAGCAAAACGATGAGATGGAAGGGATGGCGGGAGCAGGTTTTGTCAGTCCTGGTGAAGTTGGCGGTGAATGTAGTCATCAATTTTATCATCATAAATGAAGCGATCACAAAAGGAGAAATTAAATTCATGGATACGACATAAGGCCGACCACGACGACAACATATTGGCGTGAATTCTCAGGGGAAAAAAAACAGTAGATTTTCTCGTTGCCTTTGTGTGAAACTGAAACTGAGAGAGTCGACAGTCTGTTTCATGCTAAACGCAATTGTCAGGCTATCGATTGCGTTTAGCATGAAACAGTCTGTCCTCTTTGGGTTGTGACTTCAATGTTCACTTTTATATATATATATATATATATATATATATATATATATATATATATATATATATATATATATATATGTGTGTGTGTGTGTGTGTGTGTGGTGACTTCAATGTACACTTTTATATTTATATATGTATATATATATATATATATATATACACACGCACACCTATCTATCTATCTATATATGTTCGTGTGTATATATATATATATATATATATATATATATATACACGGACACATATATATATAGAGATATCTATCTATCTATATATGTGTGCATGTGTGTGTGTATATATATATATATATATATATATATATATATATATATATATATATATATATATATACACACACGCACACCTATATATATATAGATAGATAGATAGGTATGTGTATGATAAAAAATATCTAATGTTTATATGCAACTATCATAAAGAAGCTTGAATATATATTATTCCATGTGCAAAATACTATAAAGGAAAAGTCCGGGTTAAGGAAAAAGGAAGATGATAAGGAAATCAGAAACACAAATATCTTGCATGGCACACCATATATACACTGGAAAATATTTTCTTTCTTTTGTTCGGAACGGTGTGATTTTTTTTTGTTGTTGTTTAGAATCATTTTTATATTTTCCCGGTGAAGGTATACTCCATTTATTTACATGCGGATTATACAGTTGAAACGTCCGTAAAATTGTTCGGAAGGAACATGCCCTCATCTCAGAAAAAAGTACAAAAAAGAATAATGAAAAAAAAAAAGTAGAAAGAAAATAAAAGACTGAGCGAGTTTAGTCGTCCGAAGAGATTATAGTTAAACAAGAACGAACGAACGATATCTAGACTCAGAGATTATATAAGCTGTAACAAAACTGATAAGTTGCACTAGAGACGATAAAAAAACCCAAACAAAGAAAAAAAAACATAACTGAAGCAAGTTCTAAGAAAGGTATCAACCAGACAGACAGTGTTTGATAAAATATATCATCATACGACCTCTTACATATTTTGTCGTATTTGCTAAATAAAGACAAAGCATCTAACCTTCGTCGATCAATGATCTTTTTTGTCAGTCTTTTGTCTCATTATGCTTTTTGTTTCGACTTTCAACTGTCGATACAAACGCTTATCTGGCCCTAAGTATTTTCGTCAAAGGAAAAAAAATGAAAGTAAAGAAAAGAAAAGAAAAACAAATTAAAAGATGCACGTACACAGAAATCATTGCTGATATATATATATATATATATATATATATATATATATATATATATATATACATTGTTTTATTTTATTTTTGCCGAAGGATTTCTGTCGAATCTGATGAACGATGCAAACGGGAGTTTCTTTTTTGTCATGTTTGGAATCCACTTCTGTTTTCTTTGACGTAAGCAAATAGACAAAGACGCAAAAGTCGACAAAGCTTGTATTAATACGACAGATGTGATACTTCTCTTGATCTGCAAAGGTTGGCAAAGACATATTTATACGTAGAAAGCACTGTTCAAAGACATGGAAATTGGCATAAAATCGTTCATATATCTACTTCATATATATATATATTATTACTTTAATGGTTATTTTTTGTGGATACTCGTATTTGAAGTGATGGTCCGGTTATTTATTAAACTGTATATTTATTTAGTTTCGTCTGCCGTAGTGTGTACTCAAATACGATTAACCATTATTACATGCCCGATAGGTTCAAAGCACGTCCGATCAAATAACGGTTCTCCCTAGGGGAATGGAGGTTCGTATTCTACAGGAGAACACATATTTTTCTCTAATAAAATTTCCCGAATATTCAGGCCGGTAGACGAAAAAAATATACTGTTTAATAAACAAACGGAACGTCTACTCAAATATGATTATCCGATTAAAATAACAAATCTGTCGGATTAATAAATAATTCCATTGCTTCTTTAGAAAATTACCATATATAAATTTTTCGGATATTCAGCCCGGTAAATGTAATTAATACTGTTTATTATAAACAGAGCATTTACTTAATTGTATCTATAAAAATAACGTATATATATATATATATATATATATATATATATATATATCAATACATTATATTGGGAAGAACTACCGTACAACCCGATTTGCTTTTAAACCACTCATCCACGAAGGTCTGATGACGAAGCAGGGTTCAGTTACTTTTTGAAAGAAAGAACATCTCTCGGTGCCCATATCTGTTATTTTTATATTGGAAATGTAGACAAGAACTAACGGATTTTTTTTTTTTATTTAGAAAACGAAATTCTTTGTTATTGCTCTAAATGTTGCATAGCCGCAACCCTCCGCCTGTTCGGGGTTGTCCTCTCTCGTCTTCTCTTGATCGGCGATTGCTAGTTGTTTTGAGCCCAGAAATAAAAGAACTTCAACACAGAGAACTTTAAACTTAACTATTTTATTAAACACGTCGACTACCCTTCCACTGGGGAGTCGTTTCAAACACGAAAGAGAATACGTCTACATTGCTTGACGTTTCAGAAAAAAAAAACAAAAACAAAGCCTTTCTCTATACCTAATATCCCGACGCCGGCTCAGCCTATCAAAATCGACTTCTTTTTGTTTTGTTTTCCATCTGACCCCGAAGATCAACCTCAGGAAGTTCCACCAGTGATGCACTTCCTCTAAAACATAATTAACCTGCTATACTATTATCTAACATGAGTATTAGTGGATATCTAAACTATTTACTGGTAGACGTATTTGAGTAGACATCTTTTTTTAAAACAATCTAATTGTTTACATATTTCCCCATACCAAAATTTATAAGCGTAAAAAATACACATACACACGCACCCACACAAATAAATAAATTAAATTAAATTGAATAAACAAAGGAAATGTGAGGACTATAAAGAAACTATAATGTTAAGCTTAAACAAAAGAACGTGAAATGGTTATTTTGTTTCGTCTAATCCCCCAGTGAACTATATATATATATATATATATATATATATATATATATATATATATATATATAGCATGCATACACGGCAATGATTAGTGACACATAGTCTGGAGATTGGTTAAGTTATTAAAGTGAAACTCACCATGTAGTGCGTATGTATATGTGTGTGCGTGCGTGCATGTGCGTGTGTGCGTGTATGTGTGTGTGCGTGTGCATGTCTGTGTGCGTGTGTGCGCATTTGTCTGTGCGTGTATGTGTGTTTGTGTGCGTGTGTATGTGTGTGTGTGTGTGTGTGTGTGTGTGTGTGTGTGAGAGAGGTAGAGGTACCGAGGGGTACGCCGGAAAAGTGTGTAGCGACGCGTTTCGATACGCGAAAAAAAACTTCTTCAGAAAACGAAAATGAACGGAATCAATCTTATATATAAGACAATGTCAGATACACGCTCGTGCGAACACACTCAAACACACACACATATATACATATGTAAGCAAATATATGGATATAGATCCGACAGTATGAAGAAAAATATACGGAAAAAACAAACAAAAACATTAAAACAGCTTAATTGCATATTAGGAGTTTTGTTTGTTTTTCCGTATATTTTTCTTCATATATATCATCAAGTGGGCAAATATAGGTACATGTAGGAGCAAACAATCGTATACAAATACATTTAATTACCTTATAGTGTAAGGAAAAAAGGGTGCTCTGTGTTAAAAAACAGACATATTTACTATATTAAGAATTATGCATAATATCTTACATTGATTGCAACTCTGAGTTTCATGCCGAAGCAGTTATCAAGTTTTGCAATCAATATAAGGTAGTATGTATATTTCTTTATACATACATATATATATATATATTTGTATGTGTGTGTGTATGTGTGTGTGTGTATAGATGATCCACCGAATAATCTCACTTCTGATGACCTAAAAGGATAGATAAATGAAGGCGCTGACGAATTACAAAGGAATTCAACGGTAGAATCGCTTCAAGAATGAATTGGATCGCCAAGAAATGGAGGAATAAATAAATTCTGATAATAGCGAAATATGAATGATTATAAAGAAACCCGGGACTCAGTAAGGAAAGCTATTGATGAAGTCATCAAATTCATAGAGAAAAATATTTGTTTAGTAGTACAGAATTGCTCAAGTGCACGTAATTTGCAGAAATGCCTTATTTACAAAAGAAATTAGAATAGCGAATATTAAACAAAATGAGAAAAGAAATATGAAAAACAATTGAAAATGAAACTTATTGAGAATTTCCCATTGCAAATTAATATTTACTTTCGGGAGAAATTTAATTTTTCATATATTGTGATAAGTTCTTGTGTTTTGTTAACTTATATTACAAATGTCATATTAAATCCGAACCCGAAATTCTATTTTATATACAGGAAGGTATCAACAATATTTTTACAAACTTTAGCAGGATATTCATATCCTGAGCAGTTATGACTTTTAAATACGGCCGCGCCAATAGTAATGGACACAAGGCTGCACGGCTGTATCAGATTGCGATTCCAGATCGAAGACAGAGTAGCTACAAATGTACATGGATGGCAAATGTAACTTAGTCTATATGGCTTTATATGGCTAGCTTTATCTACCGTAAACCTTAACTCAAAACGAAGCATTTGCAGACATGTGTTTATGAAGACGTTTGGCCTTGTTTTGGTGTGAAGAATCCGCCTCCACAGTTTCTAAAAGTGTTTTTGATACACACACACACACACAAACACATATATATATGATTATTTATATAAAAATGTGATTCGAACACCCTACATAAGAGTTCTCATGTAGCTTGTTGGAATCATATTTTTAAATAAATAATTATATTTATGCTCTACTTTTGTATCGAGCACTATTTTAAAAAAATAATAACAAAAATACTAAACAACTTTGGATTATTTACCTAACCAGTTCTTTCCTATTTTCTATATATTTTCACGCACACGCACGCACGCACGCGCGCACACACACACACACACACACATATATATATATATATATATATATATATATATTGTATTTTTCATACGTAATTTTCAGTTGACAATATGAATACAATAGCGTTTTCGAAATTCTTCTAGTTTCTAAGGACTTTTTGTTTGTTATTAATAATTATTTTGTTTTCAATAAGTTCATTCATGAAAATTGCACATTGGACGAAACGCGTCGGCTAATAATACTTTTTCCTATTGTCTTTTACCTTTATACATATTGTCTTTTTCTACAGGTTAAGTCTGAGAAATTTTTCATATATATATATATATATATATATATATATATATATATATAGATAAGGTAAAGTAAGGTAAGGTAAGGTAAGGTAAGGAGCTAGGCAAACCTACCTAGGTTTCACCTGAACGAATCATCAGACGATCCGTTTAGGTGAAATCTAAGTCGGTTTGCCTGGGTCCTCAGGATTATCTTACGTTTTGCTCTACTTAGTGCATTGAGCACTTTACGTAGTTGTCTTTTTACTCGCTTTGGTGTTTTTTCTTCTTTGAACTGGGAGCTTAAACACTGGACGATTGTTTTCGCCTTGGTTTAATTTTCTTCATTCTTTCTTTTTTTATTCCTCAGTTTTTCCTTGGGTACTGATTTGTTCTACTGCAAGTCATACTATCCAAGGCTTTTCCAAGCGAGTACCACCATTTATATATATATATATATATATATATATATATATATATATATATATATATATATATATATATTTATGTGTGTGTGTGTCTTTGTTAACTTTAGTTTGAAGTAAGTTTTTATTCACTTTTCCACTTTTGACAGAATGACGTGAATTAATGCATTTCCACTCAAAAATAAATGCTTGTCAGGATTTTCTTTAATGACAATAACATGCTTAAATTACATTTCTTTAAATATACACACACCCATTTGAATACATATACTGAGGCAACTATGTAAATGTATAAATATCAAAATACACGGTGTGTTCGTTTTAACGACCTTCCCCAATTCAGAGACTGCGACGAATTTTATATGACGCAATAAATTATGCACTCGTACAGCAGAGACGGCCAATATGATGTGTTCTGAATTTAACACTGTTTAATCGTGGCGTGCTTGTTAGTGTTAGAAAGATGTCGCACTCTGTCTCCGAGGTTTTAACTACTTTACTTTGTACAGGGGGCGATGGATAAATTGTCTCGTCTAAATGAATCGTAAATGAAAATAACGCTGACATTTCACTTGAACAGATCTACAGGATGCGATAGAAAAATTGTCGTCTAAATGACGCCAAATTGAAAATAAAACTTGACGTGTCATTTGAACAGATCTACAGGATGCGACGGAGAAATTGTCGTCTAAATGACGCAAAAATGCAAATAAAAACTGACAGGTCACTTGAACAGATCTACAGGATGCGATAGAAAAATTGTCGTCTAAATGTCGCAAAAAAGGAAAATAACACTGCTACCTCATTTTAACAGATATGTTTACCGAAATTACTCAAAAATATCTTGAAATACTAAAAAGTAAATTTATTCCATAACATCGCCACTGGATTCAACCACGGCGTCTAGACGACTTCGGAATCTCCTGCAACTCTTCTGGACGGTCTCTTTGTTTAAGTTGGTGAAAGCTGCCATAATCCTTGCATTCAGGTTATCATTGGTGTTACAAGCAGTTCTGTTGGTCTCTCACTCAACTGCACCCACACATAATATTAAAGAGGGTTGCAGTCTGGTAAGGGGTGATGTGGTCACATAAATTGTCTCACAGCTATGACTAGGTTCTGCGTATGTGGCATGGTGCAGAGTCCTGTTGCTAGACATAGGGCATTCCAGTAGCCACCCTCTTAACCCAGGGCAGCACTACATACTCAAGGAATTTGATGCAGGCCTCCGTGTTTAGTATAACGTCGCCATCAGTAGTGATCACTCCAAACACCTTCGTACTCACCATAAGACTCATCCAAATCTCTCCGAATCCTCAGCACTGACCTCAGATTGACACCCAAACACTGTGAAATGTTCGGATTGGAGCTTCTGTCGCGAATGCCAAGCAGTACAGAATGCCGTTTCCAAATTTATGGCTGATTGAATTGCGTCATGGTGCTGTTTTTCTCACAGACGATGTCTGACTTACCATATTATATTGTGCAACCGACAAAATCAAAAACAAACAACGCGCATGCGCAAAATTAAAAATATAAAATAGTGACAATTTAACCATCGCTCCTGTACTATGGCAGATATTAATATTTATGGCAATGTTTTCAAAATACAGTTGCTATCAACCACCTGGTTGTTGCTAAAAATATCAGTAAAATGCTCATAGAAACGAAGAAAAGAGTTTCTGAACTGTAATGAAATATCCTTCCTCCGATAAGGCAGAGTATGCTGGATAGTCTCTTCACAGAGACATGAATGGATGCTGAGAATACCATATGAGAAAGATGGGAATAAAACGAAAGTTTTAAGGATAATGGAAACAAAAGGCGACAGTTGTAATTTATAGGGTAGATAATGAGAAAAGATGGCTTGGAAAATTTTACAGTAACAGGACTGTTATGGGGTCCACCCCTTTTTCATATAAGTGGACTCTACCAAGTGTACCTGGACTGCTGCCGTTAAATACCCAGAGTTACAGTCAGTGTCGGTAGTCGGATATAGTGAGGTAACCTCTTGTAGAAGTCAGTTACAAGCACGTAGACTCTAAGGAAGTCCTACTTTGAGACTGTATATATCTATCTGTATTTGCGACTAACCACGTTCCTGGACTTACTAACAGTATTACTCTTTGTATGATTGTGTAAATACATTTTATTTCTTATATTTAATTATTGCGTTTGTCATTCCTTGGAGACCGATTTCATCTCGGAATCCACAACAAGGACATATTGAAGGCAAGAGGTACAGAGAAAATAGCAAGTAACCTATCTATGTAAATTGATGGCAGAACATGGCGTGGGAGGGATAGTGAAAATACCTTTATTAAAAGCTACTAATAATAGGACGTTGTGAAAAGCCATTATCGCACACGTACTGAAGTGACACGGCAGATAAAAGAAAGTTTACATGTATTATTTAAGCAGAGGATGTAAAATGTGATAACGAAATCTGACGTCAGCTTGGAATAGAGGAAGATAACTTCTGAAAACTAAGAACAATATTAAGAACAAAGAAAATTTCGTTGCAAACCAAGAAAAGATTTGAACTGTTATGGATTACGACAGTAAATGGTGGAGAAACTTCTCACAAAAAAAGAAGAAGAGAATTTAAGCAACAGAAGAAGGGTGATTCTGAAGAAGGAAGCTTAGAATATAATGGACTGAATATGTGAGTAACAAGGAAGTTTTAAGTAAAACGGGAAAAAGAGTACGCAAACTCTTAACATCAGAAAAAAACAGTTTAAATCTGCTGGGCATATGTGAAATAAATGCTAATAGAATTTGACATGGGAAGACAAGGTGTTGTAACCTTCTTCTGCGTTAGGTAGTGGAAGACTTTCAACAGGAACGAATATTAAATGTGTTCTTCTTCTTCTTCTCCTTCTTCTTCTTCTTCTTCTTCTTCTTCTTCTCTCTTTTCTTCATATGTACCTAATTCTCTTTCATTGTTTCTATGTTGCATTTCTTCTTCTTCTTCTTCTTCTTCTTCTTCTTCTTCTTCTTCTTCTTCTTCTTCTTCTTCTCTCTTTTCTTCATATGTACCTAATTCTCTTTCATTGTTTCTATGTTGCATTTCTTCTTCTTCTTCTTCTTCTTCTTCTTCTCTCTTTTCTTCATATGTACCTAATTCTCTTTCATTGTTTCTATGTTGCATTTCTTCTTCTTCTTCTTCTTCTTCTTCTTCTCTCTTTTCTTCATATGTACCTAATTCTCTTTCATTGTTTCTATGTTGCATTTCTTCTTCTTCTTCTTCTTCTTCTTCTTCTTCTTCTCCTTCTTCTCTCTTTTCTTCATATGTACCCAATTCTCTTTCATTGTTTCTATGTTGCATTTCTTCTTCTTCTTCTTCTTCTTCTTCTTCTTCTTCTTCTCTCTTTTCTTCATATGTACCCAATTCTCTTTCATTGTTTCTATGTTGCATTTCTTCTTCTTCTTCTTCTTCTTCTTCTTCTTCTTCTTCTTCTTCTTCTTCTTCAGCGCGCTTTTCTGCATATGTCCTTAATTCTCTTTCATTGTTTCTATGTTGCATTTCTTCTTCTTCTTGCCGCGTTGCTTCAGGCCATGGGTAATTTTGCCTCTTCGTAATTTGCTAACCTTAGTGACTTTTAGTATTTTTTCTCCCTTTTCTGAGGCTCCTGCCCCCGTTCCTTCCTCCATGCATATAAGCTCGCCAGATAGGTGGCATGCTGCCTTCCCCTATCTCTCTTGCCCCCAATATTCCCCGGGAGGGTTAAGCTTTCCGAGTCCACTTTCTTCATCATGTGTCCATGAAATTTCAGCTATCTATTGCTGATTCTGTTAATTGCCATTTTCGTTATGTCTTCCTCTTTGCCCCTTCTATGGAATTATCAGTATCCTTCTGTTGAAACACATTTCTGTCGCCTCCAGTTTTCTCTTCATCTGTAAGGAGATTCTCCAGCATTCACTATTAAATGGCATCAGATGGACAAAATGCTACAATAATCAAAAGATATCTCGCATGAACCAAACAATGAACGCCTGATGATAGCCAGCATGTTCTTGGTCGAAACGACATCGCTAACAAACAAGATGGGAACAATAGTTCCAAAATCTTAAAATATAACGTGAATATGTCGTTTGGGTATTCTATAATGTAACTCGAATGTAGTTCTTCATATTGTATATATATATATATATATATATATATATATATATATATATATATATATATATATATATCCTAAGAGACACGACTCACAGAATAAAAAAGTGTTGATATTTATTTTTTACTTTAAAATATAAAAACATTGTCATAGGTAATAAGAAAAGCCTATTGCGAAAAGAGCAATAATATAACATTACGAAACCATATTGCGAAGCCATCGTTATTCAGACGAAGACTGATTTGTTTTTTTACGGTTTATCAACCTTTTGCATGTTATTTAAAACCAGAAATATTTTTAGATAGCAAGAAAGTTTTGAAGATAACAGTGAATTTTACAGATTCAAGTTCTACTAATTAACTCATAGCTGGGGGAGAAATTGTGAATTCATACCTTCCCTAATTGTATTTAATTGTATGTGAATATAATGAAACAGCTGGCGTTGGAAGTCGGCTAGTCGTTACCCATTACACCATTCATACTTTCAAGTATCTAGTATTCTCAAGCGGTCACCCAACTGATAAGGTTCGACGTTGCTTAACTTCGGTAACCGAAGGTTTTACAGTACCGAAATGTAGTCTAGACACTCATTTTTTAACCGGCTTGGGCTCATTTAGTGCATCATTTTTTTCTTTTGCACAGCAACATTCATTTCGACCAACTGCCTTACAAGCCGTATGGGATAAAACCGATTTACTCATAGCTGATGAGGAGAAGATATTGCCCCCTCTACTGTAGTGAATTCAGCGTAGTCCTTCTTGACTGGCTCATACTATTCTGCTATATACTCATAGATGATGGAGAGAAGACATTGCCCCTTCTAAATAATAATTAATTGCAATGATTAGTGTATAAATTAACTGATAAATAATTGATGCGAAAATTCACTAATAATAAATTAGTGTTTAAATTCACTAATAATCGGTGTGAAAAATCACGCAAAAAAAATTGATATGAAAATTCGCTAATGAATAAATAGTGTGAAAATTCGCTGATAACAAGTGTATAAATAAATACACTAATAAATATTTTGTGTGAAAATTCACGAATAAATTATTGGTGTGAATAGTTGCTAACAAATATCTGATGGGGAATTTCACTAATATATTTAAAGGGTGATAACTCACATATAAATAATGCCCTGAAATAATCGGCTGAATGAAGTTTTTGGTAGAGCATCAAACAGATGGAGTGAGTACACGTTGTAGCACAATGTACAATGTGTTGGCATTCGTACAATAAATGTAGATAAAATATGGGGGAAGGTCATTAGCTTGGCCTGAAGTTGCGTCTGCGTTTGTAAACAAAAGTAGAAAAGCAAAATGACTTAACAATTTACTTCTTTTCTTTGCGAGAATGATTATTTCTGTGTTTCACCCGTAAAACATTTCTGATTATTTCTGAGAAAAGTAACACCCTGCGTCCTAGTGGAGTTATCACCTTGCTTGGGGCAAAGCAATTAATATTATATATATATATATATATATATATATATATATATATATATAAATATAAATTTAATATATATATATATATATATATATATATATATATATATATATATATATATGCGGCACTTATTGGAATGTGCACAATATCAGTGATAGAGCTAACATATTCAATTGTATGGATATGAGTTTGTGACCCTGGGTTTCACGCTTTTGTGATCATCAGACAAACCGGTTTATTTTTTAAAAATTGAATCTATTTATGCTTGTTTGTGGTTTATTATGTTTGGTGCAAAGAGGGGGAAATCCTATACATGCATACATACATGCATACATACAGGTGTACGCATTATAGTTCATAAAAAACACAGCCATATAAACAATCGAATATTAGACGCAGATACACATCCATCGTTCTGGCATACATACGCAATATTAACACTATTTCGGTGTTGAGATTGTAGGGAGTAAAGTACTTTCAACGAGGGGCAGGACCCCCACGACCAAAACATAATCAAACACAAACAAGCATAAATAGATTCAATTTTTAAAAAAATAAACCATTTTGTCTCGTGATCGCAAAAGCGTAAAACCCAGGGTCACAAATATACATACATACATATATAAATGTATATATATATATATTGTTCACCAATATAATGCTATTCACTATATAGACTTAATGAATTGGTACGGAATATTGGCGCGTAAGGTGGAAGGAAGATTTGAATATTATGAGGATATGTAGGATAGATAATGGGCAAAAGTTTAGTTGAAGGAAATAAGAATGTAGTGATCAGGGAAGCATCATCTCGGGAGTCTGTGCCACATTGTAACGGTTATGGGGATGAAACTGTCTCAGTGGAACAACTCTAACATCTTCCCGATATATATATATATATATATATATATATATATATATATATATATATATATATATATATATAAGAAATATAGTCTTAAGGTGTGCTATATTTAGATAGAGCGTGTGTAAATATAAAAGTGAACATAGAAGTCAACACTTAGAGGCGACAGTCTGTTTCATGCTATATGCAATCGTCAGGCCATTTAATCCAAATAACTAAACAAACGACTTCCCGTAAAATAACCGCCATAATAGACTACCTACAATGCACCACTGACCCGTATATATAAAAATAACAGCACACGTGGCCTGACGATTGC
>OZ010596.1:17388746-17451246 GCA_963932145.1 Acanthosepion lycidas | reverse complement strand
ATATATATATATATATATATATATATATATATATATATATATATATAGAATTGAGTCACTGTCGGTCACTGGGCGTGTTTCTACAAATAAATACGCTAAAAATCAACTGCACCCCGGCCGTGCGCCGACGGTTTAGTGGTAGAATCTCCGACTGACACCAATTCAGTCGGGTTTCGATCCTAGTTAGAGGCAACCGGATGTCTAGCCACACTCATGAGTTGCGAAGCAGTCTGTCTGTAGATGACGCTATATATATATATATATATATATATACCAAACGATTGTTGAAATGCCTAAAATCTGGTTAAAAAAATAATCAATCCTGTGAAATTTTTTCTGTCTGATTTATTAATCATAATTCTGCTTTGTTTTGTTTTGTTTTACGGCATATCAACTTCAATGGTTTAATTAATGGCGACAAGATTTTTATTGCTGGTAATATTTTTTTTTCAAATATGTATTGACGGTGGAAATTTAAAAAAAAATGTATTAGCAATTAGAATTTTTTTTTATACTTCCATAGTGCTTTGATCCCTTTTGGGGTGGTTAACTATTTGCCCATAGTTGGGACCCTGACAGGTGCTACCACACCGGGTTAGGGTGGACCTGGGAACACCAGCAATTAAGTGGTTCCATGTTGATCAACACCACCTGATCAGAGGCCTTGCAGTCGGATGTAGTTTATCGTCTTACCCAGGACGAGAATCATAATTCTGAAGTTAGTGATTTAATAAGCTCCCTGCCAGTTCAATATCTATAAAAATAAAATTGCATCCTTAAATATATTAGGTTAACAAAATCTTGAAATAAGAACAACAAATATGAATTGGCATTAGTTAACGTAATAATTGGTCCTGACCAGGCTTTTCGGCTTCACTTATTTTCCGACTCCATAATATGACTTGTCTTTCCCATAAATGCTTTCATGGTAATTGTTGAAATGAGCTCTCTGCTATGATACAAAAACTTTATGGATTTCAGCGCCGTGTGAGATTGGCAACAAAATCTCATTAATTTACAGTTGAATTGGTTAGATGTAACCGTATGATCTATGCTAACAATTTCTTTTCTCGCACTTCTCTCCTGTAGAACTCGTATTCGGCTCCATGCTTTGATCTTCAAAAATTTAAATCTAATATCAAATGTTATCCACTGTTTTCTTGATCGCTCTTCTATCGTTCTCGCTCCTTCACAATTCATCCTTTGTGTCTTAGTAGCTTTGAAGATTAAAAATTGACAAGATTTTCTATTTCTCTGAAGCAGACGTTAAACACATGAGAGCGTTATCGCCTAATCTATCCTTTATTTTTTTCTTCTTATTATATATGTTTTATTTTCTCACTTAAACCAAACAGCGTCTCTCATATATCCTTTACTTCCGT
Source organism: Acanthosepion lycidas (assembly GCA_963932145.1). Lineage (NCBI taxonomy): Eukaryota > Metazoa > Mollusca > Cephalopoda > Sepiida > Sepiidae > Acanthosepion > Acanthosepion lycidas. The sequence continues at coordinate 17,449,864 of OZ010596.1, read as the reverse complement.
CTATCTTGATAATAAAAACGGAATGGTTCATTATTTATCCGAGGTAATGGCAGTGCGTAACGATCACCCTAACTTACTAACTTACACTTTAAGAGAGAAATTAGCAGACTGTAATATGATGATGATATTCTGCTGTTTGCTGATTTGTTCAGATTTCGAGAAGTGGTTCCGGCAGATAGCTTTTCGGCACTCCTCTGTATGTATGTATAGAAATGCAGGTACCCAATTAAAGATATTAACGAAACTAAGTCCGTAAAGCGCATTAGGTAATTATCGTCTATAGTCTAAGACTCTGTTAATGTGGTACATTCGGAAAGATTCTTAGGTCAGTTAATTATGCAATTATGTGTCAATTGTACAGCGCCGAATTTTACTCAGTGCCGTAAGGATCAAATCTTCAGAGATTTACGAAATCGGCACGCTCACCGCCGTGTTCACAAGTCTAATTATCTTTTAGATATCCCCTGGATACATTCACTTTCAATTCTCATTTTCAATGACATACCATGTAATCATACAACGGTTCCTTTTCATCCAGTCACTTATAGACCGAACAAATGACCCCCATGCTCTGTTTCGATTCCTGTCTGCGTCGGTGAGCACAAAAACTGGATAAGACCCTTTTTACATTCACACGGAAGCGAATGCTGACAATAACGCTAGAAATGAAAAACTCGAATTCTATTTCTTATACATTTGGTTGGTTATTTCGGAGATTTATTCGCAAGGTTTTTTCTTTGGTGGAGGTCAGTAGGTGATACTTGGGACAGATTCTGCTACGATGATAAATATAAGATAACACAGAAGTTCCACCCTTCGACCAGCGAGGATCCTTTCTTGCCAGCCATTTGACCATGTCTTGCAGCTAACCTAATGGGGACTTGAAACTGAACTCTAATGGACAGCATCGAAAATCATCCACAGTAGAACTTGTCATAATAACCGGCGCTCCTCTGCTATTAAGCATAAGAATTGTAAAAAAGCAAGAGATGGAATGGATAGTGAAAAGGCCAAGCAGGAAAGTTAGGAAGTCATAAATCTTGAGAAAAAACAAAAGAAAATCTGGTACATTGATTATATATATATTAGGTTGGTGCAAAAATAATGTCGTTTTTTGACGATTATTTTCATTATCGTTCAGCCATTTACCCAACTTTTTTGACTTCCCTATTTGCTTTAAATGGCGAACGACTGTCGAGTGGTCGACCTCGAGTTCAACAGCAACTTTTCGTGTGGTTTTGCGAGGATCGGCTTCAATTAAGGCTTTCAAATGTTCGTTATCAACCACAGTCGGCCGGCCGCGACCGTCTTCATCTTCGAGGCTCTCGTCACCATTGCGAAATTTCTTGAACCACCGTTGTCCCACACGTTCGTTAGTGGTTCCTGGGACAAACGCATCATTGATATCACGAGCTGTCTCGGCAGCTTTTCGGCCTAGTTTGAACAGGAACAAGAAAATCGTGCGGATTCGAATTTTGTCCATGCTGTCGAAAAGCCTGCAAAAAATGAATGAAGAGATTGAGAACGGTAACGAATAACACGACTCGATAGAGCGAAAAACGCGCCTCAAAATGATACATAATATGGCTATATATATGTCAATGAATTAATTCAGAAATCATATATAAAGTAACATATGTGAGAAAACGACATTATTTTTGTACCAACCTAATATATATATATATATATATATATATATATATATATATATATATATATATATATATAGTTTGAAGGTATATCAGAGATAAAGGATCACTGAGGTCAACATCAGATGCCTCAAGATTGTGTTCAATCCAAACAGGAAACAAAGGCTAAAATTCTAATCCTGTTCAATAGATGGGGAAGTAATGTCTACACACGCACACACACAGACATACACACACACACACACATATATATATATCTATTTCTGAAGGTTGCTTTGTCATGGCGTTGAACGTACGGATTCTCTCTGTCTCTCTCTGACTCTGTGCTTGACTCTCTACCTCTGTCTCAATATATATATATACATATATGTGTGTATATATATATATATACATATATGTGTGTATATATATATATACATATATATACATATATATATATGTATATGTACATATGCATATATATATGTATATATATATATTTTAGGTTGGTGCAAAAATAATGACGTAATAATGTCGTTTTTTGACGTTAGAAAAATACGTCAACAAACGACATTATTACGTCATTATTTTTGCACCAACCTAATATATATATATATATATATATATATATATATAAATATATATATATATCCCTATATATATATATATATATATATATATATATATATATACTTGAATATGTATGTATATATTGAATATCTATCTATCTATCTATCTATCTATCTATCTATCATTTAAAGGCTTTGATAAACCACTGACATCCTTGCTTTTGTATACAAACACGTGGTGCAGAATAAATCCTTATATCTGCCTTGATAACTTCCCTCAGAGGACGAAACGCCTAGACTAAGAATTGTTTTTTCTCTTGTCTTTTTATTCATTTTTTCCTTCACAGATAATAATTTACACAACAACGCATGTTCGCATAAACACACACGCACAACACACGCACATATATGTGCGTGTATATATATATATATATATATATATATATATATATATATATATATATATATATATATATGTATATGTATATATATATATATATATATATATGCTTGAATGTATGTATATATAGAGAGAGCGGGTTTGAGAATCAGACACGCAGTAAACAGAGAGAGAGAGAGAAAGAGAGAGAGACAGACAGACAGAGAGAGAGAGAGGGAGGGAGAGAGAGAGACAGAGAAAATCTACTGACGATGTCATGATTGAGTAACCTTCAGAATATATTTGCAACTATGCAGGAAGAATGGATTTGATTACGGGGAGAAGATGTACGGGGATTCAAGAGCTGTTAGTAGCCAAGAATAAGCAAGGGATGCCCATGTGTGGTACGACCATCTTGAGTGACAAGCGCTTGGAGAGAAATCGCCCTGATATCGCAAAAGAGATTAGGTAGTGAAATAATTTATACTTGCTCAGCAGGAACAAATTAGTACTACCATAAAAGTTTGTTGAGGAATGGACTATGTTGGCCTCTATTACGATATATGTATGAACACTCACTTTAAAATCAGCCTTGTGCCATGTTCAATTCCATTTGACGTGCAGGTAAATATATAGTGTTTAAATAATGAGGAAAGAAAAAATAACTTTCTGTCAGTGAGGTGAGCTTGCAAGCAACAGCACTACAGCATGTGTCGGATATGATTATATCTGAATCAACGTAGTAGTGTTTATACTTTATGTTATGTTATCAAAGCTGTTTGAAAATATGAAACCAGATCGAAAGTTGAATGCCACGAAACGAATGAATACAAGGGAAAGTGAAAAGATACACAAATAAATAAATAATCGATGAGACAAACAGGAAGGAACAAGCATATTAAAAAGGAAGTAAAAATCAATAGGGAAATAAAAAGTAAATTTCGGAATAAAGAAATGAAAGGAAAAAAAACTGGAAAGAAAAGAAAAATGAAAGAAAAAGAAAAGAAGAAAATAATTAAGGAAATGCCAAATGAAAGAAAAAATGCAGGAAAGTAAGCACGAAATAAACAAAGAAAGAAAGAAAAGAAAAAAGAAAGAAAAAGAGAAAGAGAAAAAGTAAGAAGAGAAAGAAGAAAAACAAAGAAAAATGAAAGAAAAAGAAAATGTGCGGAAGAGAGAAAATAAGAAAAAGAAGAGAAAAATAAAAATGGCAAAGAAAATAAATAATGAGCAGTAGAAAGAGAGAAAAGGAAAGGAAAGTAAGAGAAAGGGAAATAATTAGAAACGAAGAAAAGAAAATACAAGAAAAACTCCAAGGAATCCAGTCAGATAAAATTTTTAAAAAAATGAAAAAGAGTGAAAGTGACATAAAAAAGAAAAAAACGTATAAAAATTAGCGACGAAAAAAGAAGAAGAAAAAAAATAAAGAAAAATGCAGAAAGGAAGAGAAAAAATGATTGAAAGAAAAAGAAAAGGTAGAAAGATGAGAGAAAGAAACAGAAAGGGTAGAACGATAAGAGAAAGGAAAAGAAAAGGTAAGTATGTAGGTAAGCAAGAAGGAACGAAAAAGAAAATGAAAGTATAAAAACGTAAGCAAGGATAACAAGATGGAAAAAGAAAAAGAAATGAAAAAGGTCAGAGAAATAAAAAGAAAATAGAAAAAAGAATGAAAGAAAAAGTAACGATGAGCAAAAGAATGAAGGAAAAAAAGAGAGAAATGGAGCAGAAAAAAGTAAACTGAAAAAGAGAAAAGTAGAGAGAAAAGAAGTAAAAAGGAAAGAAAAACATACAAGGGAAAGAAGGAAAAATGAATGAAAGAAATGGCAAGAATTTAAAACATTAAATAAATGGTGAGAAAACTGAAAAAGAAGAAAAAAAAACAAACAAAAAACGAAATAAGATAAAGAAACTTAAATAGAAAAAAATAAAACTGATGAGAAGGAAGAAAGACAAAAAAAAAAAGAGAAAATCGAAGTATAAAGATAAAAAAAAGTAAATAGAAAAAAAAAGGAAAAGTTAAGACAAAAGAGAAAAGAAAGTAAGAAAGAATCTAAAAAAAGGATACGAAAAATAAAAGTAAAAGAAAGAAAACAAAAACAAAAACTCCCGCTGAATTCAGAGAAGGAACAAAGAAAAGAAAATAGAACGAATACAAAAATAAATCAAATGGGAAAACTGACAACAAGAAAGGTAGCTGGAGACCACCGATTTTGGTTTAAAAAAAATAGAGCATATAAACTGTTAGTACTAAATACCGAGTTCAATTCTCACTGGATGCTCTATAGCTTTAACCTTACGCCAAGCAAAGATTTGTAAGTAGCAGAAACAAAAAATGAAAAGAATAGCTATAAAAAGGAAATAAATTGAAATCGAATAAGAGACAGAGAGATAGAGAGAGAGAGAGAGAGAGAGAGAGAGAGAGAGAGGGCCAAAGAAAAGATAAAAGAACAATAATTGAAAGACAAGAAGAAAAAAAAAACAATAAGGAAGGTGGGACAATAAATGACCGAGAAGAAAAAAACGAATAAAAGAGAAGAAACAATAAATTATAGCGAAGAAGAAGAAAATAAATGACCAAGAAGAAGAAGAAAATAAATGACAGAGAAGAAGAAGGGAATAAATGACCAAGAAGAAGAAACAATAACAGATAGAGAAGAAGATTTGTTTGTTTGTTTGTCTGTTTGGGTTTTATGGCATATCAACCACTGTGGGTTATTGAATGCCAAATCCAGTTTATATGAACTTTAAATGCCTATTTTGTATGGAATAAAAAATGTATAGATGGCAACATTATTGTTTAAAAAAAAACGTATAGCTAGCAACATTATTACTTTACAAGAAAAACGTATAGTTGGCAACATTACTTTTTTACAAAAAAACGTATAGCTGGCAACATTACCCTTTTAAAAAAATCGTATAGCTGGCAACATTACCCTTTTAAAAAAAAACGTATAGCTGGCAACATTACCCTTTTACAAAAAAACGTATAGCTGGCAACATTACTCTTTTTACAAAAAAACGTATAGCTGGCAACATTACTTTTTTACAAAAAAACTTAGAGCTGGCAATATTATTGTTTCAAAAACTTAGAGCTGGCAACATCATTGTTTCAAAAAAATAGAGCTGGCAACATTGTTTCAAAAACTTAGAGCTGGGAACATTATTGTTCTGAAAACATTATCTGAGACCTTGCTGTTGCATGCAGTTTATCGCCGTACCCAGGACGCAGATGTAGTTTACCGTCATACCAAGGACGTTATAGAAGAAGAAGAATATAAATGACTAAGAAGAAGAAAATAAATGACTAAGAAGAAGAAAATAAAGGACTAAGAAGAAGAAACAATAAAAGATAGAGTAGCAAAAGGAACTAAATGACTTAGAAGAAGAAAGAATAAATGATAGAGAAGAAGAAGAAAATAAATGACCAAGAAGAAACAATAAATGATAGAGAAGAAGAAGAAAATAAATGATTAAGAAGAAAAAACAATAAATGATAGAGAAGTAAAAGAAAATAAATGACCAAGAAGAAGAAACAATAAATGATAGAGAAGAAGAAGAAAATAAATGACCAAGAAAAATAAACAATAAATGATAGAGAAGAAGAAGAAAATAAATGAATAATAATAAGAAAATAAATGACTAAGAAGAACAAACAATAAATGATAGAGAAGAAAAAGAAAATAAATGAGTAAGAAGAAGAAACAATAAATGATAGAGAAGAAGAAGAAAATAAAAGACCAAGAAGAAGAAACAATAAATGATAGAGAAGAATAAGAAAATAAATGACCAAGAAGAAGAAAAATTAAATGATAGAGAAGAAGAAAATAAATGACTAAAACGAAGAAACAATAAATGATAGAGAAGAAGAAGAAAATAAATGACTAAGAAGAAGAAGAAAATAAATGACTAAGAAGAAGAAACAATAAATGATAGAGAAGAAGAAGAAAATAAATGACTAAGAAGAAGAAACTATAAATGATAGAGAAGAAGAATAAAATAAAAGACTTAGAAGAAGAAACAATGAACGATACAGAAGAAGAAGAAAATAAATGACTAAGAAGAAACAATAAATGATAGAGAAGAATAAGAAAATAAATGACTAAAAAGAAGAAACAATAAATGATAGAGAAGAAGAAGAAAATAAATGACCAAGAAGAATAAATAATAAATGATAGAAAAAAGAAGAAAATAAATGACTAAGAAGAAGAAAAAATAAATGATAGAGAAGAATAAGAAAATAAATGACCAAGAAGAAGAAACAATAAATGATAGAGAAGAAGAAAATAAATGACCAAGAAGAAGAAACAATAAATGATAGAGAAGAATAAGAAAATGAATGACCAAGAAGAAGAAACAATAAATGATAGAGAAGGAGGAAATAAATGACCAAGAAGAAGAAACTATAAATGATAGAGAAGAAGAAGAAAATAAATGACCAAGAAAGATAAACAATAAATGATAGAGAAGAAGAAAATAAATGACAAAGAAGAAGAAACAATAAATGATACAGAAAAGAATAAAATAAATGATTTGAAGAAGAAACAATAAATGATATAGAAGAATAAGAAAATAAATGAACAAGAAGAAGACAAAATAAATGATAGAGAAGAAGAAGAAAATAAATGACCAAGAAGAAGAAAATATAAATGATAGAGACGAAGAGGAAAATAAATGACCGAGAAGGATAAACAATAAATGATAGAGAAGAAGAATAAAATAAATGACTAAGAAGAAGAAAGAATAAATGATAGATGAATAAAAGAAGATAAATTGCTAAGAAGAAGAAAATAAATGACTTAGAAGAAGAATCAATAAATGATAGAGAAGCAGAATAAATTAAATGACTACCAAGAAGAAACAATAAATGATAGCGAAGAAGAAGAAAATAAATGACTAAGAAGAAGAAACTATAAATGATAGAGAAGAAGAAGAAAATAAATGACTAAGAAGAAGAAACAATAAGTGATGAAGAAGAAGGCGAAAATAAATGATGAAGAAGAAGAAACAATAAATGATGCAGTAGAAGAAGAAAATAAATGACTAAGAAAAGAAACTATAAATGATAGAGAAGAAGACGGAAATAAATGACCAAGTAACAATAAATGATAGAAAAGGAGAATAAAATAAATGACCAAGAAGAAGAAACAATAAATGATAGAGAACAACAAGAAATTATATGACGAAGAAGAAGAAAAAATAAATGATGGAGAAGAAGAAAAGAAATGACCAAGAAGGATAAACAATAAATGATAGAGAAGAAGAACAAAATAAATGACTAAGAAGAAGAAACAATAAATGATAGAGAAAAAGGAGAAAATAAATGACTAAGAAGAAGAAAATAAATGTCTAAGAAGAAGAAAATAAATGACCAAGAAGAAGAATATATAAATGATAGAGAAGAAGAAGAAAACAAATGACCAAGAAGGATAAACACTAAATGATAGAGAAGAAGAAGAAAATAAATGACTAAGAAGAAGAAAATTAATGACTAAGAAGAAACAATAAATGATAGAGAAGTAGAAGAAGATAAATGACCAAGAAGTAGAAAAAATAAATGATACAGAAGTAGAAGAAAATAAATGACCAAGAAGAGACAATAAATGATAGAAAAGAATAGGAAAATAATTGACCAAGAAGAAGAAAAAATAAATTATAGAGAAGAAGAAAATAAATCAATAAGAATAAGAAACAATAAATTATACAGAAGAAGAAGAAAATAAATGACCTAGAAGAAGAGACAATAAATGATAGAGAAGAATAGGAAAATAACTGAAGAAGAAGAAGAAAAAATAAATTATAGAGATGACGAAAATAAATGACTAAGAAATGGAAAATAAATGACTAAGAAGAAACAATAAATGATATAGAAGAAGAAGAAAATAAAGACGAAGAAGAAGAGACAATAAATGATGGAGAAGTATAAGGAAATAAATGACCAAGAAGAAGAAAAAATAAATGATAGAGAAGAAGAAGAAAATTAATGACCAAGAAGAAGAAACTATAAATGCTAGAGAAAAAGAAGAAAATAAATGACCTTGAATGATAAACAATAAATGATCGAGAAGAAGAATAAAGTAAATGACTAAGAAGAAAATAAATCACTAATAGAAAAAAAAATAAATGATAGAGAAGAAGACGGAAATAAATGACCAAGTAACAATAAATGATAGAAAAGGAGAATAAAATAAATGACCAAGAAGAAGAAAAAATAAATGATAGTGAAAAAGAAGAAAATAAATGACTAAGAAGAAGAAACAATAAATGTCAGAGAATAAGAGCATGAAATGCGATGGATAAAAAGTACAGTCAGCAATCTGTTGTGGAGGAAATCTGACTTCATATTCCATAACTACTTAAGAAATTCTTCTTCTATATGCCATGTCCATTAACTAAATAGGCGATCATGAATCTCCAAAATTTTCTATCCCTTAGCAGTTTTTCTTCCTTTGCTAAGGCTCTCGAACATCCGTTCTTTCATTCATTCACACAAGCAGGGAAGTGCTCTACATCCTCCTTTTATCTCTCTTGATATCAATATGTCCTGTGAGGGTTATGTTTTCCAACGCTCCCACCAAAAATCTTAATCTGCATCTTCCTGACTCTTACATAACTGTTCTTTTTGCTGTCATTTTCTTTACAATTTCCTTGTGCCTACTCGCTATATCCATGGAATCCTAAGCATACTTCTCTAGAACCATATTTCTGTTGCCTCCAGTTTTCTCTTTATCTATTTTGGGATTGTTAAGCATTCACTGTTATACATGGGGATTGATATCCCATAGTAGTTCAGCAATCTTTTATTTGTTTCAACGAAATTTTCCTGTTTCTTCGTATTGTTCTTCGCCTTTGGACATTCATTTTTATCTAATCCAATCGGTGATCAAACACTTCCCAGAAAATTCAATTTTTGTACATGCTCAATGCTGACATCTCCAGTTCGGAGACCTTATCGGGCATTTTTCTCTTATTTACAACAATACATTCTCTGTCTATATCGCTGAGATGAGGTATTATGATTACTTAAATTATTTACATTATTCGAACTGTTATCCTCATTTTCATTGACATATTCACAACGTTTTCGCCTCTATATCTCTGAGATGATGTATTATGATTATTTACATTATTCAGACTGTTATCCTCATCTTCATTGCTATATTCACAACGTTTTGGCCACGATATCTCTGAGATGAGGTATTATGATTACTTACATTATTTACATTATCCGGACTGCTAACCTCATCTTCAATGCCATATTCACAAAGTTTCGGCCGTTGGATAAAGACGTTGGTTAGATCCAGTGACGAGACACAAACATCTGTCCATATCTCTGAGATGAGGTATTATGATTGCTTATATTATTTACATTATTCAGACTGTTATCCGCATCTTCACTGCCATATCCACAACACTTGTACGCTCCGGCCATGGAGTCTCGAACCGAACCCTTTATTTTCTCCACCGGTAGGGATTGTTCTAGTTCCACCTGCCATACGACGGCGATGAATTACCTTTTTTGGAATTACCTTTTTCTCAACAGAGCTCTGTGAAAATGACGAGAGTGTAATATAGTCATCCACATACAAACTTGTTTCGTTGTATCACAGCTCATCAATGTGGCTAGAGGTTCGATTGCTTCAAATCGGGATCGAGATCCTACCCCTAAGCTATCGGCGCACGACAGAGAAAAGGAAATACGAGATGTATGCATAAAGATCAGCAGCTAGAGTTCTCAATTCATTATTGAAGAGCGGTACCTTAATAGCGGCGACGGATTCTGTTTTGGAATTACTTTTTTCGCAATAGTGCTCGCTCGAAATGGCGAGAGCGTAACACACACACACACACACACACGAACACACACATACAGGAAAGTTAGTTCAGTGTATCGACCTAGATTTTTTCTCAACACTGTCTATCATACATATTTTTAAGTCTACAAATCGTCCGTGCTTAGAATATTGCTGGCACATGTGATCCGAGGCTCCTGCTATATAACTAGATCTCCTTGATAAAATAAAAAGATATAATCAGCAATATTATTGGCTCTGTTCTGGTATCTCGGCCTTAGTCCCATTCCCACCGCCGTAAGGTTGCTTCCCTTTGTCTTTTCTATAAATACTTAAATGGTAATTGTTTGGATGGAACTAGACTGTTTGAACTTAAGCGCATTACTAGACTGGCGACGAGGTATCGCCAATTTACAGTTGAGATGGCTAGATGTAACCGTAAGTTCTATACTAACAGTTTCTTTTCTCGCTTGTGGACCTCTCTTCCAGCTTCTTTCTTTCCATTTTTTTTAATTTTTTGTTTTGTTTCTTTAATCGCTATCGCCACATGCAAGCCACTAAGACACAAGGGGTTACAGGGTATGTGGAAGAATTAGGAACAGAAACATTAATAATGAGTGGAAAGAGAAAGAAAAATCAAGAGAACAGCAGATAGCGATTGATATTTAAATTTATGCAGATTAAACTTGGCTAGAAAGCATGGAGCCACAAGCGAAAAAAGAAACTGCCACATCTGATCTGAGGATCCTGTTATATATTTACAGACCCTTGATAGAATCTAAAAAAGAATCAGCAATATCACTGGTTCTGACCCGGTGTCTCGGCTTCAGTCAATTTCCCACCGCCATAAAGTTGCTTCCCTTTCGTGGTAATTGGTCGGATGAACTCTTCGCTATGGTTCCTAGACTTTATAAATTTAAGCTCAGTACTAGATTTGTAGCAGGGTCTCATTATTTTACAGTTGATCTAGTTAGATGTAACCGTAAATTCTATGCTAACAGTTTCCTTTCGCGCAAATTTCGTTTGTGGAACTCTCTTCCGGCTAAATGCTTCTCAACTAACTTTAATCTGCAAAAGTTTAAATGCACTCTCAAACGCTGTCTGCTCTGATTACTCTTCTATTGTTCTCACTCTTCAGCAATATTTCTTCCGCAGCCAGTAACCCCTTGCGTCTCACTGGCTTTATTGCCTTGTTTGGAGAGAACTCGGTTAATATATATATATATATATATATATATATATATAAAATCTTATAAATATATGTAAGTATATTGGTCCGGAAAAACCTTAGGTGTTTTGGTTTGGAAATGAACGAACCAATACCAAAGGAAAAATAAGGAATAAAAAAAGAAAGAACTAAGAATATGTAATTCAGGGGAAAACAATCGTCTAGAATCCATGCTCAGAGTCCCCCCCCAAAAAAAACCTCCGACACGAGTAAAGTAAAAATAACTAAGCAAAGTGCTCAATAGACTAAGTAGAGCAAATCTAAGTACGAACCCTGACGACCCGCGTCGGTGAAACTTAGGTAGGTTTGCCTGGCTCTTTGGTTCGTAGTTATATATATATATATATATATATATATATATATATATATATATATATATATATATATATATATTAAGAAATTGATAAGGTCCGAAAATTTTTTATTTATTACAGACATTTTTATGTTTAACGTTCTTTTTATAGATACAAGTATTTAAGTAAATGCTCTGTTTATAATTACAGGCCGGTAAATGTTATTTAATAGTGCTTATTATAAACAGAGCATTTACTTAAATACTTGTATCTATAAAAATAACGTTAAACATAAAAATGTCTTTAATAAATAAGAAAAAAAAAATATATATATCTACATGCATACATACATACATATATATATATATATATATATATATATATATATATATATACATATATATATATATATATATATATATATATATATATATATATCTGTATGTGTGTGTTTTTGTGTGTGCGTGTGTGTGTGTATTTTCTGAATTTTAGGATGTCATTTCCCTTTGTTGGAAGATTGGAGTTCCCCGGTCTATCACTCCCTTTTTTCATTACATTTGGTTTCATTCTGAACTAAGACAAGCTTTGTAAATATAGTCAGGATTTAAAAAGCTCATTTTCTAGGAAGGTCTTCTCCACTTACGAAATTGACGAAGCGCAATCCTCCACCCCAGATTTAACTTTGAGCTGTTCTTGTTTCAGCTAAGTAGATATCAAAAAGCAAAACTGTTCTTACTTGGGAAGCTGGCGTAGTACAATCTTCCTCGTCTATTTTAGGCTTAGAACAGAGAGAGAGAGAGAGAGAGAGAGAGAGAGAGAGAGAGATAAATGAAGGGTGATGGGGAGGTGTATGGAAGGATTTCTGAAGTCAGTTGTAAAAGAAGATTTAGCGTAAAGAACAATATCGAAAGAAAGATGGCGAGGGAAAATTGAAAATGAATAAAGAATATATTGGGAAAGTCATGTGCAAAAGTGGAAAGAGGATAGTGAATGAATAGGAAACCGATAGATAGACAGAAATAGATATAGAAATAGAATGCGATAGATAGATAGATAGATAGATAGATAGATATGATCAGACTGAGGTAGATAAAAATAGAAACAGACTGATAGATAGATAGATAGATAGATAGATAGATAGATAGATAGATAGATAGATATGAACAGGTTGAGATAGCTAGCTAGATAGATATATAAAAATGGGAACAGCCAGACAGAACGACAGATAGATAGATAGATAGATAGACAGATATGATCAGACTGAGATAGAAGAAAATAGGAACAGACTGATAGATAGATAGATAGATAGATAGATAGATATGAACAGGTTGAGATATCTAGCTACATAGATAGATATATAAAAAAATGGGAACAGACAGATAGAACGACATATAGATAGATAGCTAACGAGAGATATTGAGAGAAGAACAGGCTGATAGATGAATAGATATATGAATAGATATGAAGAGTCTAAAATAGATATATGGTTAGATAGATATGAACAGGCTGATAGATTTATAGATATGAACAGATTGAGATAGATAGATAAAAATGGGAACAGAAAGACAGGCAGATGTGAACAGATTGGGATAGATATAAAAATAGATAAAAATGGGAACAGACAGGCAGACCGACATACAGATAACGAGAGAGAATGAGAGGGGAACAGACTGATATAAATTAGGTTGATGCAAAAATAATGACGTAATAATGTCGTTTTTTGACCCATATTGTAACGTCAAAAAACGACATTATTACGTCATTATTTTTGCACGAACCTAATAGATAGATAGATATGATTGTTAGATTGTTAGATAGATATGGACTGGCTGATAGATAGATAGATAGATAGATAGATAGATAGATAGATAGACAGAAGAACATGTTGATAGATATATAGATATGAACAAGTTTAGATAGTTCTGAAGAAACTGAGAATGATATATGTATATATATATATATATATATATATATATATATATATATATATATATATATATATAGACTGACAGAGAATGAGTAAATGAAATAAATAAATAAAACGCTGAAAACTTGAAAGAAAGAAAAAAGAAAGGAAGAACGAAAGCAATAGCCAGAAATGGCGGAAAGAAAGAATCGTTAAGAGAATTCTCTGGCAAAGAAGGGGGGCATGAGCCTCAACTGCTGGAAACCGGCGATGGTGCGTAGGTGTAGCATGTTCAGCTCTCATCTGCGCGAGATGTAATGCGTGTGAAATTGCGCGCTTAACCACCTCTGTTTCATTGTATGCTAGAGTTTTCGCCCTTGGCAGCCAGCAAGAGCCTAATGCAAATGTGTACTTGTTCAGACGTTTTTTTCTTTTATTAAATGGAATGACGTCGGAGTCAATATTGCTTGAATGTTTAGCGTGATCAAGGATAGGTCGTAGTGAAACATGACGTGGGTTGTACGTGCGTGTATGTGTTCATGTGTGTATATATATCGGTGTGTATGGGTGTTTGGAGTATAGTTTTACATTATGTGTATATATGTGAAATATTACGCAGTTATATAGCATACAATGGATTTTATATTGTGTACGTAAACTGATCGTGAAAGTACGGAGTTGGCTCAATGAATGTTAGCATGAAAATGTCAATCTGCGAACTGTGTTCCAGTCGCAGCTGAGGTGTATTATATTTATTAGGTTATTACATAAATTCGTTCGTTTTTTATAATTTGTTTTAATACTTACTATTTATTAACATTTGGCATACTTGGGGTAAATTTTCTTGCAAAACAAAAGTTTTATCCTGCCACTGAAAGTGACTCAGGTGAGTGAATGATAGCGTATTTGAATTTTGAAGTTGTCTTGTCATATCCTGCTATGGCAACAGAAAATGACCATCACTGAAATTAAGTAGTGCAGTAGATCTCGTAAAAGAATACAGTGTAAAGGAAAGTAGCGAATAATGCAGTTGTTGGAAAGAACTTTGGTCTTACTTCTGCTGCATCAGTATGTGAGCGGAACTCGGAACTGGTGATAGCATAAACAGGAAATGCATCCGCTGGCTAAAATAATCAGGGCGTACAGGTGTCCTGAGATTTGAATAAACAGGGCGCACAGGTGTCCTGAGCGGAAGTGCTTCCGTGGGCGCATGCCGGAAGAAGCATGACCACACAAAGCTGCGTAGCCGACATACCGGGAGAAGTCGTAGCCACGTGAAGTTGCGTGTGTGTACAAATATTAATTAACCTTGTCAGAATCTTGATCTGGACAGAGAGGCTGGTTAGTGGTTCACGGAAGATTTGTCTCCATTAGTTGCTGTGAGTGCAATACTAACCGCTGTGATTCTCCCTCACTCTACACACTCGCCGCAATTCAATAAAGATATTTATATATATATATGTTTTTTATATATAAGTGTTCTTCGTCTTATTTGAACCCCGCAGGAATATACTAGACAGTATGTTAAATGTAACAGTTCAGATGAATCATTCAACAATGTATTCCCCTCCATTTTTAATGTCCTCCTGGGTTTATCTGTAGCAACGTGGAAAAATTCTAGAAGGCCCCCTCAGTCAGGCGCCGGGCAATAAACCCAGCCCTCTCTCGAAGGAGAGGCAAAGCCTGGAGGATGCCTTCTGTGGATTCTGCAAAATTTATAGACAGAAGAATGAATTCTTCTTGCCGGCCAGAATATAATACTCGCGTGGGAAACACAAGGCGATGTAATGGTCAACAAGCTTGTCTCGTTAGAACAATTACGAGTGAATTTCGAGTTTGATCCTCACTGGATGTCTCATACTTTCGGCCATGTGCCACATCGAAGCTACGCTTGGAAAATTACTATAACACTCGCGTATCATATTCTATATCTACTTGCCATCTCAACCATGCAGGATGTGACACATAGGTTAATAAGGAGAGCCCGAGCAATTTCACGCAGGCTTGGTCCAAAAATAGCCGATACCACCACTGCAATCGTTGCTTGCCCTGGCATCGCTATTAATACCGATCTCTCCTCTCTAGTTCAATGACAGAAGTACTGTCGCGGGCATCTGTTTCTTGCGTCGGGTACCTCTCAATATTTTTGATTGCGCCCTGTCCGAAGACAGAGACACAACGGAGCGATGACAAACGAGATATGACACACCGAATCTTGCAACTCTGACACGCAACACTCGGTAATGCATTCTGCCCCCGTCTTCTTACTTCTCGTCCAGTTATATAAACTCTATGACTTATCTATGCTAATTAGGCAGTTGGTTATATATCACTAGAGGATATCTCCCCTTTATCAAGGGAGATGACATTCAGTAAATTAATTTAAAGAAATACTGTATATTTGTTGCATCAAAATACAATTGTGGCTCAAGGCCGGTGGGGAATTATTAGAGTCGATAATGTCGTTATTGACATCAGGTCATGTCGACCTCACTGCCCGAAGACAGAGAGGAACTCAGACGAGACTAGCATAGTCTGCCAAATGGCAGAGTCTAGTTTGAGTAGGTAGACACAACCGACTCCGTCTATGCGGGGTCGATAGGGAACTTTTGCCTGAGCCTACGGGTTTGGAACGCCCCATATAAAAATCAGCCCTGTGCCCCATCTTTCCTCCTGGGGAGGTCGGGTAAATAACGACAATCCAAAACTTAGCTAATCAGATTCGCGACCTCTTCTTTCATTATAAATTAGTTAATCACCATAAAAATCGATTCATCACCACTGATCAGCTATACTAAAAAAAAACCATAACGTTAAAAATTTTACAAAATATACAAATGCATTTTTTTCGCTTCTGACGTTACCCGGCCTCTCTCGCGTCCGTGCTATCCTGTGACGACCAATGTGACTTGGTATTGGTCGCGGCGCCAAATGTGACGTTCTAACCCTTGGCTGATTCGGATGGGAATCTGGTTAGATTCGGCTTTGTTGTTCCCAGATCGCCTCCAACGTCTGGTTACCGAAGTAACTGCTTTGATTTCTAGTCTAACCTGCCCACGTTGTGATTTGATCTTAGGTAGACGAAATCAATCAGTCGTCGGGCTGTGGTGCAAGCCGAATTCGAGCAAAGGTGACATCGCACAAATATATGTAAAAGAAAATAAAGTAAAAACTCGAAAGATTCAAATGTGTTAAAAAAAAGAATAAATATTTTTATATCTGGTTCCTGAATACAGGACTGCGGCTTTCTCCCAAACCGCTTCTATGGATACGTGACACTTTGCGTTTGTTAGGCGAGTCTTGGTTTTTGGTGTCTTCAGGTGATATTCATAAAACTTGTTTTGGTGGTGTGAGTCTAAGTCGTTCTTCAAAAATAAATTGTTTTTGGTTAGAAATCTAAGTTGGAATGCGCGAGATCTTTCAGTCAGCTTCCTGCGAGGCTGGTCTCCGAGCTCACAGCTCAACTCTGTCTGCGTCTGCGTCTCTCTAACTGCCACCGTCTGCTCCGTTTATATGGACGCCGACCAAAACCGGGTGTGTGCCTGTCGTGGTTTGGGTTCCTCGATAATTCCAAATCCTCAATAAGGATTTTCTTTGTTTTCGGACAGGAAAATTTATCACTTTCCATTTTTGGAAGTCCATTACTTTGTGCTTTAGAGGGGTTCTTAAGGGAATCGTCCTCCCAAATTCTTCCTTTCTCATATTGGTATCTCACACCAATCCCCTCAGAGGGCGTCAACAGGCCTCCCCTTCTTCTCATATGTTTACCTTCGTCCACCGCTCGCGCCACCACTCAGCCAATGAACGCTTGGCAGCGTGGGCGCGGCCAGTCTAGCCTCAGCTTACAATTATCGCTCAAAGAAAAAAAATTATTTTCCTTTTTTCTTTTCTTTCTCTTCCTCGACCCCTACGACTCGTAGTGTGGTCCTTAATCTCTATCTTAACTAAATGTCATCTGGAATTTATCAACGAGATTTTCGCCAAGCGTTAAATGGGTGGTCAACCGAACGTGTTCTCACCCTGTCGCCAATTATCTGTCCCGGTAACAAACTTTTATCATGTCCAGGTCTGGACATAAAACAGGTGTCTCTCCCCAAAACCAAATGACATCTCCGAAAGTTAGTTAATGGTTTATTTTTTCCCTTTTTCTCTTTCCCCTTTTCTTTGGGGGTGGTCGCAGCTGATCTTTTTTTTCGGTCGCATCCTTGACCTGATTACGATTATCTTCCAGCATTTCGCCCTGCGAGCCACTTGACCAATTTGAAATTTTCATAATTGCCATGGGCAGATTGCTATCTTTTATTCGCCGCGTCATAGCATAAATTAATTCCGACAGATCCGAGATCTTACGAATTTCCTATCTTTCGCAAATGAAAATAAAATCTTTACCACTTTTCTTTGTTAAAAAAAATAACATCGCTCAGTATGTCTTTCGTGATAGCTTCTTCTCGCCTTAAGTATTTCTCGCTTTTAATTTTCACGCAACCGCTAAATAGTGTCACACGCTTTTTGTTTTTTCTTATTAAAAAAAAAGATAAAAATATCTTGCGTCAAATGAGATGAAGGAGGAGATGAATCCAATAACGAAAATAAAATACAATACTGTAGAATCTCTCATATCCGGAATTCCTCATATCCGAAATCCCTCATATCCGGAATCCCTCATATCCGGACATGATTTTTATGTGCATATTTGAACAATCGTGAAGAGCGAGAAGAGTCTGTATAACATTGATTCATTTCTCCTTGAATGTATCAGCAATAAGAATGGGAAGAAGAAAGCAAGCTATACAATATCACATCGAATAAATTATTATATATATTCCATCATATCCGGAATCTCTCATATCCGGAATCCCTAATATCCGGAATCTCGCTTATCCAGACATTATTTTGATGTGTATATTTGAACTATTTGAATGTTATGTAACTGATTTGAAACTCCTGTTTTTCAGTAA
Organism: Acanthosepion lycidas; assembly: GCA_963932145.1. Lineage (NCBI taxonomy): Eukaryota > Metazoa > Mollusca > Cephalopoda > Sepiida > Sepiidae > Acanthosepion > Acanthosepion lycidas. The sequence continues at coordinate 17,431,113 of OZ010596.1, read as the reverse complement.
GTTTACTTTGGATAATTGCTTATGCTTATTTCACCCTAATGGCTTGTTCAAAAGATGATGGGAATAAGAGGAAAAGAACAACTTTGGAGTTATCGCAAAAAGTGGAAATTTTAAATAGATTAGACGTTGGTGAAAGTTCATTGTAACTTATGGCTGAGTTCAACATAGGAAAGTCAACATTGTATGATATAAATTCTTCCAAACAAACTATTCTCCAGCGTTCACACTGTCACAATGAACAAGAAATAAAAAAAAAAACATGATTGTGATGAAACTTGGGCTGAAATTGAAAAAGCTATTGAAAAGGTTGTCAGTTTTATGGGAAGAAAGCCAGCTTTCAGCTAAGACGATTGCAATAACGCACGCAGAGTTAAAAAGTGTCTTTCCTTTAAAAAATTTCAAGAAGTAAAGCAAAACGAAATGCGTAAAAAGTTGAGAATGATATTAGAAGAGAAAGAATCATCATGCAACAGCGATTTAAAAAAATCCTCGTTACATTATTTGTTTTGCATACGTGGCATACTTAATTTAATGAAAATTCATTACATAATTTATTTCTTTTTTCCTTAAAATCAATTTCGTTATACTTCATTCACCATTAGCTTATTTTGTTTACTATAAAACATTGAAAATAAATGATAAACCTGATTTCAGTTCTTTTATTTTAATCTAAATATAACCCCTAATATCCAGACTTTGTAACCAATTCCTCATATCCGGACGGCAATCTTAGTCTAGTTGTCAGAGATTCTACAATAAAAATCTTCTCGGCATTACATAATCCATTGAGATTGATATGCCGTAAAACAAAATAAACCAAACCAATCTAAACAAAAGAATACATACTCTATTCATACGAATCTATCCTAAAAATGTTGTCGGCATTAAATAAACCATTAAGGTTTATATGCTGTTAAACAAAATAAACCAAACCAATCTAAACCAAAGAATACATATTCTATTCATACGAATCTATCCTAAAAATATTGTCAGCATTAAATTACCCATTGAGGTTGATATGCCGTAAAACAAAATAAACCAAACCAATCTAAACCAAAGAATACATACTCTATTCATAGGAATCTATCCTAAAAATGTCGGCATTAAATAATCCATTGAGGTTGATATGTTGTAAAACAAACCAGACCAAACCAATATATACTAAGATAGATAGATAGATAGATAGATAGATAAAAATATTACCAGTAATAAAAATCTCGTCGGCATTAAATAACCCACTGAGGTTGATATGCCGTAAAACAAACTAAACCGAACCAAACCAAACTATTTTCGGTAATTGTCCAACGGAAACATTTATATCTAACTATAATTAGAAGTGAAATTAGTTATGACTCAAAATTATGTGATTATTTTTACCGCACCCAAAAATACCAGTTCACCTGAAAGTCTCTACACCTGCCCCGTGCCGAAAAAGTCACTTAAATTATATTTTTTAAATTTTCATTTTTTACTGCAATTATTTTGCTAATCATTTTTAGAATAAATAGCAACTGACGACAGTGTTCAATGAAAAAATGTTAATTTGAAATTTAAATAATGTATGCAGTAATATCATTTGAGACCTATGGCATACACGTTTACCCTTCTGATATGCAGGCTTACGGCCACACCCCGTTGAAACACTGATCAGTACCTAGATGGGTGACCGCTTGGAAATAGCAGGTACTGTAAACTTTTTTAAGCATATTGCCCTAAGCAAACCGGAAGTGCCACTATCACTCAAGGGGTCACAGAGAGTGAGAGCAAAAGTAAAGAGGGGTGTTTGAGGAAAGGATACAGACAAGGACGGAGATCAGGATCATCAGAAGATGTCCATTGACATTACATATGAATATTTGAAGATTATAGCTATCACTGAAGCAAGTAGGTGGAAGGGAGTTCCACTGTCGGGAAGTGCGAGATAAGAAGCCGTTGGAGTAGAAGAGACGAGTACATTTAACCGTTTCGACCGTGAAAGGGTGAGACCGTGATGCCAACCTAATATCACTCTTAGATTCATGCAGTTTGGGTACCAATGAAAGTATCTCGTAAGAGCATTTTTCGTGAAAATATTCTTAGAAAAGACAGAGGGAAGCCACAGCAATCTGTGAGAAAATGACTGTATACGAGATGCCAGAGCAGGACTTATCACATTGCATATCCGTCTTTGGAACTTGGGTGTTATGGATAACGGTCTGGAATTGTAAATCCGATAGCCACAACTTTAACAACTTAAGATAAAAAGAAGACACAGTGTTGATAGCAAGCAAACTACAGGGACGTCTACAGAATGTAATGAAGACAAAAGAGTATAATCTAACAGAGGACTCAAAGTGTGACACTGAAATCCGAAGGCACATTGGGATAATGAAAGATGCCTTTCAGAAGCTAAGCAAAATATTAACAGGAAACAATTAAAGGAGTTCTGAACTGTTTTTTTAAATATCAGTCCTCCTTTATGTCAGTGAATGCTGAACAATCTCTTTGCAGATGAAGAAGAGGCTTGAAGGAACTGAAAATGTAGTTCCACAGGTGGATGCTGAGAAACACCATCGACTGAACATATGATCGACAATTAACATTTAGAGAAAATGGAAACAAAATGGATGCTTATACTTAACATCAGGAGGAGACAAATGAAATGTTTAGGGCACATAAACAGGAATGAGGTCTTGCAGAATATAACACTCACATGGCCTATTGAAGGCGAGTAACACAGGAAAACAGCACATAAGCTTCTCTCTCTCGAGAATAAAAATACAATTTAGTAAGAACCACAAAGAAGAAGAAAGTGTGGAGGGTCACGAGCAACAATCTTCTGAACAAACATGGTACATAGAAGAAGACGAATAATAATAATAATAAGAATAATAATAAGAAGACGATGACGACCCGGGTGAGCAAAAGTTAAACCACAGACTGGGGTCAAAACACTATGAAAGTATAAAATTATATTTTCATATTCAAAATACCAGTAGTACATTTGAGAAAAATAACACCAGCAATACATTGTTGAAAAATAAAAAAAAATTACAGCAATACATCCTTTTTCTTTCTTTTTTTAATATAACCAGCAATACATATTACCAACAATACAATTTTGAAAAAGGAAAGAAATTTGCAGTAATAGGTCTTTAAAAAAAAATACCAGCGATTCATTTAAAAAAAAAAAATTACCAGCAATTCATTTTTTTAAAAAATATTACCAGCAATAAAGTTTTTGAAAAAAAGTATTACATTTAAAAAAATTACCAGCAATACATTTGACTCTTGACAAAAAACCCTCTTTTCAAAAATGCATCAATGAAACCTGATCTCCGACAAACTGATTTCTTACAAAGAATACACATTCTGTTTATAAGAATTTATTGTAAAAAATCTTATCGGCACTAAATAACCCATTGAGATTGATACGCCATAAAACAAAATAAACCAAACCAAACCAAACCAAACCAACTCAAAAGGTACATTCCAAATAATATGCATATATTACTAAAAAAAAAAAAAAATCATTCTTTTCCATATTATTACATATATATTTACAGAAATAAGTTAATCAATAGAAAATGTTGATGGATTTTTAAACTTGAATACATGTACAGTAATTTGTTTTAATTCATAGCTACTGGGTTGGAAACAAAGTTCCCGCACAGATTTGTATATTACTACAGTGTAACCCGGATATAAGAGACCAGTATATAAGAGAAACACGGATATAAGGGAGATTTTCTCTGGTCCCAAATTAGAGCCTGTATTAATGTATATAAATTAGACCCTGATATAAGAGACCCGGATACAAGAGAAACCCTAATATAAGAGAGATTTTCTCTGGTCCCGTCCTCCCCGATATAAGAGAGTTCGTTTTGAGTGACAGTGTGATGTCGAAAATCGGTCAAACAGAGGTCAGTTAGAGAGTGAAGTTCAATGACTTAATCTTGACTAGTCTAAAGACAATCTGTGTCTGTAGGAGACACCCTCTACCTTATGATTTTGCTTTGTGTGTCTAAAGGTAGCGCCGCCTGCTTTTTTGCCGACTTTATTTGTTGTTACATTTACTGGACAGCACTTTCACTTTACCCACTGTTCTGTTGAGTCAGAAGTTTGTCTGTTTGTTAATTTTGCCACTGAAAACCGTTTGCTTGCGATCATTGCGATTAGTGATGTCAGCGTCAGCGTCTCAACGAAATACTCTGAGCATTTCTGAACAGTTGGAGCTCATCGACGATGTCAAAGTGAAGAAACTCAAACTGGCCGCTGCAGCCAAAAAGTACGGAATCGGTTATTCAACAGCAGCAAAAATTCTCAAGAAAGAAGACGATCTCAGATCTTGCATGCAAATGAACGGAAACACTAATCGCAAACGAAAGCGCCAATCCGTGCACAAAGAACGTTAACGAAGCGCTTACACAATGGTTTACGCAAGCATGTGCTCATGGAGCTACCGTCACCGATCACGTCATCAGGCAGAAAGCATCACAACTGGCCGTAAATCTTGAAGTTGATTTTGAACCGAGAAATGGCTGGCTCATGCGCTGGAAGCAAGCCAATAACGTTTCGTTCAAAAAATTTCACGGCGAATCAACGTCAGCAGATCACGGTTCTGCCAACGAATGGGTGACAAACGTTTTGCCGCAACTTTTTCGTTGATATGATCCAAAAGATGTTTGGAACTGTGATGAAACGGGAATTTTCTACAAAGCCATGCCGTTTGGATCTTTGCGATTTGCCGGCGACGAACAGTCAAATGGGACAAAAGTTCCCAAAGACAGACTCACGATGTTCACAAACATGGACGGCAGTGAAAAGCAAGCTGTAGTTGTTGGTAAGTCGGCAAAACCACGGCAAACAGATTTTGACGAATTTATCAGCTTCGACGACCGTACACAATGTTATGGAGAACTGACTGACACGGAAATCACACGTGGTATAAAATCGGATGATCAAGATTTTGACAAAGATGATGATGCTAAAAGCGTAAGTTCCAAAGTTTCTGCAAGTGACAAACCAGTGCCAAATTCTCTGGTTGCATTGAATGCGCTTGAAACTCTGACAGCTACTTTGAAGCAAAAAGCAGTAATCCTGATGGCGCATTGAAAATGATTTACGGACAGTATGAAAGTGTTCATGATGTTAACAAAGAGATTTCTGTACAATCAAAAATGACTGACTTTTTTAAGAAAAAGTAATTTTTGATTGAATTATTTGGAAAACTGATTGAAAATGTATTTTTGTCTGTGTTTTTTTTGTCTATAACTGTTAAAAAAACTAGTGTTCTGTACGTAAAAAGCGTTATATGAAGTGTTCCCATACTTACCTAAACAAAATAGACAAAACCCGGATATAAGAGAAACCCGGATATAAGAGACTTCGTCTCCGGTCCCGACAACTCTCTTATATCCGGGTTACACTGTATTAATAAAAGTTGTGGAGGGATATTTTTTCAAAACCAATAATTATTAAATAAATAAAATAAAGCATACTTCGATGAACAAAACAGTTCAATAAAATGCCAGGTTATTGTAATTAAATAAAAGAAAAAAAAAAAAAAAAATCCCTAAATAAAAAACAAGAAAAGTACAAATCTTCCCATCCTCCTCTGGTTTAGAACCCTTGCGACAAATGTCCAAAACATTGGGCCTCATTGAGAGCGCTCCGCTCACTGTGGCCGACAGCAAACCCTCTGATCGGAGGTTTTAAGGCGTGTGGAACCACCTCTTAATTGTTGTTATTCCCAGGTCTACCATGAACTGGGGTGGTAACACCTGTTAGGGTCCCCGCTATGGACAAATAGTGAACCACCCAAACAAAAACAAAAAAACTATGAACGTATTAAAATTAATATTTATTGTAAAAAAAAACAGCAATACATATTTTAAATAAATTACCTACTATACACGCATACTAACAAATTGTAGCGACTTCACCCAAATTCATTTAAATACTACCAAACAACCGATATGAAAGAAATCTTTTATGGCATTAATCCATATAATATCCTAAACATCTTAAATCAAACTATATTCCAAAATATAACTTCAACAAAACTACAATATAAAACACACATATCACTGCCTCTAGTAATTATGTAATGCGCAAATTTATATGCGCAAAGGCTGAGTATCATCTACCATGTATTCAACTGCGAAAGTAGAATAAGATAATAATATTTTTATTACTTCAAAGCTTCCATGAAAATTAAATTTCGCCTGTAAATGTCTCATAAGAGTTGACATATCTTTAAACTGGTAAATCAATCATTATGACTGAAGAAATCACAATCTAATCGATGGTGATCGATAGAGACTATCTCTGGTTTCGATGTATTGAAAGTTACAAGGCATTTATTCGTCACTGAACTGTTAGAGGAGAAATCAGTTACTTAGCGAAGTTGGAACTTGCTCATGAGAAAAATGCTAACATCGGTTGTCTGTTGCTTCTGTTCAGAGAATTAACAATATGATGAAGATTTTACAGGTAGGTAAGCAATAGCAAAATGCAACCCAACAATATTGACAGGCTAGTTTGAACCTCATAGTTAACTCGAAATAATTGCGGTGTATTAAATTAAGCTTATCAAAGAAGAAGAAGAAAAAGAAGAAGATGGTGGAGAAGGAGAAGAAAATGGGGAGAGGAATACTATGCAAATAAATGATTGGCGAAGAAAAAGAAGTGATTGCTGAAAGAAGAAGAAGAAGAAGAAGAAGAAGAAGAAGAAGAAGAAGGCTAGAAGAAAATGAGGAAAAAGAGGGTGACAGATAAAAAGGGCAGCAAAAACGAATATAAGGGAGAATACAATAAAAATATTGAACGACTAAGAAGAAGAAGAAGAAGAAAAGTAGAAGAAGATGACGGATAAAAGGGGCAGCAAAAACAAAAACAAAAAAAAAAACAACAAAAAACTATAAGGGAGAATACTATTGTCGGGATAAGTAGAAATAGAAAATGTGTTTATTAAAGACCCACAGAGACCAACTGTGGACTATACTGCAACCATGGGCAGACCTTAGTTTCACTTTCTGGGAAAGAGCATGTTATCTAGCGAGATCAACAATTTGATCAGGACCAGCACGCCCAAGCCGTCGGCCACGGTGACTTGTTACTCCGTGCTAGCACAGCTATCGACGGCACGAATGGGGTCCGTCTACCCAATTTCACTCACAAGGATTGGGTCAACTCATGGTATGGTTTTCAAGTAATTTCCAAATGTTCCGGACTCTGGGATCGACCTCTGCTGTCCGATAACATTAGGAAGTCTCCTTCCTGACAAATCGACACTAGTGAGATTCGAACCCGGGTCTCATGCTGAGAATACGAACGTCCTAACCGCTCGGCCTATAACGTGAAAAGTATAAAACGTTGAAATTATACATTTTGTAATGTCTTATTAAAATTCAATCAAATACTACTACTACTACTACTACTACTACTACTACTACTACTAACAATAATAATAATAATCGGGGCAAATTGTCCAGACATAATTGTAAAAAATCATGTTGTTAAAATTCTTCTTCTAATAAATTTTCCAGTTCCAGCTGACAGAAACACATGTTTAATAAAACATTTGAGACACTAAGTAAATACGGTGTCCCTAAGATAAAAAAAAAAAAAAACTGGAGAATGTGTCATCTAAAGACGACAACGTCATCTGTTGTTATTGGGGCTTCAAGAATGACATCAAAAGGTGCAAACAAAAATGTGGAAGATATTATTGATAGCACTAAGATGTAAGAATTGCAAAAGATCATATTTATGGATATTCTCTTGCGTAGATTCTCTTCATGCAGTGACCACAATTTCATTTTTTTCCCTCAGTCTGGTAGCATGGTACCTCATCTACTTGTATATTCTGTTGCTAAAAGATCAAAACATGTTTCTTGAATTTTTTGGTTGAGACTTGGGGCAACTTTTTACAGAAGAAGAAGAAGAAGAAGAAGAAGAAGAAGAAGAAGAAGAAGAAGAAGAACAACAACAACAACAACAATGGTATATTTTTTTTTGTCAGTGCAAAATGTCATGATGACATTTCTAACCTAAGGTCTCTGGTTGGGACCCGGAAAGAAATGTGTACACACCAGAAATGAAAGGAAATAATAATAATAATAACAATAATAATAATAATAATAATAACAATAATAATAATAATAATAATAATAATAATAATAATAATAATAACGATAATACTGCTACTACTACTAACAATAATAATAACAATAATAATAATAATAACAATAATAATAATAATAATAATAATAATAATAATAATAATAATAAAATAGAGTTTCAAATGGCTGAAGAAATACAAGTAAAGCGCAATGCACCCACTGAAGCAGCAAAATGATTAAAAATTTTGTCGGCATTAAAAGACCCATTGAGGTTTTGATATACCAAAAAAGAAACCAAACCAAACAAACAGCCCATACCAAACAGGCTGATGTAGACAAAGCCCGTACTCATCAGTTGCTACGTAAAAGCTGAAACCGAAGGTTTTATTCTTGCTGCACAGGGCCAATATTTGCTAACGAGAAATTATCAAACATACATACTGAAAAAGTGTGTTAGCCCAAAATGCAGATTCTGTGATAAATATCCAGAAACAATTGACCATCTTGTATCAGGTTGCATTGTATTAGCGCCCACTGAATATAAAATACGGCATGACAGAATGGGCCAATATCTGCACTGGAATATCTGCAACTTCTAAGGAAAGAAATTGAAAGAAATTGGTATGGACACCAACCGTACCCAGTTACGAAGATAGTACCTGTAACAATTTTATTGGACTTCACAATAAATACAGAGAGAACAATCAACTCTAACTCCCTAGACATCGTGATTAGAGATTGCAGACATAAAAAAAACTGCCTCTTTATTGAGATGACAGTCCTTGTAGATTGCAATGTATCGTTGAAGATCTTCAAAAACTTATCAAAATATAATGACCTTGAAATCGAAATCTCAAAAATGTGGCACATGAGACCATCTACAATTCCTGTTGTAGTTAGAGCCCTCGGATTGATTGGAAAAGATTCCAATAGACTCATTAAAGGGATTCTTGGAAGCCCATGCCATAAAGAAATGCAAAAATTTATTCTCATGGGTATAACCCACAACTTACGTAGGGCTTTATCTATATAAAATATGCTCAGTGAAAAATGTCATGATGCCATTTCTGACCTTAGGTCGCTGGTCGGGACCTTGAATGAGAACACACCAGAAACCAAAGGATAATAATAATAATAATAATAATAATAATAATAATAATAATAATAATAATAATAATAATAGAGTGGACTAGGATCTGTACTGGAAAATATGCAACTTTTACGGGAAGAGTAATGCAAGAAATTGGTATGAATATCACCCAGACCCGGTTACAGAGACAGGATCTTTAACAGTAATATGATTGGGTGGTGTCAGCCATAAATACAGACTGATGTGGAGGTACAGGAGCTACGCCTATTTCCTACGTCTATTGCCTACGCCTATTGCCTACCACTACGACGAGGACAAGTCCATTAGGTTTACCTGCTAGATTGTCCTACCCGGTTACAGTAGTCAGCAACCACTTTGCTACTTCGAACAAATATATCACTTTCCGGAACATATCAATAATACACACAAACAGAACAATCAAAGCTAATCTCCTAGATATCGTGATCAAAGACCTCGAAAACAGAATCTGCTTTCTTATTGAAATGGCAGTCCCTGCAGCTTGTAATATATTTTTGAAGATCTTCGAGAAACTATTAAAATACAAAGATATGGAAGTGTAAATTTAAAAAAAAAAGTGACACATGAGGATATCAGTAATTCCAGTTGTAATTGGAGCCCTCGGATTGATTGGAAATGGTTTCGATAGACTCATTGAAGGCATTTCTGGTAGCACCATGCCTTAAAGAAATACAAAGATTTGTACTCCCAAACACAGCTCACACATTACGAAGACCTTCATCTTTGAATGATCTTAGTTTTGTCTTGCTTTTTTTTTATAAAAATGATCAGTTGAAAATGTCATGAGACCACTTCTAACCTTAGGTCTCTGGTTGGGACCCCGAAGGAAATGTGTATGCAATAGGAATCAAAGGAAATAATAATGATCATAATAAAAATCTTATTAATTTACACTCACAAAATTGTGTCCTTAAACATTAAGCACTATCTCAATAATTAAACTTAACGCAACGTTTATTCTTTTTAGATTCAATTCATCCTCGAATACGTTTACAGGTTAAGTGACGATCCTAAATTACTTCACTCGATTAGGGACTGCAAACGCAAAAGGTACATCCTTATTGATATGGCAGTCCTTGCAGACTGCAATGTATCGGTGAAGATCTTCAAAAACCTACTAAAATACAAATACCTTGAAATCGAAAATACAAAAATATGGCACATGAGAACATCATTAATTCCGGTTCTAGTTGATGAGCGAATTAATTAGAAAAGTTTCTGAGAGAAGCATTGCATGGATTCCTGGCAGCCCATGCCTTACAGAAATGGACTCATAAGTACAGCTTACACATTAAGAAGAGATTTATCTATGTAAAATGTGTGTGTTCTTAGTTTTTGATATAATGGAATATGCGTACACCTGAGTCCCCCCTCACTGGAATATGATTGGCTGGTGTCCGTCATAAATACAGACGGACATGTAGGTACGACAGAGTTTAAGTCTATGACGACGCCCATTGGAATACGTCATTTGCTATCCTATTAGTTTACACTTATTACCTGCGACTACGACGAGTACCAGTCGATTACTGCTACCATGTACTTCTTGGTTACAGTAGCCAAAACCACTTAGCTACTTCGATCAAATATATACCTTTCTGATACATATCAATTTTTTTAGTTTTTCTTTTTACCAGTGGAAGGTGCCATGAAGCCATTTCTAACCTTAGGTGTCTCGTCGGGACTAGGAATGAGATGTGTATACAACGGAAACTCAAGGAATAATAATAATAATAATAATAATAATAATAATAATAATAATAATAATAATGAAAAGAAGAAGAAGGCCTTACAGTTATTCTCTTTTAATTCAATTAATCCTTGAATACGTTTACAGATTAGTTGGCAATCCTAAACTATTATGTTGGTGCAAAAATAATGACGTAATAATGTCGTTTTTTGACGTTACAAAATACGTCAAAAAACGACATTATTACGTCATTATTTTTGCACCAACCTAATACTGCACTCGATTAATTCCTTTAATTAACTCTATAGACCTCAATATTTTTTTATTTTATTTTTTTTCACTTTCCTTCTCTCTCTCTCTCTCTCTCTCTAAATTATTCTATATAATTTTTCAAATGCACTCGCCACTTCTTTATTAACCGTAAATTGCTATGTATTCTTGGGGAAGATATTGGAACGATTTGCACTTGCCTTTTCCTCGATTTGAAATTCAGAGTTTTTCCTTCTCTTAGATTTGTTGCTGCACAAAGGTAGATTGATCAGTCTACCTTGCTATTTAAAGCCATTGTGTAAAATGATATCACTGCAATAGAATTCAGTCGATCCAGCTGTTTTGTATTTCGACCCAGAAAGAAGGCCGTCGCTTTATCTGATGCCCACTAGAGAAAAAAAAAAATGAACTAAAAACAAAGACTACGTATCAAATGTAAGAAGACAGAATGTATGGTTTTCAGCAACCCAAAAGATTCGAACTATGAACTGGAGATGCCAAATTTAAGCAAGTAAGGCATTTTAAATATTCAGGCAATGTTTTTACAAAGTGCAGTAAATATGACAACGAAATCCGAAGCTAAGCATAGTATTAAGAAACATGAAAATATTATGTAAAATAAGTCGTCTATAGCAATGAAAGCTGGACAGTCCCCTCACACACGAAAAAGAGACTTGAAACCAGAGAAATGTGGTTCTACAGAAGGATGTTGAGAATAAAATCGACTGAGCATTTGGGTAACTAGGAAGTTTTAATGAAAATGGTAAAAGGACGATTACACTTATTACCAGAGACAGACAGTTGAAATATCTGGGAAATAAGGAAAGAGGGCTTTGGGAATTTGCCACTCACAGAAACATATCGCCTTTTGTAACTGGATGACAGGACAGGGTATTGGAGGAATGGTGAAAAGACAAAAGTTACTGGAAGTTATAACAGACTTGAAACTGAGGTGAGCAATGGTCAAACAGTTCTGAAGAGTCAAGTCACATAGAAGAAGGATTGGGCAAAAATAATGGTCTGTTTAGATGATTTCTTTTAAATAAAATAACGATACCGCGATTTTTACCTGCCAGAAACATTTTTCCGGAAACATCGATCATTTTGAATTCAGTTTTCCTTTTCTTAGACTGGTTGCCAAAAGACAGAGAAACCAGCCACCTCTGCTAGTTAATCCATAGCTAGAGAGGGAAGGAATGGATAGCGGTCCTGAATGGGAACTCGGAGAACAGAGTTCGAATTCTAGTTCTACAGCCTTGTTTGGTAACCAGTGTCCGAGAAGGACAATTCTGAATTGAAATCATCCCGGAGCGGGTTATATCTGGTGCATCTATAAGTCTTAATAGGATTTGTTCTCGTGCTTGTGGTATATATATATATATATATATATATATATATATATATATATATATATATATATATATATATATATATATATATATATATATACACACAAATGTTTAGAGGTACAACATTTATATACAGTTTTAAAAACAAGGAATTTATTGATTTTAATTTTATTAGTCTCTAAGGTCCTTTCAACCAACATCTCATCAGGAGACAATCGTTGGATCATTAATTAACGAATAGAACAGTAACGAAAATAAAGAGCAAAAAAGCTAAAATAACAAATAAGTGTATATACTTGTAACGAGGGGTCAATCTCCCCGGACGAAACCTTGCCCTTCGGAGAGGTTGACACGGCCTGAACCCGTCTAGGCAGGTTCAAAAAGGCTATATTTTTGGCCGAGCCTACGGGCTCGGAGATACCCACATTAAACCGGCCTTGTGTCACATTCTATCCTCGTGGGTGGATCGATAAATATTGGCTGATTCCAACAATCATTTGAAGATTTTGGAATCAGTCTGTATAGGAAACCTCTGTCGGCAGAAAGAATTTGTAAAGTCCCTTAAACTGTTGGGGGATATTTTATTTTAACTGTCCCTCGCTAATTTATTTACACCTTATTTTCCCTCCCCTCGTTACAAGTATATACACTTGTTTGTTATTTTAGCGTGTTTCCCCCCTTTTTTGCTCTTTATTTTCGTTACTGTTCTATTCGTTAATTAATGATCCAACGATTGTCTCCTGATGAGATGTTGGTTGAAAGGACCTTAGAGACTAATAAAATTAAAATATATACATTCCTTGTTTTTAAAACTAATATATATATATATATATATATATATATATATATATAATTATTTATTTAAAAAAGGTTTATAACATACATATGTTATAAAATCACTACAAAAATAGCCATTTTGTTTCAACACCATCGGTGTCTTATCAAGTGATGATGTTGAATGTAAAAAAAAATTTGTGTTGAAACAAAATGGCTATTTTTGTAGTGATTTTATAATATATCTATGTTATAAACCTTTTTTAAATAAATATAAAATATCTGCTCTACTTTGTATTGAGCACTCTTTTAAGAATAGTAATTGTTGGTTATTGGAATTCATTTCGTATACACCAATCATATACTTGGGTATATATATATATATATATATATATATATATATATATAGAGAGAGAGAGAGAGAGAGAGAGAGAGTGGAAAGAAAAGAGACCCAAAATGGTCGGTTCCCTGTACCTTTCCATTAAGTACCTGACTGCTCCTGCAATCATATATGGATTGATGCCTTTCCAATAGCTTCGACCAATAACAAAGTCTTTCTCAAGTAGAATTAATATGAAAGTAAATGCCTCATAGCAGGTCATTTGTGAATCATGATGCTTTGCAAAGTAGAGTAATAGGTTAGGTCTCGGAGTGAGGAATCGGGGAACCGAGTTCGAATTCCAGTAGGGTTCATTACATTCAATTCCGTGCTAATACCCATGGGAAAGATATATATCCAACATTTCTCCCTCCAGCTATGGGTAAATAAGAGTACAAACTGGCTTCTATAGGTTTGGCTGGCAACCAGTCTAGGAGAAGGAAAACTCTGAATTTAAAACTCTATATAGTCACTGGATTCAACCAACGCTTTTACCCACTTGAGCCATATGTCCTTGAGGACATCAGTGCATGAATTTTGGGGGCTTATAAACCTAATGTCTCAGTTTTTCTCACACCGTATTATTGGTTCCCATATTGTATTCATGCCTATGTTTGGCCGACTTAGGAGATTTTTGTGGCTTAACATATGTGCTGATTCATTAAGTTTTCCTACTTCCCACTGATGCACCCTGTCTGTTATTTCAGTTTCATCCCATAGAGGGCGGTGAATTCTCTTTTCCCACTATATGTGGTCATCCACAACTGATTACCTGAAGGGGACAGTCTGTTTCTTCTTTGTATTTCTTACTACAGCTGTATGGGATGGCGTACACGCAGTACTTAATCATATAATATAGGCAGACCGAAGCTGTTTTCTGAGTGCTGTTATCGTCTTGCACCCTTCTATCCCAGTTTGTCGGCGTTGTCATGTACCCAGGATAGATGTTACTTTGTAGGGTAATGCTTATTCCGACCACTTATGACTTTTACTCAATGTTGGAGGGAACGGACGATTACTTTCTTTACTCTGTATAGTTGATGGGAGTTGAAGTTGAGACATTGTTCAGTGAATGTTGGCTTGCTGTATACGGATGTCTTGAACCCATACACTGTTCGAGATATTATTACATACAGAAATGCTAGTTTGTTGTTGTTTTCTTTCTCCATTGTCATAGAGCTGGCTTTAAGTGATGTAGATTCTAATGACATTTCTTCGAAATATTCCATGTATATGTTAGTCATTATTGGTGATAAAGTTGAACCCATTGCCAAACCTTCACACTGCGGCTAAATGTCTGATTTCAGTCCATGTTGTTTTTGTAGCGTGCTATTTTTGTACAGAAAGTCACCGTCTCCATCACGTTATCTATTGTTATACCGGTACTTTCTCCTAGGGATGAGTCCGAGGCCAGTCTGTCCCTGACTACCGATAGTGCCTCCTCCGTGGGTACCTTGGTGACCAAACTCACCACGTCTAGATTCACCATCTGATTGGATTGGATGGGGGAATTTTTGTCTATTTCAAAAAGTAGCTGGAGTTTTGTAGATATGATGGTGACTTTCCTATTAATGGGTCAATTATATGCACAAGGAAGCGACTTAGAGGGTGGCACACAGATCCTTGGTAGCTAACAATAGGCCTGAGCGGAATACTGTCTTTGTTAATTTTGGAGAGACCGTATATATGAAATAGCTTGGTCTAACGTTGTGACAAGTGCCTGTATGTCTTATGTGGGAAGTGGTCCTCGTTCTGTTTTCAGTTTTCGAGCTTTCTTTACTATAGCTCTCGTCTAAAGATGTCTTCGAGGTTTTCTGTATATTCTGTATATTGCGTTTTGCCCATTACTTCAAGTTTTTCTGTATATTGCGTTTTGTCCATTGTTATTTAAGCTAAAAGTATATTTAAGCTTTCAAAATTAAATTATTTTGGGAAATATTTTCGGATATTAGATTTTTACAATATTCAATGTAAAATTTGCAACATTTCCTCATAGGATCATAAACAACAAAGAATGGAAATATTAAATTTATAGAATTCAATTCTAAAATCAATTTTAGTGATGTGTTCTCATTCCTCGGTTACACGCAGACTTTGGGAAAAAATTACTTCGAACAACGTTACATCAATGGAATGTTCTTGAAACTGGGAAAAATGCAAGAAATAACTTTTACAGTATCACATATACTTGTACACATTGTAACTGCGTATTTTTTTGAAACTTCCATATATGAAAGTAGATAGTTAAAATCGATTTTAAAATTTAATTCTGCATCGGGTTCCTCATAAGGAAATAGGTAAAGATTTTTGACTAATACTTTTATATATCAGCTGTCATATAATTATTTCCACAATTTGGTGGTTGACCTATATAAGATAATAGGTTTCTTTAGTTGACATCTAAGCAAATCTTTATGGAACTCTAAAATAAATAAAAAAATATTATTTACATTATTTACAGTCGGATTTATAACTTCATCTTTCTTGTTATTATCATAATGTCTCATCTGTTGCGTTCGCTGGCGTTCTTCAAGTGTCTGTGACTTGACTTGCTTCTTTAGCGAAAAAAGTGCTGAGCCATTGCCTTCCGTACATTTTTAAACACAGAGCTTTTCTCTTAGTTCTTCTCGTGCCTGTCCACAGCTAGAGAGCTCAGTGTATACTACTAGTTAAACTATACCTTCGTGTTAGACAATTTTTCTCTCCCTAACTTACGTATTTATAAGTCAACTATTTGACATCGTTTTGAATATTGCTGGCGTATATGGTCTAGTGCTACTGATATATATTTAGATATCCTTAATGTTATGGGGTCCACCCCTTTTTTTATACAAGTTGACTCGACCAGTGTGTACTTGTACTGCTGCCGGTGAATACCCGGGAGAGATACACTGATAAAGTGATACAGTGAACAGTGAGAGAGTAAGAGTGTGAGGTAACCGCTTTGAAGGAGTCACAGTTGCGAGCACGTAGACTCAGAAGGAAGTCATACTTCGATACTGAATTTCCCAGACTGTATATATATTATTATTGCTACTAACTGCATTTCTGGATCTACTAACCGTATTACCAATTGTATTATTACGTCAATACATTTATTTGCTATATTTCATTCCTGCGTTTGTCATTCATTTAAGACCGGATTTCATCCCGGAATCCACAACACTTAATAAAATCCAAAGAAGAATCTGCAATATAATTGGTCTTAATCTGGCATCTCGGGTTCAGTTACATTTCCACCGCCGTAATACGACTTCCCTATGCCTTTTCCATAAACACTTTCGTAGTAACAGTAAGGAAGAACTTTCCTCTATGGTACGGTGGAATTAAGCGTATTACTAAATTGGCAGCAATATCTCACCTTTTTACTGTTGAAATGGCTAGATGTAACCGCAAGTTCTATGCTAGCAGTTTCTTCTATCGCACTTCTCGCTTGTGGAAATCTCTTTCGGCTTCTTGCTTTCCAGTCAACTTTGATCTTCAGAAATATAAACCCGATGTTAATCGTTAGCTACCGTCTGCTTAATTTCTGTTGTTTTATTCTCTCTTTTTAATAATGACGTTCTTTTTTCTAACATCCATTAACCTTTTGCGTCTTAGTGGCTTCATTGCTTTGCTTGGGGTGAAATGAACTTTGAAACAAATTAACCATTTGCTAATTACTGTAATCAGTTAACTACATAAATTTGAAAAGATCCAAAGAAGAATCAGCAATATTATTGGTCTTGACCTGGCGGCCTGGCTTCAGTCACTTACCCACCGCTGTAAAGTTGCCTCTCTGTGGTTTTCTTTTGTAAATACTTTCATGGTAATTGTTCGAATGAGCTCTTCGATACGGTAGCTAGACTCTATCAATTTAAGCGCAATACTAGACTCACGTCGAAATCTCATCAATTGACAGTTGAGCTGGCTAGATGCAGCCGTAAGTTCTATGATAATAGTTTTTTCTATCGCACTACTCACTTGTGGAACTCTCTTTCGGCTTCTTTCTTTCCAGTGAACTTTGATTTTCAAAAATGTAAATGCAATGTCAATCGTTATCCACTGTCCTTTTGATTACTCTTATTGTTCTCTCTCCTTAATATTGCTTTTCTTGTCTCTGATTATTTCCCACTCAGTAACCCCCTTGCGTCTTAGTGGCTTTACTACTTTGCTCGAGGTGAAATTATTTTTTAAAAATACACGGAGGGAGATGAGACGCATCCATGTCTTTTTCCAAGGGTTTAATGTGAAATTGAACATGAAAAAGCTAGTCTTGAATTATTCTCATCAAATACCACATTGCATAAGACATTAGGTGATCCTTGCCCTCCACAGATTCCTTCATTATAAGTGAATTATCTTTGCTTCTTGGAAAAGAAAATGGAGTGGTTTCCTGTTGCTTTCTTCACGGGTGAATTTTCCTTAGACTGTTTAAAGCATACGGCCATATCACGTTGAAACACCGGTCCACATACGATCACACAAACTGAGCCTATTCAGTACTACATGGGTGACCGCTTCGGAATTTCAGGTGCTGTAAGCTTGGATGAGCGGGTGGTGTAATGAATAATGACTCGGTGTTGTTAACCGGAGACCCGAGTTCTAATTACAGTTGTGTTCGTCACTTACGCTCAAAATACGCTTGGGAAAGGTATGAATCCACATTTTCTCCCTCAAATATGGGTTAATTAGTAAAAAAAAAAATCTTACAATCTTAAAATAGGTTCTGGCTTTAAGTAACCTGTAAAGGGTTGATGAGCTGTAGAAAACAAATCAACCAACTAACACGCATTTAAAACAACTTCAATTAGTAGCCCTCTACATAGAGTGGCTCTTCGGCCGTGTATTGGGTGAATAATAATAAAAATAAAAGGTATTGGTGGAGGTAGCGGGTCATCTACCCTCCCAGCTTTTGTGAATGGATGATGAAACGATGGCGTGGACCGGATATCAGAAAGACAAAATATTACAAAAAAACGAAAAAAAACAAAACAAAAAAACAAAAAAAACAGAGATAGGAAGTTGTGGAGGACTATAATTGCCCGTTTTCTGAAGAGAAACAGCACATAGATCTATATAATTCGTGCCTCTATATTCGTACTTGTTCATTCGATTTGGTGAGTGTCACAGAGTTTGTATTCGATAAATAAGGAATTGGATTGGGTTGCAGATCAAACGGCGTCATCAAAGACAACAAGTGCTTTAAAGGTGGCTGCACATGTCTAAGTTTGGCGTAAAAAACAGTAACTGGGCGATGTGAAAAGAACTTTCTTTTACTTTTCACTTAATTAAGATGCAAAATATAAGAGATACGTTTAATACGATCCGCCAGCATCCCAATTAGCCTGTTTATTTAGGCAAGATGAAGGAATTGA
This sequence comes from Acanthosepion lycidas, assembly GCA_963932145.1. Classification (NCBI taxonomy): domain Eukaryota; kingdom Metazoa; phylum Mollusca; class Cephalopoda; order Sepiida; family Sepiidae; genus Acanthosepion; species Acanthosepion lycidas. Next base: position 17,412,060 of record OZ010596.1, on the reverse strand, counting down.
GATTTTTTATTTCCCACGTACGCATAACAACATAGCACACACGCACACACACAAACACGTGTATACACACACACACACACACATATATATATATATATATATATATACATACATATACATACATATATATATATATATATGTATATATACATATATATATATATATATATATATATATATATATATATATATATATATATATATATATATATACAAACTATGAGTTTAATAAAAAGCGTAAATTAATCCTATTTCAGAAGATAAAATATACGTTACACACACACACGCACATATACACACACTCACACACAAGTTTTCTTAATGTTTTCCTTGTCTCTGTTCATTTTAACATATTAATTGAAATCAATTCTGTAGGAAATAAAAAAAAACTTAATTTAAATTCATTTCATGTTCTTTAAAAATATTACATGTGTCGCACACGCGTAACACACAAACACACACACATATATATATATATATATATATATATATATATATAGTTATAGTTACAGTTATAAGGCGGGCTATATTTATGGGATGAAGTTCTCAATATTAGAGATAAAGCATAAATATAAAAGTGAATATTGAATTCAACACTAACGTCTGATGAGATGCGTTAATACACATCGAAACATGATTGCATTTGTGTAGCGTTATTCAAATGTTTTGATGTAATATCATAAAATAAAGTATATATATATATATATATATATATATATATATATATATATATATAGGGTGTAACAGCAAAATTATACAATTCGTGCAACAGGAAAATTGTCCAATTGTTAGATTCAGCTTTGAACCGTTGTTGCTTAGAAATGATAAAGATATCTTACTTTATTATCCGAGATTTTTATAACATTATTGGACTCTACTTTGAACAATAAGAATATATTTAGTTGAAATGATGATGTCGCTTCCTGCTGTGACACCTTGATCCAGTTTTCCTCTCTACTCTTTCCTCTTTTGTAAATATGTTCACCGTTTCCTTGATGGTATTAAAAATAGGATTCAAAAAATATGTTTCAATATTGTCATTTTCTTTCTTCGTCTAATGATAATTTTATTAAGCTTATCATCGATATGAAAAGAATTTACATAAAATAAATAGACAACACTTGTCTATATTATTTAATGAAACATGCATCAATATATATATATATATATATATATATATATATATATACACACACGCTGCGTGCCAAATTATTATCGAGATAACTATTTTTCTAATATTTCAAAAACCGTCCAATCAATTCACATAAAATTTTCACACAATGTTGGCATCACTAACCTGCGAAATCACACTGAAATTTTCGTACTGATCTGCGCAATGTAAACAAACTGGCGCCATATTTGTTATCAGAGCGGTGATTTGAGCGTGCCAATTTAAAAAAAGTGTAAGAATTTAGTGAAAAGATGGGCCGTAAAAGCAGTTTAAGTGATGCTGAAAAGAAAACTATCACCTCAGAACTCTCAAAAGGTAAATCTACCCTAGAAATTTCTAAAATCATAGGGAGGTGTCATCAAACAGTGAAAAAGTTCACCGCCGACCCTACACAAGTACGCAAAAGGGCAGATAAAGGCAAGCCGAGGGTTATTTCACGTCGTCTCATGCCCCGACTTAAATAAGAGGCCACGAAGAACCCTGGACTTACCAGTCAAGAGCTTTTCAGTCGCATTGGGGATCCTACTGTGTCTAAAAGTATTCGGTTTCGGTATCTGAGGGAAATAGCAACAACAGTCAAACCTGTATCGAAGCCTCCGTTGACGAGAAATTACATTCAAAATCAATTGAAATGGGCCGAGGACAATATGAAGATTGACTTCTCTAAAGTTTTGTTCACAGATGAAACTCGAGCAACACTTGATGGGCCAGATAGATGGTGCAAAGGCTGGGTAATGAACGGACAGAATCAGTATCAGCGTTTGAGACGCCAACAAGGCGGTGGAGGCATAATGACTGGGGTGGTATTATTGGAGATACGTTAGTGGGCCCATAGAGAGTACCAGATGACATCAAAATGACTGCTGATGCATACATAGCGTTTATGAAGGAGCATCTTGAACCGTGGATGAAAAGGCAAAGACTTGCCTTCAGAAGGGCACTTGTTTTTATGCAAGATAATGCTCCCTCACATGCTGCTCACAAGACTACTGAATATTTGAAACAGTTAGGCTTCGATGGACCTTGAAAAATGAAGTGGCCAGCAAATTCTCCGGATTTGAATCCAATCGAAAACCTTTGGAGCATCATGAAGCGAAGACTGTACGCCAACGGACGACAATTCAGGAGCAACGCTGAGTTGTGTGAAGCAATTCTTGATATATCTCGCGGCATTACAGCAGATGACATCCTACAATTAACAAATTCTATGGATCATCGACTTCTTCAAGTAATTTCAAAACAGGGAAAGCACATTCCCTATTAATTTGTTTAAAACTGTGCCTTTATTTGTATCTGTTATTATTTGTTTGATTATCTTATTTATTAGCTTCTTTTGATTGTAAACATTCACGTGCAACATTAATAAATGTTTTGTTTGCTCAATTCTGGGAATTGTCCTAAACCTTTCTAATAATTTGGCACTCTCAAATCACCGCGCTGATAACAAATATGGCGCCAGTTTGTTTAGATTGCGCAGATCAGTACAAAAATTTCAGTGATTGCGCAGTTCCGTGTTGCCAACATTGTGTGAGAATTTTATGTGAACTGATTGGACTCTTTTTGAAATATTAGGAAAAAAGTTATCTTGATAATAATTTGGCACGCAGTGAATATATATATGACAAAATGGGGAAAAAGTTTTCTTGTGACTCGTTTCGTCCTTTAGGACTTCGTCTATCTAAAGTTGTTATGTTGGTGCAGCTACACATGCGCACGAACGACGGATGATGTAATTTTTAAATTTATATATAAATATATAATTGTGTATTTCATCCTGGGTAAGACGATATACTACATCCAACAGCAAGCCCTCTGATCAGCTTCTGTGAAGCGTTGAGCCACCTCTTCATTGCTGGTGTTCCCGGATTCACCCTGACCCGGGATGGTGGTACCTGTTTGGGTCACAGATATTGACAAATAATTGACACCCAAACTGGGGTCAAAACACTATGACAGAGTAAAAATAGGTTTTAATAACAGCAATACATTTTTGTAAAAGTTATTACCAGCAATGAATTTTTGAAGAAGAAAATATTAGTAGCAATACATATTTGAAAAAAAATATTAGCAGTAATAAAAGTCTTGTCGGCGTTAAGTAACCTATTGAGTTTGATATGCCGTAAAACAAAGCAAACCAAACCAATATATACTGGGATAGATAGATTGAAAGTAAGATATTCAGATAGATAGATAGATAGATAGATAGATAGATATGAATAGATTGAAATGAAGAGATTCAGATAGATAGATAGGAAATATTACCAACAATAAACATCTTGTCGGCATTAATTAACCCATTGAGGTTGATATGCCGTAAAACAAACTAAACAAAGCGAAACTAATTGCGTATTTAGTTTTATTAAAAACGACTGACGAGGTACTGCGGTTAAGTTTTTATTTTTTTTTTAAACACATTTCAGAAAAATAGATTTCTCACTTCGACTATCATTTACACAGGCCAACCAAATTTGTTTATTGAAATATTAGGTTGGTGCAAAAAAAAATGATGTAATAATGTCGTTTTTTGACGTATTTTTTAACGTCAAAAAACGACATTATTACGTCATTATTTTTGCACCAACCTAATGGCACATAGGATATTTAGGCTAATTTTGAACAATTTTGGATTGCTAAATCGATAAATCCATTTTCCAGCATTGTCTTTTGTTTTCAAGTTCCAGAATACACTATACGTAACCGAAGTTTCTATCACTAATGTTTATTGCAGACTATGTAACGTGATTATGTCCAAGGACTTTAGATTGGTTCCATTCAGAACTAAATCGAAGAATACGATATTATACTCTCATTATCATCATGTATGATATCTAAACTCTATATTTCTATTCATAACTTAGAACAATACAATTACACAATTATTATCATCAAGCATCATATCCTTGTACTTTGCATTGTTTACATTGATATATTAGAATAATACAAATTATCGTTCCAAAACGGGTTAAAATCTTGACTTGCACTAATAGCATTTGTAGGCGAATGTTATCGCTTTTTCTAGTATAGATGGTAATTTCCTTGAACCCTTTTGTTTTTGTTAGTGTAGTAAATGAGCATCTAGATTATATAATTATTTTCCCTTCAACTTTCATTTGGAGAGTGTGTTCTTTTATTATTTGGAGAAGCTCGGTTTGTGATGTTCTGGCGCAAGTCTTAAAGATTGTTTTCTTTCAAATCTAAATGATTCATTCGCTTGAAGACATTTTTAATCACTGATCTGAGAAAAAAAAGTCGTATACAGATGATATTCTGGGTATTTCTTTAGGTGACGGATGACATGAATGATATCTCTATGAAACCAGAGAGAAGAACGGACGAAAAGTGCATTTGCTGAAAGGTTATGATTGTGAAACGTTATATATATATATATATATATATATATATATATATATGTCATCCGAAAGAGATGGAAACTACATGCGAAATAAGTGATTTTCACTGTTACAGTGCATTTTTTGCATCATTTGATTGTAATACACGGAAAACTATCCGTTAATATGAAATGATGATGTTAAAAATAAGCAGACATGATGTTTGTAATTTATTTTATATATATATATATATATATATATATATATATATATATATATATAGTTAAATTCTCAGATCAATTCTGTGGACAAGATGAAAAAAAATCCCTTACCAAAATGGTAATTTACAATAACCAGAAAAAAAACGTTTAGGCAGAAGCGTTTATCTTTTTAAATTTGGATTTTTAATGTAACTATAACAAAAAAAAACTTTTTGATTTCATTTTTCCCTTAAAAAATTCGGGAGACGAAACGCGTCGGCAATATATATATATATATATATATATATATATATATATATATATATATGTATATATATATATATATATATATATATATATATATATATATATATATATATATATATATATATATATATGTGTGTGTGTGTGTGTGTGTGTGTGTGTGTACAAATATAGATAACTATACTCGTTTCGAAAAACCTTTGAATTTTTGATTTGCCAATAATCAAATCAATCTCGAGGGTAAAAAAAGTTTAAAAAAAAGAAAGAAAAATCGCACAGATGCAGGTTTGAAGCCCAAATAAAAAAACCCGACACGAGTAAACAACTAATTAACAAAAGAGGTCGATACAACCGTAGAGCAGACCTAGATAAACCTAGTGAGCCAGACAAACCTACCGAGGTTTCACCTAAACGGATCGTCTGGGAAAGTCGGCTAACGAGAAAAAAGAGAAACGCATATATATAGGTGATAGTCAAAATATACCACGTGACCCAAGATAAAGAAAAACACAAGAACACCTGGGAGGGGGTGGTCTTTATCCATTGCATCACCTGCACATTCAAGCTTACAGGGTCTGGTATTCCCAATCAGTCAGGACTGAAAAGTCGATTTCCCGGCGGAAAGAAAGAAAGAAAGAAAGAAAGAAAGAAAGGAGAGGGCTGTAAGCGAAAAAAAGAAAGAGGAAATAAAGAATGTGATAGCGAATGGAACGAAGGAAGAAAGAATAAAAGAAATAGAAGTAAAAGAATATAGCGAGTAAAAAGAAAGAAAGTAAGAACATTATGCTTGAAAGAAAGAAAGAACATTATGCTTGACAGAAAGAAAGAACATTATGCTTGAAAGAAAGTAAGAATATTATGCTTGAAAGAAAGTAAGAATATTATGCTTGAAAGAAAGTAAGAACATTATGCTTGAAAGAAAGAAAGAATATTATGCTTGAAAGAAAGTAAGAATATTATGCTTGACAGAAAGAAAGAATATTATGCTTGAAAGAAAGAAAGAATATTATGCTTGAAAGAAAGTAAGAACATTATGCTTGAAAGAAAGTAAGAACATTATGCTTGAAAGAAAGAAAGAATATTATGCTTGAAAGAAAGTAAGAACATTATGCTTGAAAGAAAGTAAGAATATTATGCTTGAAAGAAAGTAAGAACATTATGCTTGAAAGAAAGAAAGAATATTATGCTTGAAAGAAAGAAAGAATATTATGCTTGAAAGAAAGTAAGAACATTATGCTTGAAAGAAAGTAAGAACATTATGCTTGAAAGAAAGAAAGAACATTATGCTTGAAAGAAAGTAAGAACATTATGCTTGAAAGAAAGAAAGAATATTATGCTTGAAAGAAAGAAAAAAAAAGAAAAAAAAAAGAATATATCGCTTAAAAAAAAAAAGAAACGAAGAAAGAAATTAGGAACAAATAACAATACGGTGAATAAAAAGAATGAGAACCAAGAAAAAGTACGAAGATAATATGACTCTATAAAATGGTTGTTTTTGTATCGAATATTAATAAAGAAAATGAAAATTATTTGACACTGACGGGGTATTTATTAATTTTACTTTTATCTCTTGACGTCTAAAAAGACATAGTGTCAAATCCACCTGACATTTTAAAATTGTTTAAAGAAAAAAAAATCCACAATAAAAAGGATTAATTGTCGCCGTCCCACTCACCCACACCCACACACACTCTCTCTCTTTCTCTCTCTTTCTACCTCTCTGTCTATCTCTCTGTCAGTGCACTCTCATTCTATTAAGCTGTATGGCAGAGCAATGTCAGATTTTTAACAACTAAAACACTAAACCCTAATAAGCAGTTAGGATTAATATCAAAGGGTGATTTAAGAACCTATATTTCTAATTAGTCGTGCCTAGCAGTCCGAGGTGGGGTCTTTATAAAACCTACCAGCTGTTTCCTTATAAGGAAACATTCGACATTGATTGACCGAATTCTTGGCATTATTGGGGATTGAAATTTATAGAATCTTTCTCTTGTAACAGTTTATCAGGAAAATAGGATTTTCAAGTCAAATGTTATCCCTTCGTTTAAGCTTGTGTGGAAAGTCATCATCTTGAATAATTATGTCATTATTTTCTTTTTTATATATACTATCCGTTTTAGTTGTTTTTGCTTTTGGAAGTTTTCAAGACATGTTGGTTTTTATTTGATAAATTTCTTTATTTGTGACGAGCAGGATTCACCCGCTCGCTGTCGCTTCGCAAATTAAGATATATTCTCTACTTGAAATCTTTGAAACAAAAATTTTAAAAGAACATTTCATTCATAAATTGGCTTGTTATAATTAAGGAAAGTTTTACAAATAGATGCTAACTTGTTGAAGGCCAAGTAAAATGTAAATTTCAAACACTTTTCTGCACAATATAAGACGATATTCCTAAACAGAACCATTTTTGATATGGAAATCAAAATAATCCTCGAATAAAAGAACAGTAATGAAGGACAGTTAATTAATGTAATAAACTTTTTAAAAATCAATATGCAAATTAGTTAAACCCGAGGAGTGACAGTGCCTAGAAGTAGATGATATATAATATAGATATTGATATTTCACTGGGTAAATCGCTATAAAATAGAGCTGGGCATTTTTTTTCGTATTTATTCATATAAATTCCATGATCTGGTTTTTACTTAATTAGCTATCATGTTTCTCTAACTCTTCAATTACTGAATGTATGACTAATTATAATTTCTATTTCCCCATCTTTGTACTGTATCAATTTTATTTTATAAATTGTCCCCTATTTGTCACCCATGAAATAAAATAATTGTCTGTACGGAAAATAAGGATCTACGTACATCAAATCATCTTTAAATTAAGTGGCAGCAGAAGAATTATCTTTGAACTTAATCATAAATTCAATACTTAAATTCAGCGATCAATTTTGAGTTCTATAGTTTATTGATGCCTATCGCATCTATACCTCCCAACGTATTGTGATATAGGCCCAATCAAGAGCCTTCCGCATGAGCTAGTTTGAATGCTAGTTTATAATAAAAAGGCAGGAGGTACGGTGGTGTAATAAATAGCGGCTCGGAGAGCCGAGTTCGAACTACAGTCAAATCCATTACGTGCTAATATTCTCTCTTCCCAACTATGGGTAAATAGCACGGCAAAACGGGTTCTCTAGCTTTTGATGGTAATTGCTCTACCGCAGAAAGAAATGGCAACGTACTGTAGGAAAAAAATCTGCCTCGTCAGTCATGTATCGAAAGATACATGATCGACTAAGCGTGCATCACGTATGGCACATAAATGACTGACTGATAATGAAAAGTGCACTGCAGTTTTGGATACAAAAGGAAAATAAGAGTTATTCCTCTTGAACCATGAAAGCAACGATAATGGCTAGTATAAGATAATAATATATATCTCTGAATCTGAGCTCACCGAAAATTGTTCCCTGCGCCTAACATTTCAAGGGCTTTCGAATGAGCAATAAATGAGCTGACTGAACACCGCCGACTCAACACCACCAACTCAACGCAGCCGACTCATCACAGATTCAACGCCGCCGACTCATCACGTCAACTCAACGCCGCCGACTCAACACCGGCCAACTCATCTTCGTGACAACTCAATTCCAGCAAAACGCACCACAAGCTTTCTCAGCACGAGGACAACTTAACGACATGTAAACTATGGAATTTTGCGACTAGTTTTTAAAAACAAATAAAAATAATTTATTAATGATCATTTTTAATAAATGATTTTAATTTTTAATTTAAAAATTTATTGAAAATTGTATGCAATTCCGTTCAAATATTCAGTTGAATATCGTTGTGAAAAAGAAAAAAAATCTTTTATCTGCCTTCATATAATTCTTCAATTTAGTGGGAGGGGATGAGGTCCCATTAATTCCTCGAAAAATACATCTCCGTTTCTTTGCACCTTTTGCAGCCCCGTAATGAATCTCCGTATTGTGGGGTGCTCCATTCCAAGCTCTGTGTGTAGTCTTCTATTTATTGCTTCAGCATGGTTATTTGTTCGGTCTTGAAAATTAAACACCAGTCAGCCAAATAGGCCGTTGTAATTAATAAATCACTAAGGCGAACAGCCAAATTTTCAAAATCTCTACGATGTAAAGCCGATCTATGAGATGTGCACACTCTGGTAGCCAACGTCGGTCTGAAGCTATGAATTCAAAGCCAGCGTTCAGTTGTCCACGCGCTGAGTAGGCTGGTTGAGCTGTTACGGAGATCAGCTGGCTGGTGTTGAGTCGGCGGTGATGAAAAATCCCATCCCGATAGATATTGGACATTAAATAAAGGAATTTCCTGAAGGCTATCCCGATCGACATTAATTAATATAAATATTGATAATTCTCCGTCCAAGACGTTCAGATAGAATTTATTCTGCTATTGCTCGAATTACTAATTCTTGGACCCGACGCCTTAAGTTCGTCCAGGATTTGTCGTTAGATATGGAAAATATTTATTATATATTTTCTCTCTATCTCCCTTTCATTCATTCTTTCTTTCTTTCTTTCTTTCTTTCTTTCTTTCTTTCTTTCTTTCTTTCTTACACATTGAAAACTGTTTCTTTTCTTATGAGCCTAAGTACTCTTTATTTAAATTTTCATTTCTTACTTTCTCTTTCTTTCTTTCTTTCTTTCTTACACATTGCAAAATATCCCTTCTTTTATTAGCCTAAATAATCGTTAGTTACTTCTTCAAACCCTCCTTTTTCTTTTTTCTTTCGTTATCTCTCACTCTCTATTCTTTCTTTCTTTCTTTCTTTCTTTCTTTCTTTCTTTCTTTCTTTCTTTCTTAGACATTGCAAAGTATCCATTCTTTTATTAGCCTAAATAATCGTTACTTGCTTCTTCAGATCCTCCGTTTTCTTTCTTTCTTTCGTTCTCTCTTACTCTATCGCTTTCTTTCATTCTTTCTTTTCTCTCATTCTATTTATTTCTTTCTTTATTAGTGTAGATTCTCGATCATTCTTTTTTCAGTTCCTTCTTTTCTTTCTTTCTTACTTTCTTTCTTTCATTCTTTCTTTCTTTCTTTCTTTCTTTCTTTCTTTCTTTCTTTCTTTCTTTCTTTCTTTCTTAGCATAAATACTCGTTCCTTCGTTTTCAGTTCCTCGTTTTTCTTTCTTTCTTTCTTTCTTTCTTCATTGCACATTGAAAACTATTTCTTTTCTAAAGTCTAAATAGTCTTTTCTTAAATTTTCATTTCTTCCTATCTTCTTTCTTTTTCTTTCGTTCTTTCTTCGGTAAACATTGAAAAATATTTCTTTTCTTCTTAGTCTAATTATTCTTCCTTTTATTAGCCTAACTTATTGTTAGTTACTTCTTCAGATCTTCCTTTTTCTTTTTTTCTTTCGTTCTCGCTCGCTCTCATTCTTTCACTCTTTCTTTTCTCTCACTCTCTTTCTTTCTTTCTTTCTTTCTTTCTTTCTCTCTTTATTAGCGTAGATACTCGATACTTCTTTTTTACAGTTCCTCTTTTTTCTCTCTTTACTTCTTTCTTCATTGCACAATGAAAATATTTCTTTTCTTCTTAGTCTAATTACTCTTTCATTAAATTTTCTTTTCTTCCTTTTTCTTTGTTTCTTTGTTTCCTTGTTTCTTTCTTTCTTTTTTTCATTCTGTCTTCATTTCGCATTGAAAAATATTTCTTCTTCTTAGTCTAATTACTCTTTCCTTAAATTTTCATGGCTTCATTTCTCTTTCTCTCTTCCCCTTCTTTCTTACTTTTTTCATTGCACATTGAAAAATATTTCTTCTTCTTCTTAGTCTAATTAGTCTTTCCTCAAATTTTCATTGCTTCTATTCTCTTTGTTTCTTTCTTTCTTCATTGCCCATTGAAAAAATATTTTTCTTATTAGCCTAAATACTCTTTCATTAAATTTTAATTCCTTTCTTTCTTTCTTTCTTTCTTTCTTTCTTTTCATTCTTTCTTTATTACACATTGCGAACTATTCTCTTATTAACCAAGATAATCTCATTTGTGATCTTGATTCTTCATTCCTTTCATTCCTACTCTTTTTTCTTTTATTTTAATTTCTCCTCTTATCCTTAATCATTTTTTTTAACATTGTTTATGTCTTTTTTCTTCCCTTACTTAAGGCAAATCAACTGATTCCATTTTCATTTTCGCTTCGTTTTATGTATTTGCAAGTTTTTTTTTCTTTCCTCTGCCAGCACCCATTGTCCGAATCGAATGACTGTGCAAAATTCTTTTTGTTGTTCTGTATATTTCTTTTCAGTCTGTATAATCTACTGAACTGACCACCAAAGATTCATCATTAGTGCATTGTACAATTTTTGCCCGTCCGAATCTGGGCTAATGCCGAGCCGGCTATCTCAACCATTGACCGCACTTACAATGGGCCTTTTGCACTTGATCCATTCAGTGGAATCTTATGGATCAATGGAGAGACGTTCAGAGACGTCTTTACTGACTCACATTTCATTTGGAATTCATTTGTGTGTGTTTTTTTTTATTTTTTCTTCTTTCTTTCTCTTTTTTCTTTCTTTTGATTTTGCTATTCTATTTGGCTCCTTTTCATTCTGTTCTCAAATATTTCAAAAGTTTCCGTTTCTTTCTTTCTATCTTTCTTTCTATCTTTCTTTCTTTCTTTCTATCTTTCTTTCTTTCTTTCTTTCTATCTTTCTTTCTTAACAGTTATTTTTTCTTTGCTTATTTTTCTTTCTTTCGTTCTTTCTTTCTTTATTCTTCGAACCTTTTCTTTCTTTTCTCATTCCATCTTTTTTCGAAATATTTTTCTTTCTTTTCTTTTTTACTCATTCTATCTGTTCTTCATACTTTCTCACTATTTTTGCTTCTTTTCTTTTTTACTCATTCTTTCTGTTTTTCTTCTTCACACCTTTTTTTTTCTTTTCTCCTTCCTTCTTTCTTTCTCGCTATTTTTTCTTTCTTCTCTCATTCTTTCTGTTCTTCTTGTTTAGACCTTTTCTTTCTTTTCTTCTTCCTTCTTTTTTCTCACTATTTTTCTTGTTTTTCTTTCTTTTCTCATTCTTTCTGCTTTTCTTCTTTACACCTTTTCTTTTTTCTCCTTCCTTCTTTCTCATCATTTTCCTTTCTTTTTTCTTCACACTTGTTCTTTATTTTATCATTCTATCTTTCTTTCTTTCTTTTAATTTTGCTACTTTTCATTCCGTTCTCAAAAATTTTAAATACTTCTTATAAATTCATGCTAACATATTTTTTGCTTTCATTATTCTTTTTCTTCACACCTTTTCTTTGTTTTCTCCTTCTTTTTTTTCTTCTTCACACCTTTTCTTTGTTTGCTCCTTCGTTTTTACTTCTCCACAATTTTTCTTTGTTTTCTCCTACTTTCTTTTGCACCATTTATCTTTTTTCTTTCATTCTTTCTTTCTTCACATTTTTTCATTCTTTTCTCATTCTTTCTTTTTTGCTATTTGACAACTTTTCATTCAGTTCCTCTTTTTCTTTCTTTTAAACACATTATTTTCCCTGCCAAACATTTTAAATGCTTTTTATCCATTCTAATATATTTTTATCCATTTCTTTTCCTTTCTTTCTATCTTTCTTTCTTTCTTTACTTCTTTCTTTCTTTCTTTTCTTCTTTCTTTCTTTCTTTTTCTTTCTTAGCTTAAGTACTCGTTCATTCTTTTCAGTTCATCCATTTTCTTTCTTTCTATCTTAGCGTAAATAATCGTTCCTTTTTTAGTTCCTGCTCTTTCTTTCTTTCTTTCTTTCTTCATTGCACATTGTAAAATATTTTTCTCTTCTTAGTCAACTTACTCTTTCCTTAAATTTTCATCTCTTCCTTTCTTCTTCTTTCTTTCTTTCTTTCTTTCTTCATTTCACATTAAAAAATATTTCATATTTCATTTTCATGGCTTCCTTTCTCTTCCTCTCTTACTTCCTTTCTCTTTTTTCTTTCCTTTTTTGTTCATTGCACATTGAAAAAGATTTCTTCTCTTCTTAGTCTACTTACTCTTTCTTTAAATTTTCATTGCTTCTTTTCTCTTTTTTCCTTTCTTTCTTTCTTCATTGCACATTGAAAAATATTTCTTCTCTTCCTAGTCTAATTACTCTTTCTTTAAATTTTCATTGCTTCTTCTACTTTCTTTCTTTCTTTCTTTCTTTCTTTCTTTCTTAGCGTAAATAATCGTCCCTTCTTTTTTCAGTTTCTCCTTTTTCTTTCTTTCTTTCTTTCTTTCTTTCTTTCTTTCTTTCTTTCTTTATTGCACATTGAAAAATATTCTTCTCTTCTTAGTCTACTTACTCTTTCCTTAAATTTTCATGTCTTCCTTTCTCTTTCTTTCTTTCTTTCTTCATTTCACATTAAAAAAAATATTTCTTAAATTTTCATTGCATCTTTCTCTTTATTTATTTATTTATTTCTTCACATTTTTTCTTTTCTCTTTCTTTCTTTTTCATGTGATAAACATTCTGTACGATATAAACACTAGTTGAGAGTCTGGCAGCCAAAAGAGAGACCATCCCGATGGAGTGACTTCTTTACTTCAGTATTATAGAATATCATATATCTCCTTATATTACTTCTTGGTGATTTTAATGTCAAAATGTCTTCTTCTTCTTTCTGCCATATACCTTCAGAAAGTCAGACATCATGGCTCTCCACAGCCTCATGTCATTTTTAGCTCTTATTAACATTTGCCTTTTAGTTATCACTCTTAATCAGGTTCATTAGGTAGGTTATTCCTTGCATTCAATATGTCGTGTGAGTAACAATCCTTCTTTCCTCATTGTACGTCCGAGAAATTTCAGCTATCTCTTTGTGATTCCAAACCAAGTGCACTTATTGTTTTATTTTCCTTTAAATACCTTCGTTACTCACATATTTAATCCATTATATGACCAGCATCCTTCTGTGGGATAAAATGCCTGTTACCATCAGTTTTCCCTTCATCTGCGAGGAGATTGTCCAGTATTCACTGCCATACGCATGGCTAAGTTATAACAGTTCAGCACTTTGTTTCTAACGAAAAATCGTTGTTCCTTAATACTTGGCTTAGCTTTTAGAAGGCATCTTTCTCTATTCAAATACACCCTCGGATTTCGGTGTACCATTTTCAGTTCTCTGTTAAAATAGCTGCTAAATATTTGATTTTTCTAAATGCTTGATGTGGGTTTCTCCAGTACATAGCTGACAGCTTTGCCTGTTCTGTCCCAATATATTCTATCTTCTTACATTAGATGCTTCGCCCTTCCTCTTACTTTCCTTTGCTACCGCCTCTATTTTTATATGCATTTGTATATGGTATCCTCAACATCCTTCTGTAGAACCTCTGCGTCAAATCTGCATTTTTATCTCTGAGCAGATTGTCCAGCATTCACTGCCACACGGGAAGAGTGATATTACATAACTATTCATCATTCTGTTCTGACAAAATTTTCTTGATTGCTAATACTTTGCATATTTCGATATTCTGATGCGCCATTGCATTTCTCTGTCATATTTTCTGTCATCTGTTAAAATAGTTTCTAGACATATTTCTGTACTTGTTTCAATTTGCTGGCAGCGTTCTCATCTTAGGCTTTTTTTGTACAGCTAACAATCTTTCATTTTGTCTTCTTGCAATTGATGATTACTATTTTCCTTTTTTACTACACTGTCATTTCAACCTATGCAAGGCAATAAAGCCACTAAGACGCAAGGATGCTAGAGAATATGAGTAAGAAACATAATTAGGGAAAAAGTACAATAAAAGAACAATAATTAAGAAGACAGTAGATAAAGATTGACATAGCATTTATTTTCGATAGAAGAAACATTTAGTATAGAACTTACGGTAACATCTAGCCATTTCAACGCTAATGTGATGAGCGTTTACCGCCAATCTCTTACTGCGCCTAAATTTATAAAGTATATGTACCATAGAGGATGGTTAATCCGAACGATTACCGTGATTTTATTTATAGAAAAGGCACAGAGAAGCTATATTACAGTGGTAGGGAAACAATTGACTCCTGGATATCAGGTTAAGTTCAGTAACACTGCAGATTGTTTTTTGGATATTATCAAGAGTTAGTCAAGGAGAAGGCGCAATTAGTCATCCCCCTTGACCCGATTAACACCAGAAAATAGGTAATGTTTTGAATCAGCTGCTAATTTGACTTTGTCAAACCGCTCAGGCTTACTATCAAGACAAAGAAATGCTTGTGTCACCAGCATAGATACCAACATGAGAACTAATGCCTTCAGCAAGGTCAGTGATTCAAATTAGGAAATCGTACGTCCAATGATAGAGCCCTGCTGACGCCTGCATTAATGCAAAGAGATCAAGAAGAGTGGCCATTCAAGAACACATTCATTTCCTGAGTCGATTCGATATGAAAGACTGACTCTGTAAAAAAAATTCGTCGAGAAATACCATAACCTTTCAACTTGTGAAATAGAACAATACGTAAGACCTGGTCAAATTTATTCGAGGTATTTGTCTGTTTCATATATATATATATATATATATATATATATATATATAAATTTCATATATATATATATATATATATATATATATATATATATATATATATAAATTTCATATATATATATATGTATTCATATATATATAAATTTCATATATATATATATATATATATATATATCTTTCTTTTATATATATATATATATATATATATATATGTTTCATATATATATATATTCAACACCATCACTTGATAAGACACCAGAAATGTTGAAACAATATGGCTGTTTATGTAGTGATTTTATAACATATGTATGTTATAATTTTCGAATAAATAATTATATATATATATATATATATATATATATATATATATATATGTGTGTGTGTGTGTGTGTGTGTGTGTGAGTGTGTGTTATGCAGAAAGGCATGCTGTATTTTAATTCGCAAATCTTCTGAGGGGGGTAAGAAGCCGTTTGTAACCATTAAAATGTCAAATGTCATGTGAAACGTCTTTAGTAGCTTAAAGAGATAAACATTCAGCATTAGCGACATGGAAATTCTACTTTAAAAAGACAAAAGCTTTCAAATGATAATTATGAAATCAGGTAGACAGGCGCCACCCTCCCCACGTTAGAAGATTTGCACAACACAAATTTGAACTCTATTGTAGCAGGTTATCTTTTATAAACACCACAAAAACTTTAAACCTTTTAATTATCTTCTGGTCAGATCAAAATAACTTTGCCTAACTGAAGTGCAGTCTACTGTCTTCGTACATATTATTCTAAGGAAAACTTAAATCGTTCACTTATTATTTTATTATCACTTTTAACCATTTCAACAAAGTAAATAAAGCCTCGATGACGCAAGGGGCTACTGAGTGCGAAAGAATATGAGAAAAAGAAAATTATTATTAAGGAAGTACAACAAGAACTAACAAATTAAGAGGTAATGATTGATATTGTATTTAATTTTTTGAAGATTAAACTTGAACGAAAGAAGCGAGAAGAGATTTCCATAAACGAGAATTGCGAAAAAAGATACTGTCAGCATAAAACTTACGGTTACATGTAGAGATTTCAATTGTAAATTGATGAGACCTTGCCACCAATCTAGTACTACGCTTCAATTCATAAAGTTTAGATATTATAGAAGAAAGTAATATTTATTTTTGTAAAATATAAAAAAAATGTGGCAATGTGTCGGTGAATAGCGAGGGCTGGTCTTCATCTGTCTTGTAATTAAATTTAGCTCGTAACAACACCTGCCCTATGCATACCACAGTATTCTTTACACAAATACATATTCTTGCTTTTCATTATTACTACAGTCACCATAATACGTCAATGTGTCTCTATGAAGGCACAGGGAAAGTACATTATGGTAGTGAGAATGTGACTAAAACTGTAATACTACACTGGACGAGTGGCATTACCAATTCTCCTTTGGATTTTTATCAAGGTTCTCTAAATATATAGCAGGAGCATCAGAGCAAATGTGGTAACAATATTCAAAGCATGGACGAACGGTAGACTTGTAAATAGATAGAGTCGAACGAGAAATAGGATAACTAGTAGCGACCTGATTCAATATAATCTTTTCACTTTACATCAGGGGAAAAAAGTTAGGCCGAGAAGTCGTAATGAGTAACGCTCCTGGAGGTTAGTATCAGGCATGAAGAGGGGAAGTAGAAAGGGTTCAATTGCAAATTGATGAGACCTTGCCGCCAATCTAGTACTACGCTTCAATTCATAGATTGTAGATATTATAGAAGAAAGTAATATTTATTCGTATTCAGGAGTCTAATATCTTCGTCGCTGATCGTTTCCTTTATAATGATTTCGCCAAAACCTTCTCCCGTCATCTATCCCCTACCGCTGTTTGGTTTTACTAGAGTTGGTTTGAGTTGAAAGAAAATCAGAGTTGTATAAAGTGCCGAAGGCGTGAATTTGTTTAAAGTGGGCCTTAACTTGCCACACTCTTGATTTCAGGACTTTCCTCCTCGGTACGTAGGAAGAGATATGCAGAAGCCAGTTATGAAACTGCAACGGGCGGCCGCTCACTCTGTGATAATTTTGAGTGACGCCTTCTGTAGCATGTCCTTAACGCGTAACCCTCTTCAGATTTTCGACTATTAAATCTTTTGAAATTGAAGAACAGCTATTGCATTTTGAGGGATAGTTTTATCTTGATTGGGAAGAAATAAGGATATGTTCCGGACTAGATTTGGAATCTTGAAAATTTCATATTTATTTTTGTATGCATTGTGTGCTTCTACGATTAAATCTGTTATAATTTAAATCGACGGGCATAAAAATTTGACTACGATTAAGGATAAAGGAAACTATTTGAGAACTAGATTTGGAATTCAGAATTTTCGGTTCCGTTGGTATACTTTGTGTGCTTCTATAATTAGATCTTTTGTAATGAAAGAAAAACAGGTATTAAGGTTTCCACCTGACTTTGTACCAAGTTTGAGAAAAAGAAGGGTACTAACTTGGGGAATAATTTTGTAACTCTGACTGTACACTATTTAAATTATTCAGACTATTGTCTTCATCCTTGTCGCCATATTTATTACAACGTTTCGGACGTTGTACGCTCCGGCCTTCTTCAGGTCGTTGGAATGTCGAACTGAACCCTTTATTCCGCTCACTGGGGTAGACTGTTCTAGAAATATAGACAGATGATTCTGAATGATCTGTTCTTTTTAGTATGCTTCGCAGTTGGTTTGATTAACGGGTCTTTGATTTCTCTCCGATGGCATGGAAAAAATAAAACAATCTTCCCCACGTGGACTAAGTAAAGCGTTTAGTTCAAAATTCCAACGTATATCCCCTGAAGAAGGCCAGAGCGTACAACGTCCGAAAGGTCGTGAATAAGGCAATATACAACAGTCCTAACGATGTAAATAGTGTAAAAAGTTGTATATGTTTATAGTGATTTTCCAAGCGTATCTTAGAGGTGGCACAAGGCCGAAAGTATGGGGCACCCAGTGAGGATCGAACTCGCTACTCAGTCGTAATTGTTCTAACGTGACAAGCTTGCTAACCATTACACCTCTTAGAGGTGTCCATTTCTATATGTTTATATGTATGTGGTGGAAGGTGCTTAGAGTGATATTAAAAATAACTGGATCTGAATATATATCGTGAGACTGGAATTGGAACTCGGTTCTCTGATATCTAATTCCGAGCCATTATCCATTTGTGGAACCGACTCCCGAGAGGATCCTCATGCACCTACAGTATCTGTCTATATCTCTGAGATGAGGTATTATGAATACTTGCATTATTTATATTACTCGGACTATTATCCTCATCTTCTGAAGTAGGCCGGAAGTACAACGGCCGAAACGTTGTGAATGTCGCAATGAAAACGAGGATAACAGTCTGAGTAATGTAATAATGCAAGTAATATGTTCAAGTCTCGGGTCAACTGCTATCTTTCCCACATGTCCCCATATACTATATTTCTAACTTTATAAGTTTCTACCTCATGGGCATTCTGAAAGGTAAACATCATTGTACAAAGAAACATACCGGTGGGGTGAAGAGGGGAATTTATATCTTACAGGTCATTTAATGCTGAAATTTTATTTTGTTGGGAGCTTTGGAAATTTTTTTTCCAAAATGTATATGCTCTTGATTTTTTTT
This sequence comes from Acanthosepion lycidas, assembly GCA_963932145.1. Taxonomy (NCBI): domain Eukaryota; kingdom Metazoa; phylum Mollusca; class Cephalopoda; order Sepiida; family Sepiidae; genus Acanthosepion; species Acanthosepion lycidas. Next base: position 17,393,026 of record OZ010596.1, on the reverse strand, counting down.
CAATAATGCAATTTTTTATGTAATTTTTTATTCTTTCACTATGAAAATATATTGCTGGCAATTTTTCCTAATGTGTTTTTGTATTATCATGTTTCCGCCCAAGTTTGTGGGTTCACTATTTGCTCATAGCTGAGGTCCTAACATGTGCTACCACTTTGGGTACCTGGGCACGATAGCAATTTAGAGGTGGTTCCATACTCCTCAAATCAGACTGATCATAGGCCTATAGTTTATCGTCATACCCAGAACGATATGCTTTGTGGGCTTCTACTATTAAATCTGATATAATTAAAATCGAGTTGGCATAACTTTTCTTCTTACCAATATTAAGGATGAAGGAATCTAATTGAGAACCAGATTTAAAATTCACAGAATTTTGTATTCATTTGGGATTTTTTAAAGCAATTCACCTAAGCAAGGCGGGAGTGCCGTCAGCACGCAAGGGGTTACAGACGATTGAGAACAAGAGTAAAGAGACATGTTTGAAGAAAGGATGCAGAGAAGAACGTGAAACAAGGTCGGAGTGTCAGATGTCGATTGACATTACACTTGAATATTTGAAGATTATAGTCATGGGGGAAGCCAATAAGGTGAAGTGAGTTCCACATGCGGAAAGTGCGAGAGAAGAAGTTGTTTGAGTAGAAGAGACGGTAACATTAACCATTTTGACAGTGAAAGGGTGGGACCGAGATACCAGACTGGTAGCTCGCTCAAATTCTTGCAGTCTGGGAACCAGCGAAAATAGCTCGTCGGAACAGTTGCGGTGAAAATACTTGTAGAAGAGACAAAGGGAAGGCACGGCACGTCCGTGGGAAAGCGATTGTAGACTTGATGCCAGGCCAGGACCTATCATATTGTATATTCGTCTCTGGATTTTGTCGAGGAACTCGAGACGTACAGCGAGAGCACCAGACCATATATGACAGCAATATTCCATGCAAGCACGAATGGTTGATTTATAGATTAAAAGGATGGACTTAGATGGGAAAAAGTTTTCTGGCACGACACAGAGGACCAAATTTATGCTGGGACTCTTTATTCAATTTACTATTTTTTTTTTGTATGCTTCAACTGTTAAATCAGTTGCAATTAAAGAAAAACAGGGATTAGTTTCGATTCATGGTCTTACCTCGATTGGGGAGTAAAGTGATTAAGCTGAGGACTAGATTTAGAATCCTGAGAATTTCGTCTTCATTTTAGTATTTGCTGTGACCAGATAAATGGCTAAGAAATAACAAAAACCAGGGTTACAGATATATCATATATTAAGCAGTAAGTACAACAGAAGAGTATTACACGACTAGTGAATGAGTGTCGGTTGACCAGCGTTCAAGCTACTCGACTATTAATATTTAACAGACCCCCCAACGAGGAATGTATGTGGCACAAGGCCGAGTTTACTGTGGGTTCTTCGAGTCCGTAGGCTCGGTAAAAAATATTTCCTTTGAACCTGTATAAACAGGTTCAGGTTCTGCCTAACACCCCAGACGAAACTTTGCCCTTCAGCAAAGCCTTGTCCGGGTTCTTATTCCCTTAGAACCCATATGAACGGGTTCAAGGCCTGTTTACCTCCCCGGACGAAAATTTACCCTTCGGCAAAGCTTCGTCCGGGTTCCTCTCTGCTCGAGGCAGAGAGTTCGACAGTTACGAACAGTCTGGTCGACTGTTAATATTTAACAGACACCACGAGCGTGTATGTGGCACAAGGGCGATTTATTGTGGGTACTCAGAGCCCGTAGGCTCGGCCAAAAATATTCCCTAAACCGGTTCAGGGACTGTCTACCACTCCGGACGAAACTTTGACCTGCGGCAAAGCCTCGTCCGCGTTCCTCTCCGCCGAGGCAGAGAGTTCGACAGCAATGAACAGTCTGGACGACCGTTCCACAAGGAACTTCTCTCCTTTTAATCTTATAGTAGGCCGAAGGGTCCAACATAGAATCTTTAGAGGGAGAACACCACAACAATATTATTTGTAGGTTTGTGTAATTAAATCTGTTGGGATTAAAGAAGAATGACTTTTTAATTGACCATCTTACATCGATTGAGGAGGGAAGAAAATATGTTATGGTTTGATTTGAAATCCTTCGACTGCCATCTTTATTTTCCGGTTATCTGTATGCTTCTACTCTTAAATCTACTGTGATTAAAGAAAAAACTAGTATTACTTTTGACTGACCATCTTACATCAATTGAGGCGGAGAGAAACTATGTTGAGGATTAGTATTGAAATCCTTAGACTTCAGGAGACTGATACTATTGATTTATTTCTTGTTTTTTTTTACGGCTTATCAACCTCTTTGGCTTTTTATAGTCTTAAAATATTTTAGATTCTAAAATAATTATTTTTCTGTGAGTGAATATTGCATTAACAATTTATTGGGGAAAACAATTATTTTTCCAGATTTTCCTATTTAACCCGTATATGGGGGAGAATATGGATTCACGCTTTTTCTTAAGGGTAGTTACACTAAGTGAATATAACGAACCTGTTTGAGATTCGAACGTAGATTGATATAAATGGATTGACATAAATAAATAAGTAGAAAATTCTTTAAGTTTGGTTTTGTTTCTTTTTAGTAAATTTTTCCACTTTCTTATAATTTATCACTTTTACATAAACCAATCTTAAGTAACCTTCTCTCGGAAGAGATGGTAAACAGCGGTTTTAATATTGAAGAAAGTACGTTGTACGTCCTTACTCAGAGGGTCTTTATTATGTTCGACAGGTCAAGCAAGAATTGAGACTATGGATGTTAGTGGTATAAATCGAAGAGAAAAACGGGGATGTTTCTGAGGATTTATCGATTTCTTTTTAGTTATATTCAGCACTAAGAATTGACATATACCATCTGTGAATTCAACACCCTTGAGCAAATTAACTGACAAACTCTCCCCCACCAAAAAACAAACAAACAAAACAAAAAAAAAAACAAACAAAAAAACAAATAATTCCGTTATAATTTACTCTTTTTTCGTATTATTCCAATGAAACATAACCCAGTGTGCATATTAATACTTTGTATATCCATCTCACGAAGTCGTTCCTTGCAGATTCTCGACTGAAGAGTTTCCGGGTCAGTCTATTGTACTTCGATTTGCTCACTGGTAAGGCTTGCCAGTGCAATCACTGATGACGCAATATTTTTCAAAGCCAAAATAATTTCATCATACACCCTGAAAATAGATTCATATTACTGCACACCACTGGAAATGACCTAATCTGAGGCAAAAACAGAAATCGATTACACACTGTCACTCTAGTGGGTCTAAAACTGACTGTATGATGAAAGAAAGGAAACTAAGCGGTTGTTTTCATTAATTTGCACAAAGGTGTATATAATGCTGTTGTAAATACCTTATAAGTACATCACAGAAACTATACAATAGATTCATATTACTGCACACTCCTGGAATTGACCTAATCTGATTAAAAAATTCAAAATCGATTACACCCTGTCACTTAATTAATTTGCACAAGTAAATTGGTATTTTACTCGGAGGTCTATTTATTAATCACACACGTCAAATAAAAGTATCTCTTTCATAGTGAGTCTCAGTTGAAAAGGAAACGTTTCCAGATTCACACGAAATATTTCTGTAAAAACAACATACAGAGCACTTTCGGTTCTCGAAGGTCTCATATATCGAACAAATCGGTTTTCGAACAGAATATTCCAGATGAAAATACCTCGGTTATCAAACAAATTTTCGGTTCTCGAACAACATTACCGAACCGAATTTACCCGAACGGAGTCATTTCTGAATCGACCGCCATCTTGTATACATTCGTGTATTTTGCTGTGTTTTTCTTTTCCAATTTTATTGTACTGTGCCTTTTTTTTCTCTTCATTAGTCCTCAGTCATGGATCCAAAGAAAGCTAACAGTGATACTGGGAAAGGAAAAAGAAAAGAGAAAAACAATTGTTGATTATATTGTCTCTATAATGATGATATTGTCTCTTCCTACTCAGTTTCATATGACAAAATCAACGATGATCGTGCCTTTCCTTCCCCTTTCTAAACAATAGCATCTCTTTCCTTTCTCTTCCACTTACGCCATCAATTCTCTTACGTGCAGGTACGGTATAATTGAAGAATTCTTCTACATTTTACCTGTTTAGTATTTTTTTTCTTAGATTTCATGATTTTCATTAGTTTTGTGTATAAACTTGTGCACAAAGTACTGTTGTTAAAGTTTAAATAAGCAATCATCTTGGTACCAGGAACGGATTAATCCGTTTCAGATTGATTCATGCTGGAAAAATAGCCTCGGTTTACGA
>OZ010596.1:17361246-17383746 GCA_963932145.1 Acanthosepion lycidas | reverse complement strand
AATTATTTTTATTTTTTAGATTCCTTGACTTTATGCATGTTTCGAAAAAATCATTTTTAGAAGCCAAGATTAAATTTATTTTAAGGTTATTTTAACTGCAGTTTTTTTTTTGCTGTTTACTAACGACTGGATTTTGAAAAGACATATATAAATTATTACTATACTTTAATTTCAATGAATTAAAAATATTTTTCGACAGTCACAGACACACACGCAAACACACTCACAGATACACACAACCGCAATGACAGAAGAAGTGAAAAGAGCATAAATTATTTGTCAACGTAATATAAAAGAAAAAAAAAACAAGAAAATAAAAAGTCAATTGCTGATATACTCTGACCAATGGATGGAGTGATTGCTGGAAGGCGTGTCTATGAAATTCTGCAGTCGGGATGCTGAAACTAACATCAATCAGAAAAAAGATAAATTTTGCATTGATATTGATTAATTATATATATATATATATATATATATATATATATATATATATATATATATATATAGTATTAATGTATGATATAGATTTAATATTAGGGATAGAGTTTATGGAAATTTAAAAGTTAACATTGAAGTCAGCACTCATAAACCTGAAAACAATAAACAAAAACTAAAAATTCTTGTAGCTATATACATAAAACAGTTGAAACTTAACCTGAACAAAATAAACTACGAAATCTCCACAAATATTCTTAAATGCCGATAATTGATACCAGAAGCCATTGGTTTATACCAATGGCTTCCCATACTTAATACTTCTCGTTTTCACTCTCGCGTGATCATGTGTGACGTCACGAGCTGCGACGTGATTTTCGCTTTCGCATCTCGTATACACGAGTTAGTCGTTGCTTGGAAATTTTTCACGCAACAAAAACATACTATCATTATTGGTCCGGGTATTGGTTGATATATTGAAAAGTAATTGTCATCTTTGATAATGGCTTATGTAAGCCGAAAGCTTAGATTGGATTTAAACATGTATCAATATGGTGATTTCCAATGTTATTAAGCTTATCAGACAATATGATAGAAACTTACTTAAAATAAATAGACAAAACTTGTCTATATTATTTAATGAAACATACATTAATATATATATATATATATATCATGTCGACCGCAATCAAGATCACAGAATCATTGTAAATTCTGCGATCATTTCATTCTCTGCATAGTATTTGCATTGCCATATAGTTTGTAATTCAGAGATGTCCTCCTAGTGTGGTTGCCAACCACAGCTGAAGAGCTTTGTCGCTTTTTTAAGTTGTCATTGTTACTATATATACATATATTTAAAATTCAAACTCAGCGTTGCGACCGCACGTTCCAAAACCATAACACATTTCTCATAGCATTTTTTCGGATTACATCTATATTTTCGTTGTCCTCTTATTACAGAGAAGTAAAAAACAAGAACACATCTATTTCCATACCTGAGGATGTCTGTAGGAACAGACGAAAGCTTGTAAAAACTAAAAAAGACTTTATGAAACTGGAATTTATAAACAGGGATCATATCATTCATATACAGTTTCGAGGTTGGTGTACCTTATTGAAATTGTTTGCGAAGATGTATTCTCGCCATTTAAATCATTAACTTCTATATTTGTTTTTTGTATGAATGATTCATGTAATTATATATATATATATATCTGATACAAGGATAGATGTTCTTCTGTGTTATGTTTTTATTGATCTAAGGTGAGGCAGACTAAATTATGTAAACTTATGCAAGATTACCCTGTGTAAGTACACTACTTATGCAGTCTCTAAGAAGCTTTGTATGTCTTCATATGAATTAAAAAGACACCAGGTGGTACGACGTTGTCGCTATACATTATGTTGTGATTGATTCTGTGGTTACACATTCCTGGTTCTAACACCATCTTCTTTGTACGATTAGTGATAGTATTAGCTAAAAAGGGCATTTTTTTCAGTAATGGAGCGAATCGGTTCTTCACGTTTCTTTCCAGGAATTTCTTGGCAACAAAGTTGGTCTGTCTTTTGCTGAAAATAGAATTATATATCTTTTCACCTGGAAAAATGTTCCTCCTCGTAGGGCTAGACATCACAACGTATATAGTCTGGATTAACTACTTTTATTCTCCATAGGTGGGAAAATTTACTGACTTGCCAGTGATTGATAGAATCTTTCAATTCCTAGCAGTTTTAGACCCGGGTGTTCGCCAAGAGGCGAAAATGATCACGAAATATTTTGATGGAAATTTTTTTTTGTAAGGAATTCCTACGTATTTTCCCTACTTGATAAGACACTGAATCCCACTTTGAATATACGCTCTTTTAGCACTAGAGGGCGTCGTCACTGATGTTCTGGAAAAGGATCATTGGGCAGTTTCGGTCTTTCAAACATCATACTGATCTCACCAAATCGACCCCTTCAGAGCTGATCAGACTCTGAAACGCCCTCTAAAAATGCTTGTAGACACTGACTTCTATAGATATACACCGTTATCACACATTTGATTGGCGATTGACCAACAGCCAATCACAACGGTGCGAATTCTATGTAAGCTGTTTACGGGTATTTTTTTTTTTTTTTTGGACACCTCTTCATCGGATACTTAGAAGGTAATCATCTTTTCCGTTTTTACCCATTTCCCATCACGTTTCATTTCACCAGTTAATAATTACTATTTACAGAGATAAGACAATACGGCCATTAAAATTAATAAATAAATTACAGCGAATTAAGCCGAGAGTAGTTATAAATATAATAAAACGTTTAAAACAGTTTACGAATAAAAGAAATAAAATAAGTAAATTACAGCGAATTAAAACCAAAAGATCTTATAAATTACATGATAAAACATTTAAAACATATTGACGAATAAAAAAATAAAATAAACAATTAATAAGTTACAGCGAGTTAAACCGAGAGGGCTTAAAAATATCATAATAAAACGTTTAAACCATTTTAACGAGTAAAAAAAAAATAATAATCTCGTTTTTGCGATTAAAATGAATAAATAAATACAACGAATTAAACGGAGGGTGCTGATAAATATCTTACTAAAACGTTTAAAGCATGTTGACGAGTAAAAACCCTAATCTATGGATTATAAAACTAAATTTGTTTTTCGTTAGAAACGTAACGAGAAGCGGGGTAAAAGAAAAAAAAAACTATTGATGAGAAATTCGTGATCAAGCATGTTTTGCATAAAGTCAAATAGTTGGGGAGGGGAAAGAAAAAAAGAAAAAAAAGAAAGAAAAAAAAAAGAAAGTGTTCTCTTTATTTTCTTATATTCTTTGTGATGAGGAATGTTAATCCTCAAACCAGGCGTTATAAAGTTATCGCAATATGATATTCAGATCGCTCAAACCTGTTTTGTTTTGATACACAGTAAAAATTGTTTTCATCTCTTTACCACTTATTCTTTTTCTTCTGGTGAGGATTTTCACACGTTGGTGAATCGTGTGAACTCCCGGGCATCAGGTATTTATATATATCGTATTTCAGAAATAGGATGTATTTTTAACAAATCGTGGGGTCATTTATTAACTGGGAGAGTTTTTTCCTTTCAGCAATTCTTAAAGTTTACTTATTCTTCCCTAGTTCATATACACAATGTTTTGTGGCTTTGAGGAACAACTAGGTTGTGACTATGAGAGAACATTGCGGTGCGGTTATTAAAGACACGGAAAATGTTCAAGAAAGCGAATCTACATTAATATTTAAGGAAGATTTTTTTATTTTTTCATCAAGTCTATTAGCACGGCGGAGTAATCGATAGCGGCTCAGATTGAAGAATCGGAGAGCAGAGTTCGAATTCCAGTCGAATCCATTACATTCACTTACGGGCTAATACCCTAAGCAAAAGTATGACTCCGCTTCATCTCCCCCCCAGCTATGGATAAATAGCAGACCGGGTTCTATAGCCTTCGATGGCAACTGGTCTATCGCAGAGAGAAATGGCAACCTACTGCGGGAAAAAAATCTGCTTCGTCAGTCATGTATCAAAAGATACATGATCGTCTAAGCGTGTATCAGGCATGGCTCATGACTGACTGATTATTAGATCGAATAAAAACATTTCTATAATGCTAAAAATTTAATTTGGTATGTATGTGTGCATGTTTCCGAGATACAGTATCTTCTTTCTTTTTTCTTATGTGCCGTGTCCCTTCAGGACATAGGCGATCAAGGCCCACCATATCTTCTTGTCCTTTGTAATTCTTAATAAGTTTTTTTTCTTTTTGCTATCTCTCCCCAAACCTTCCCTATCATCCATTTACTCAAGCTCATCAAATATGTCACTCGCTGCTTTCCTTTGTCCCTCTTTCCTACAATACTGCTTAGACGATACGTGATGCCACAAGCAACTTAGGGGAATATTGTACCTTGAACAATACAGTACACTGAGAAATGTCATCAAAATTAGACAAGGAGTTCCTTGAGTTAGGACCGTTTTTCTGTTTGTACGCCATTTTTAATAGGAAATTCAGCATTTCTTTTCGATAGACATTCTTATATCAATCCGCGCATATAACCAAACACTTTTATACTCTAATCTAAATATTATGAATATTAAATTAATAAACATTCATAATGAGTAATAACAACATTATTAAATAAATTTAAATATGCATAACACAACATATATTTATACAATTCACTACATTACATAATTTTCTTTTATTAGGTTGGTGCAAAAAATAATGACGTAATAATGTCGTTTTTTGACGTTAACGTCAAAAAACGACATTATTACGTCATTATTTTTTGCACCAACCTAATATAAACAATTGCTTGAAACGTGAAGAATCTATATGTGTTTCATGACTTGATGAATGTTTTTTCTTATTTTTCTTCGTCCCGCATTGATTTCGTCTAGTTAACTGAGATTTCTGCCACATTTATGGTTTGTGGGGGGTTTTATTACTAACACAGTTTTGTTTTGTTTTCATTGTAAATATTTTTAAGTCATATTGTACATAATCATTTGGGGCTCTTTTTAAAAATTGTTATTTTATGACCCTCCCCCCGCGAACAATATTTGTACATAAGGGGACTAGTTAGGACTTCATAGAGTATCTGAGGTATTATGGTGGACGTAGTAAGAAAGGCAGGAGTGAATGTGTTGTTTTGGTGATTGGAACATTGTTGGTGTGTTTGGGTCAATGTCTGAGACTAGCTAAGTTTAGATTTAAGACAGAAGATGACCGTCATTCCCCAACCCCCTATTTGACCTTGTGTCACATTTTATACATATCGTATAAATAAATATTGTTTCACGACTTGATAAACACATAGGTGAATAGATGCACGTTGACTGAAATAAATGTGAGGAAGAAACAAATATGTATAATGAAAGATATAATTATTATTTTTGAAATGACAACATCTGATTTAAGCTATTACTCCAAATTTTCACGCAATATGTTGACTATGAAGCCCAGTGGAACAATAAACCTTCATTTACCTTTAAGTTAAATGTGTACTTAATAATAAAATTTATAATATTGTTACCTCATCAGTTTGTGTCATGAACTGCTTTTAAAAGAAAGCTAACAGGTTTGTGAGTTGTCTAGTCTAACCTAAATCGTAGGTTAAGCTAAATTCTTGAAGATTGTATGTTCTAATATAGAAATGTAATAATGCTGATGCCAGTCTAAGTGAAGCCTATATAGTGTCGGTATCAATTTATGAATAAATGTTTCAATTTTGATCCTACAAAGAAACTTTATTGATGATGGTGACAATAAGTCTAAGGAGAATTTTTTCTTCCATATACATATACCATACCTCTTCAGGATATGAAGGGTTATGGCTCTCTCCAATTTCCTTTTTTTGTAGATTTTAGATAAGGTTTGTATTTTTGCAACCCTCCTAAACTCTGTTCTGCTAGCCTTTTACACAAGATCGTTAGATACGTTATTTACAGCTTTCCTCTGTCTCAATTGAATTCAGTATATCCTGTGTGTGTCAAATTCTCTAAGCCCTAAAAATTCCAATTTTCACTTTCTGGTTTTAAGCAGAATTGTCCTTTTCTCCTTAAAATTTCTTTCTTACTCATATATTCAGACCGTGGGACAGTTAACATCCTCCTGTAGAACTACATTTCAAATCTATTCTTCATTTATGAGGAGGTCATCGCGTATTCACTTCCATATAGATGACCGATATTACAAAATAGTTGAGCACTCTCTCCTTTGTTTCTAAAGAAAAGTTTTTGTTTCTTAATACGTTACTTCACTTCTGGAAAGCATAATTCGCTATTCCTATGTCGCATTTCCGTGTTCTGTTAAAACATTTCCTAGTTACTTAAAATTTTGAACTTGATTTTAGCGTTTCCAATTCGAAGTACCATGAGGAGGAAGTGCTGCCCTGGGTCAAGAGGCTGGCTACAAGAAGACACTATGTCTGGCAACAGGACTCTGCACCATACCACACAAGCAGGAGAAGCCAGTCATGATTTTCAGACAATTTCTCCGACCACATCACCCCTTACATCTTGCTACCTGAAACCCCCTTGATTATTATGTGCGGGTGCAGTTGAGCAGGAGTGCAACAAAACTCTTGTAACACCAAAGATGAACTAAAGTCAAGGATTATGGCAGTAACTTAGACCGTCCAAAAGGGTTGCAGGAGATTCCGACGGCGTCTGAAGGACGTGGTTGAACCCAATGGCAATTTTATTTAATTAATTAACTCTTTAGTATTTCAAGATATTTTTGTGTAATTTTGATAGATATATTTTTTAAAATGAGATGTCAGTGTTATTTTTATTTTTGTGTAATTTAGACGAAAATTTATCCAGCGGACTCTGTATATACACTTAAAAACACTTTCTATATGATTTTTGATTCGTTTTCTACAGCTTATCAAACATTTACAGGTTATTTAAATCCAGAAAACATTTTTATATTGTAAGAATATTTTTGTGTCGATGATGATAAAGATTAATGACACAAATCTTACTAATTAATCCATAGATGGGGTGAGAAGAAATGGATTCATACCTTTCCCAAGAGTATTGCAGTGAATATAAGTAACAGAATTGGAATTGAAACTCGGTTCTTCGATTATCAATCCCTAGCCATTACCTATTACATCACCTGCACATCCAAGCTTACTTCACCTGGTATAACTTCACTTAGTATCCTTAAGCGGTCACCCATCTAAGTACTGACCAGGATCGACGTTGGTTAACTTTGGCTGATCATATGGCGTTTCAACGTAATGTGACCGTACGGCAGTTTATATATGGCGTCATACACGTGTTATATATGTATACTCTTAAAAGCATGTTTGTATATGGAACCACCTCTTAATTGCTGGTGTTACCAGGTTCATCCTGACCCGAGGTGGTTGCACTTGTAAGGGTCCCAGGTTTGGGCAAACAGTAAACCCTCCAAAACTGGGGTCAAAAACACGGTGAAATAGATTTTATTACCAGCAATACATTTTTGGAAACAAAAAATATTGTTGGCATTAAGTAACCCATTGTGTTTGATATACCGTAAAACAAAACAAACGTATCCCAGTGTGAGCATATGAAATGTTCGCTTGGTTATTTTTCGTTAGCATATCAACAAATCTATGGGTCATTTAATGCTAAAAACTAAATAATACGCAGTTTTGCTTTATGTTTGGAAATAATGTTTTAGTGATAGAAATTTTACTAATTAGCCCATAGCTGGAGGGTAAAGAGGTGGAGTCATGCATTTCCCAAGCGTATTTGTGCGTAAGTGAATATAACGAATCCAACTTGTATTGGAACCCAGCTCTTCAATTAACAATCCCTAGCCATTATCCATTACACCACCCGCACATCCAAGCTTACTTCACCTGATATTCTCAATTGGTCTCCCATCTAGGTACTGACCAGGATCGACGTTGGTTAACTCGGCTGATCGTGTTTCAACGTGATGTGACTGTAAGGCAGTTTATATATGGCTTCATAGACGTGTTATATATGTACGCTCTTAAAAGCATGTTTGTATATGACTGTATATTCACATCTATGGGTACATGACTACAGAACAAGGCATTGGATTGAAGAATTAATTTTTATTGCATTTTATTCCCTTCCATTTGTTGCAATAAATCTTCACAAGTACGAAGAAAACATTTATGGATTCATGTAACCTTAAGCTGACATCCATTCTTTGTAAACGTCAAATCCTTTTTCTTTTACCCTCCTGGAACGTACCCAATGACAATGAAACAAGCATTCTTGAGAATATTGCGTAAATACGGCTAAATAAATAAATAAACAAAACGTGACCTGTCAGTTCTTGCCAAAGAATGCACTAAAGGGGGATAACAAGGAATGCTTCTAAAAACTGCAGATGACGTTTGGAAGTAAGTCTTAAGCTTGTCCGGACACTTTTTCTCTTGGTTTCCATTCCACATTCAGGTTATAATGACTGACCTGCATCATATGGTTTCGAACAGATCATGAATTATACGAGAAAGACTTCGTTGGGAATGAGTCTAATTTATAACTCAAGTAAACGGCACAGAATTTGTGAGGTTCCTGAATTATTCAGACTCATTTCTGTATTCAAGAAACTGTTTTCTTTCCATTAAAATAGCCGTATAAAATTCACTTAAATTCAAATTCAAATATCTGATCATTTCTTTCTTTCTTTTTTAACACTTCTATTAACGAAGTCAAACAATAAAGGTAGAACCAAGGTTAAAGGGTAAGAAACTACACAGAGAATTAGTTTATCATCGTCTCTTACGGTGTTCGGAAAGTAAATACATATTTCAGGCGCATAAACAGATTCAAACAGCAAAAGGAGAATGAGGATTGCGTGGTAAGAAACTGCATCTAGAATTAGGTCATCATCTTCTATTAAGCTGTTCGCAAAATAATTACATATTTAAGCCCCATAAACAGATTCAGACAGCTAAAAAAGAATCAAGTTTGCATGGTAAAAAGTTGCATCTAGAATTAGGTTATCGTTTTTATTAGCATGTTCGGAAAGTAATTGCATATTTCAGGCCCATGAACAGATTCAGACAGCTAAAACAGAATCAAGATTGCACTGTAAGAAGCTGCATACAGAATTAAAATCATCATCTTCTATTACGCTGTTTGACTTGTTTCAAGTATTTTTTTCCTTTATACATTTGGTGATGTTTTGTTCTTCAATCAAATATCAGTCCCACTTTTGGGAGTGAAACAGAATTCTGCTATTCTCAAACTTTTCCATCAGACCAACCGCATAGGGGTTCATAGAATCAATTGGAATTCCATGATCCTTTCGTTAGATGAAATCAAAGTTGTTCTCCTTCTAGACAAATTACCAACCAAGATTAAATAGCCCAGTCTGCCCAACAATTTGATCCATGTCTAGAGAGAATCAATGAGATGGATTCATACCTTTTCCAAAGGACCTTGAGCGTAAGAGGATTCAATTGGAATTCATACTCGACTCTTCGATTTCAAATTCTGAGCCGATATTCATTACATAATCCGCACACGCAGACGTTTCCGGTTGGGTTATTAATATCAAGTTTATTCTGATTGCCTCTACTGTGTAATTCACCTTTGTATGTCTCTCGAAGGACGACAGAACGGCCTGCGGCGCCCACTCTGTTGCTTGTCATTTTTCCGAATTCTTTTGACTCAAAGTTATTCCAGACGTGGTAAATATCATTTTCTTAACATTAACATATACTTTCGCCTTTTTTTGCGGTGTGGCTACTATCTGTTTCGAAATGTCAAGAATAATTCTTTGCGTTGTAGATTCGCTTTGAATGAAATTACATCAATAGAAAATGCTGAAAAAGTTTTTTGGGGGGGTGGGGGGTTTAATATTAGATTTACTCGTCCCTAAATGAAAATTCGATTTTAAAACTGAATTCCTCTCCATTTTTTCGTATATGACGAAGTAGGTTACAATGTTGGACCAATATTTGAAATTTACAATCTAACTTTGTTTGGTGTTTTATAATACTATCTATCTATCTATCTATCTATCTATCTATCTATCTATCTATCTATCTATCTATCTATGATGTCGAAGATTAAATAAAAGTGAGAGTGGGAATTTACATACAGACAAAAAGAGAAGGAGTTCGTTGAACTTAACTCTAGCTTTTGTCGGTAGAAATGGATAGACGGTCGAAAGTGTTCCTTTGAAGATTGCTGGAAACAAAATCCTGTAGAAAGGGAGTGCGTCTACCGTATATTCATTGTCAACCTGTGTTTATATTACCTTGAAATGGCTTCGGGACTTTTAACACAACAGAACGATATGATTAGCCGATTAATTTCCTATCTGTCATGTGACATGCTTTGCGTCTGCAGAAAACAATCTTAAGGAAATCTTTACACGGCTCTTTATTACTTATGTAACCGACAAAATTTATACTTATTTACAAAATTTATATTTACGAGAAAACTGTGAAAATGTCACGCTTTTGCTATTTCTGATGGCAGTTAATTCCTCAATTAATGGCGATTTCTAAGACAATAAAATATCCGTAAAATTTTTTGAGATTAAAAATTTGAACAAAATATTGCAATAACAATTATAAATCTGAGTGCTGGCCGTTATTTTAAGAAGTAAGGGGGTACAAATGACAACTTTTACCCTGAAACAGATGTTAAACTTCTATCTTCCCTTATTTCTTTCATTTTCTCACTGAAACCAAGTAGTGTCTTTGATATGTCTTTTATCTTCTCATGCGATAAAAATGAAATAATCCATTATTTATGAGGTATTAGCAGAAAATGTTAAACACTTCTTTCTTTCTTTTTTTTTTTCACTGAAAAAAGTAGCGTCTCTGATATGTATACTGTCTTCCCACACGAGCAAAACCTAATAGGCCATTATTTATGAGGTGTTGGCAGGGCGTAACGGCCGTGCAAACGAAAGGTGGGACAAGCACAATTATATTATAATTGATAGTCAATTTTCAAGAAAAATTCTGAAAATAGCAAGAGAGACTTCACGCGAGAATCGTTCATCGTTTAAACATTTCTGCTTTTAGTCGGTTTCGATACGGGTAAGAATATTACAGTAGAATTCCTCATATCCGGAATCCCTCATATCCGGAATCCCTCATATCCGGAATCCCTAATATCCGGAGTGCCTCATATCCGGAATCCCGCATATCCGGACATGATTTTGATGAGTATATTTGAACTATTTGGGTGATATGTAACTGAGTTGAAATTTCTGTTTTTCAGGAAATTTACTTTGGATAATTGTTTATGCTTATTACACCCTAATGGCTCGTTCAAAAGATGATGGGAATAAGAGGAAAAGAACAACTTTGGAGTTATCGCAAAAAGTGGAAATTTTAAATAGATTAGACGTTGGTGAAAGTTAATGGTAACTTATGGCTGAGTTCAACATAGGAAAGTCAACATTGTATGATATAAAATCTTCAAAATAAACTATTCTTCAGCGTTCACACTGTCACAATGAACAAGAAAAAAAAAATATGACTGTGATGAAACCTGGACTGAAATTGAAAAAGCTATTGAAAGGGTTATCAGTTTTATGGAAAGAAAGCCAACATTCAGCTATGAAGATGTCAATGTCTTTTGTTTAAAAATTTTAAGAACAAAAGCAAAAGGAAATGCGGAAAAAGTTGAGAATGACATTAAAATAGAACGAATCATCATGCAACTGCGATTAAAAAATCCTCGTTACATTATTTGTTTTGCATACGTGGCATATTTAAT
Organism: Acanthosepion lycidas; assembly: GCA_963932145.1. Classification (NCBI taxonomy): domain Eukaryota; kingdom Metazoa; phylum Mollusca; class Cephalopoda; order Sepiida; family Sepiidae; genus Acanthosepion; species Acanthosepion lycidas. Next base: position 17,372,074 of record OZ010596.1, on the reverse strand, counting down.
TTAATGAATTTTCATTAACGTTACATAATTTATTTCTTTTTCCTTAAAATCAATTCCATTATATTTCACTCACTATTAGCTCATTTTGTTTACAATAAAACATTGAAAATAAATGTTAACCTGATTTCAGTTCTTTTATTTTAATCTGAATATAACCTCTCATATCCGAACTTTATAATTAATTCCTCATATCCGGAAGGCCTTCTTAGTCCGGTTGTCAAGGATTCTACTGTATTTATTAGCTAGAAAGTCTTTTTTTTATTAATAAATTTCACCTAATATAGCCACTTAATCGAGAGAGTTATAGTCGAAACGGTAAAGAAGAATGTGGTTAACTTTATGAATGGAGGAGGAGATGATAAGATGTGAAGGCTATTAGGATAAAGAGGATAGATTTCGATTGACACTTGATTAGATGAGGTCAAGACTAAAGTATTCAAAGAATCCCACAAGACTGAGGTTTGTCCCACAAACACGGGAAAATAAATTGTTGGAGGAGAGAAATTCTTACATTCGGAACACGGAGGAAATGTAGAGGATTCGAATATTTGGAAGTGGTATGTAAAGAAAATTGTGGCTAGATGAACTACAACCTTTAATATTTCAACTTGAACTGAATCTACGGCGTAGAAACTTTTATATAATAAAATAAGAATAATGCTAACTTTTCTGTCAGTGAATGCCGAATATTTACTTATAAGTCCACGGTAAATATTACCACTTCCTTTTTGTTTTGATAAACAAACAAGGAAATGTGGATATAAATTGGGGGATTGATTCTATATAATAATCATTATATAAACCGACCCCTCTCTTTGTAACCACGGTAGTTTATATACATTTATATTCCATAGAAGAAATCTAAATGACATGGAAAGATGACTTCTCTACCCTTCTCATTCGTGACTCCACTGCAGCGCCAGAGTTCCTTTGACTTGTTCTACAGCACAAGCTGCGATAATGGATATCTGCTAAACTGATCAAGCATGGCGGTTTACCTCCTAAAACAAGGATCTTCCTCCTCCTCCAATGGATCTGGAAAAAAAGGAGGTAGTTCTATCTGAAGGATGAGAAATATTCTCAGAATATTCAAGAAAGTAGATAGAAGCGTTTGTGGAAACTACCGAGGAATCTCTCTCCTGTTTATCACAGGGAAGATCCTAACCAGGATCCTGTCTCAATCGTCACATTTTTCCTGAAAGTCAATGTGGTTTCAGAGCCAACAAAGGAACCATTGATATGATTTTCTCTGTGAGACAAAATCAGGAAAAGCGGAGAGAGCAACAAAAATCTTAGGAATGTTTTTCTACGATCTTGAAAAAGAAGTTAACAGTTTCCAAGACCAGCCATTCGCCAGGTCCAAATGAACGTTCCCTGAAATTTAAAACGCTTATCCGAGCTCTACACGAAGAAATAAGGGATCGTGTTCAAAATCAAACTGGTATTTCGGGCCCATTTTCCATGATAGGGGGCTTGAAATAAGAGTGGGTACTTGCTTCTCCGTTCTTCTCCATCTACTTGACGGCAATGTTTCGGGAGATTCTAGACGACAACTCTTCAATCGTCCTTCGATAGCGCACCAATGGCGGCCTCTTCAATATAGATCGCCTTCGGTCCACGACTTGAAACACGCGAGTCACAGAGCTCCAATACGCTGAGGACAACTACACCATGGTCCATGAACTAGAAAAACCTCAAAACACAGCGGACAACTTCTCCAAATGGTCGCTTCATTTACCGCGCTAGTACCTGCCTAACTCTGGCGCAAAAGTCAGATCGGACCTAAAATAGAGTACCGCTTTCATATTTAAACAGAAGCTGTCCAGTTTTCACTTTACAGTCTTCATAGAGCTCAAAAGCGTCTCCGCGTCCTTGTGGGTGATGAATTATTTTCCACTCCCCAACCCCTTCCTCACAGATGGCACATTCTATCGCTATTTATATGGAAAGTGATCAGATGAACTGCATTCCTGTAACTCTGAACCCTGAAGGCCTTGTACAGGACGAACCTCGCTGTAAAAGAAAAAAACCAAGAACACAATAGATAACGATTGACAGTGCATTTAAATTTTTGAAGATCAAAGTTGACTGGAAAGCAGGGAACCGGAAGAGATTTCCACAAGTATTGAGAGAGAAGAAACTTTTAGCATAGAACTTACGGTTATATCTAACCGATTTAAAAATGAATTTTTGACAGCTTGCCTTCAATCTAGTACCGCTCTTAAATTCGTAAAGTCTAGGTACCAAAGCGGAGAGTTCATCCGAACAATTACCATGGAATTGTTTATAGAAAAGGCACAAGGAAACTACGTTACGGCGGTGGGAAAGTGACTGAAGCCGAGACACCAATACAGGACCAATAATATCAAGAATACTTAAATATACACCAAGGACGCAGGGCCATATCTGGTCACTCGTGAATCTACTTCACGATACTGATAATCATCGGTCGAAAATAAATGTTCCTAATTCATTTTTGCGACTGTCTTCAATTTAATTAGACCTCAGCTGAGTGATATTGCTACAATAATATACAATATTAAGTTTAAGGCATAAAACATTAAAACATTGAAAAATTAACTCTTCAAACATAATCAATACACGTAAAACTTTAAAACATTCTTCTTCTCTACAGGAAATTGGTGATCATATCTCTCCACAGATTCCTATCCTTTGTAGCTCTCAGGAAATTGGTGATCATATCTCTCCACAGATTCCTATCCTTTGTAGCTCTCAGGAAATTGGTGATCATATCTCTCTACAGATTCTTATTCTTTGTAGCTCTCAGCAACGTTTGCCTTTTCATCGTCATATTCTGTTATTCAGTTTCCCTTAATTCTTGGCTTGGTTACTCGCAATTTTCCGCGGTCCATCTTGCGTTTGATTTTATGTGAGTATCAATTTGTCATCTTTCTTCCTTATGCGTCATAAGAATTTATTTTTCACACACTAAGTCTACTTGTCCTTTTTCTTCAAATTTTCTTTAAAACTTCCTCATAGCTCACAGGTTTTGTCAATGTTATGCTCAGCATTCTTCTGTAGAACCACATTTCTATTGCCACGCGTAGTTACGGATTTTGACGATAAAAACTTGTCTGGAAAACCAAACATTTTTATGGCAATGGTAAAATAACAATGGTAATGGGTTGAACAACAATTTTAATGGTTAGCAACAATGATAATGGTCAACCAACAATGGTACTGTGTTAAAAACAATTGTAATGGTTAATAAACAATGTTAATGGGCTAAAGAACAATGGTAATAGGCTAAACAACAATGGTAATAGGTAGACAACAATGGTAATGGGTTGAACAACAATAGTATTGGTTAAACAACAATGGTAATACTTCAATAACAATTGCAAAGTTTAAACAGCTATGAGAATGGGTTAAACAAAAATGGTAATATGTTAAACAGCAATGGTAATGGTTAAAAAAAATGATAATATGTTAAACACTAATGGTAATGGGTTAAACGACAATTGTCATGGTTAAAAAACAATGGTAATGGTTAGGCAAAAATGGTAATGGTTAAACATCAATAGTAATAGTTGAATAATAATGCAATGTTTAAACACCTATGGTAATATGCTAAACAACAATGGTAATGTGTTAAACACTAATGGTAATGGGTTAAACGACAATTGTCATGGTTAAAAAACAATGGTAATGGTGAAACAACAATGGTGATGGGTTAAAACAGGGAGACATGAAGAGGTGGTTTGACGTGGTGCAAAGCGCCTAAAACGAAATTGAAACGGGTGTTACTGTGTAAATAAAGGGTTCTTCGAAATAATAGAATCTTTCGAGGAAGAGTCAATACTTTCAGTCACGCGGTTGTGTCTAGAAGATGAGATCGTTACGAATCGAAAACAGACTTCGCGTCTGTATTGATTGTTTTTATAATATGGATAGTTGTCAGCATATCTGTTGAATATATATATATATATATATATATATATATATATATATATATATATATATATATATACATATATATACACACACACACACATATATATATATATATATATATATACAATGAATCATTTACACAAAAAGTAAATTAGTAAAGTTAATGTGATAAAATGGCGAATTCACTTCGCTAACTAAATTTTTAAATGCATTAACCGACTAACCAATCGATGAATATGATGTTCCTTGCATTCTAAAATTATAAATTATTAAATTTATAATGTAAAAAAAAACAATGAGTTCAGCAATGCAAGCACGAAGAGGCAGGGACATAGACGACTCCCTTCACATATCCCCATAAAAAGAAATCACGCGGGGACAGGTCCGGTGACACGGCGGCCATTTCATCCGAAAAAATGTCTTCATCTCCATCACGCCCGATCCATCTCTCTGGTAGATTACGAGATAAGCACGTAATGTCCTCTTCCATAAAATCTTGATCTGTTTCTATACATTCTGTGAAAATTTGTGGTTATTTCAACAAGAATTGCCAAAATTATTGTCATACAAAATGATGTCAAATTTTTTAGGAGACCCTATATATATATATATATATATATATATATATATATATATATATATATATATATATATATGTTAACTCGACGAATTTATTATTATGGTTTTCATGTAGCTACATTCTAGAGTCGAGCATCTGCGGCATTTAAGTTAACGACATTATGACACACACTATTCACAGAACTATTACATAAATGTGTTTTGAACATGATTGCGGTCACCATGCAAAGCGTATATATATATATATATATATATATATATATATATATATATATATATATATATGTGTGTGTGTGTGTGTGTGTGTGTGTGTGTGTGTGTGTGTGTTTCATTAAATAAAATAGACAAGTTTTGTCTATTTATTTTATGTAAATTCTTTTCATATCGTCTGATAAGCTTAATAACTTTATCATTAAAAGATGAAAGAAAATCACAATATTGATACATATTTTTTTTATTCCTATCTAAACTTTTGGCTTACATAAACCATTATCAAAGATGACAATTACATTGCAATATATTAAAGAATACACGGACAAAACGATAATGATAGTCTGTTTTTGTTTACATGGAAGATTTCCATGCAATGACATATTCGTGCATACGAGACGCTGGAAGCGAAAATCGCACCGCAATTCATGACATCACACATGACCACGCGGGAGTGAAAACGAGAAGTATAAAGTATGGGAAGCCATTGGTGTAAATACACACAAACACAACATATATATATATATATATATATATATATATATATATATATATATATATAGGTAGATAGATATAGATATTATTTACGTTATTCAGACTGTTATGCTGAACTTCATTGCCATGTTCACGATACTTCAACAGCTGTACGCTCCGGCCTTCTTCAGGTTATTGGAATTTCGAATCAAAGCCTTTTATTTCGTCTACCACCACTACAAGTTTTGGTTCACCACTGCTGTGACCTCGAGTTAAACTCACAAGTCTTTGGGTTAGTCACTTGAGGATGTATAGCCCAGTGGAGAAAGACGTTGGTAAGATCCAGTGACTAGAACCAAAGAGTTTTGTGTTCAATAAAGTTAAAGGGGAATAACTGAGACACCCGGAAGAGGCATGACGCGTGGAACTAGAATAACCTATCCTGCTGGACGAAATAAAGGCTTCGGTTCCAAATTCCAATCACCTGAAGACGTCAGAGCATACAACGGCTGAAAAGTCGCGAATAGTGTAATGAAGATGAGGATAACAGTCCGAATAACGTAAATAATGCTGGTATATATATATATATATATATATATATATATATATATATATATATATATATATATTATACTTCTGCTAGGCGTTTTGGCTTTATTATGACTTGATTTCTCTTTCACTTCTACAGTTTTTCATGCTTCATTTGTTTTTCTTTACAATCTTCCCTTTTTCCATCATGTTTCCCTCTCACCTTCTTTCTTTCCTTTTTTTTCTTTTTTCCCTTCCCGCCAGTTTCCATTCCTTTCTTCCTTTCTAATCTCCCCCAAATTTCCCCCCTTTCTCCTTCATTACTTCATTCCAGGTAAACCCCTTCCTCCCATTCATTCGTCCTTCATTCCTTTTACTCCTCCTTTCTTCAATCCAGGTGAAACCGCTTCCTCCCATTCATTCGTCCTTCCTTCCTTCCTTCCTTCCTTCCTTCCTACCTTCCTTCCTTCCTTCCTTCCTTCCTTCCTACCTTCCTTCCATGTGCAAACGATTCCTTCCTTTCTACCTCTTTATTCGTCCACCCTTCCTTCCTTCTTTTCCTTACATCCCTCCTTCCTTTATTCCAGGTTCAACAACTCCTCCCCTTGCTCCTTCCTTCTTTCCTTCCTTCCTTCCTTCTTTCCTTCCTTCCTTCCTTCCTTCTAGGTACAACAACTTCCTACCCTTCCTCCCATTCATTCGTTCGTCCGTCCCACCGTCTTTCCTTCCTTCCTTTTCCTCCTGTTTTCTTCATTCCAGGTGCAAACCTATCCTCCCCTTCCTCCCATTTATCCTTCCTTCCTTCCTTCCAGGTGCAAACGATTCCTTCCTTTCTACCTCTTTATTCGTCCATCCTTCCTTCCTTCTTTTCCTTATATCCCTCCTTCCTTTATTCCAGGTTCAACACCTCCTCCCCTTCCTCCTCTTCCTTCCTTCCTTCTAGGTACAACAACTTCCTTCCCTTCCTCCCATTCATACGTTCGTCCGTCCCACCGTCCTTCCTTCCTTCCTTTTCCTCCTGTTTTCTTCATTCCAGTTGCAACCCTATCCTCCCATTTATCCGTCCGTCCTTCCTTCTTTCCTTCCTTCCTTTGCTTCCTTTGCTTCCTTCCTTCTTTCCTTTGCTTTCTTCATTACAACTCAGATTTCTTCTATTACTTCATTCTTATTTCCTTTCTTTCCATATTTCGTTTTTCTTTCCTTTCTTCATTTTCATCAACTTTAATTCTTTTTTTGCTGCTTTCTTTCATTTAATTCTTCCTTCATTCATTCCTCTTTTTTCTTGCCTTCCTTCATGCCTGTCAACCTTTTCTCCTTTCTTTTTTTTCTTTTCATATATTTATTAATTATTCCTGCTTTCCTTTCAGCTGAACTCTTTTTCTTTCTACAGTTTTCCTTTAATGACACTTCCCTCACGTCCAATTCTCAAATCTATCATCCGGCCATATTCTCACAGCGCCATCTGTAATTTATTTATTACTTACGAAGCATAATTAGTTAAATGTCAGAAGCATTTTCCATTTTCCTATTGAAATTTAAAAATGATGAAAAAAAAGCATTACCAAATATATTTTCTGGGAATTATATAAATAAAATGAAATATATTGGCAAGAATGAGTGTTCCAGAGATCGGATGTAAATGAATGTAAATTTAATTTAATCAAATAGACTTATATTAAATTTAAAAAAAATAGATCGATGAGAAAGTAAAATGCAAATAAAATCTAATAAAAAGGGCGCTTGCAAAATGTGAACGTCTCTATTGAACCCAAATAAACAAAATGACGAATAAAAGCGAAACTTTTCGCTGATTAATCATGATCAGATGACAGAGATCGATAAATATGTTACTAGGCAGTGGAGAAAAAAAGGGCCGAAATAAAAAAAATAAAAAAGAGGCCATTGTTATTTCAAAACAGCATGCAGCAGTTTTCAGAAGAGTGTTAGTGAAAGTTCATAACAAAATTTAAAAAGATCTTGAAAATAAACACGTGACAGATATACATTATAAGAGCAACGATTATTATTATTATTATTATTATTATTATTATTATTATTATTATTATTATTATTTTATTTCCTTTGATTTCTGGTGTGTATACATTTCTTTCCGGGTCCCGCTCAGAAACCTAAGGTTAGAAATGGCATCATGACATTTTCCACTGGGCAATTTAAAAAAAAAGAAAAGAAACACAAACATAATTTACATAGATAAGCCCTTCGGAAAGTATAGGCTGTACGCGTGAGAACAATTTTTTGTATTTCTTTAAGGCATGGGTATCAAGGAATCCCTTTAATTAGTCTACTGGAATCTTTTCCAACCAAACCGAGGGCTCCAACTACAACAGAAATTGTTGCTTTTCCCATGTGCCACATTTTTGAGATTTCGATTTGAATGTCCTTGTATTTTCATATCTTTTTGAAGATGCATTGCAGTCTGCAGGGACTGTCATATCAATAAGGTGACACTGTTTTCGTTTGCAGTCTCTAATAACAATGCCTGGGCGGTTGGCTTTGATTGTTCTGTCAGTGTGTATTGTGTAGTCTCATAGAATTGTAACAGGTCCTATCTCGTTTCCGGGTATGCGTGTTGTTCATACCAATTTCCTTCAGTTTCCTTCCCGTAGAATCACAGAATCTGAATTTTGGGCAATATTTTAGTATATGTGCTTGATAATTTCTAGTTAACAAGCATTGGTCGTGTGCAGCAAGGATAAAACCTTCAGTTTCAGCTTTTAACCTTGCACTCCGTAGCCACCGATGGGTACGGGTTTTGTCTACGTCAACTTGTTTGGTACGGGCAGAGTATTGGCCATGAAGCGGTTTATCTTGCCATTGTTTTTGTATCTGGTCGGTTGCATTTGTCTTTGATCTCTTTCTTTTTAGGGATTTTGCAGCTTCAGTCGGTGTATTGTGCTTTGCTTGTATTTCTGCACCCATTTGAAACTCCGTTTTGAACTTGTTGGCTTCTTTTATTACGGAATAAAGACGCTTACTACTTTTATGTTCTTTGACACATATCATCATTCAGTCTTCTATAGTTTTCAGGTATCTTTGAGGGCCAACTATTATTATTATTATTTTTATTTTTATTTTCTTTGATTTCTGGCGTTTACACATTTCTTTTCCGGGTCCCGCCCAGGGGCCTAAGGTTAGAAATGGCATCATGACACTTTCCACTGACAAAAAAAAAAAAAAAAAAAAAAAACCTAGATAAAGCCCGTCGTAAAGTGTGGGCTGTACTTGTCAGAACAATTTTTTGTATCTCCTTGAGGCATGGGCTTCCAGGAATCCCTCAATTAGTCTACTGCAATCTTTTACAACCAAACCTAGAACTCCAACTACAACAGGGATTGTTGATGTTCCCATGTGCCACATTTTTGAGATCTCTATTTCAAGATTATTATTATTATTATTATTATTATTATTATTATTCTATTTCCTTTGATTTCTGATGTGTACACATTTCTTTCCGGGTCACGCCCAGAGACTTAAGATTAGAAATGGTATCATGATATTTTCCACTGACCAACTAAAAACAAAAAAAAAAAAATAAAAAACACACACACATATTTATTACGTTGGTGAAAAAATAATGACGTAATAATGTCGTTTATTGACGTTAAAAAATACGTCAAAAAACGACATTATTACGTCATTATTTTTGCACCAACCTAATACATAGATAACTCGCTTCGTAAAGTGTGTGCTGTACCCGTGAGAAAATTTTTATTATTATTATTATTATTATTATTATTATTATTATTTGCTTGTATTTATGTTGCATACATATTTCCTTTCGGGTCCCAACCAGAGACCTAAGGTCAGAAATAGCTTTAAAAAATAACGGAAGATCAACCACCTAAAAAAAACAAAAAACAAACAAACAAAAAAATAAATAAATACAAGATTACAAATATCAAAAGCAGCTGAATGTTTAAAATTATTTTGCTGTTAACGTTTCACTCTGTAGGAGCATTTTTAAATCAAGTGAAAAAAAATCTACAGTAAAATTCATAAGAATAGCAACCTAGCTGCATAGAAATGCTGAGGTTAATTTAAAAAAAAAATGAAGTTAGTAAAATTAAATTAAATAAATATCCGTGAACGATTCATTGAAATGTATGCGTAGAAAGTGTTTTAAATTGAAAGTCAGTATGATAAATCGATATAGGAAAATAAACTGAAAGTAAGTTCTGTCAAGAAAAATAAAAAGCGAATACTTATAATTAAAAATCTAATTTATGATAATATTATTTAGGCGTTAAGGGAATTATTTAATTCAAAATGATTTTTTTATATTAAGAAGTTTAACAAGAAACTATTTTAATAGTATTTCTTTAAGTTTCTAAGCTAGAAAAGATGATGCGTTATTAAAAACTGCTGGTAAAATTGAATCTTGATATATTCAATGATAAATATACAGGGTGGGTAAAAAGTAAGAAGGCATTAAAAATTAGCAATAAAATCTATATTCCTATTTCAAATTTATTGAAACAAATGATACATTTTCTTTATTACATGGGAAAATGAATTTACATCTTCATATTTCAATGTAAGCACCGGTGGCATCAACCAGTTTCCTCAAACGGCCAGGAATGGAATGAAGAGCCTTCTGAAGAACGTCGTGTGGGATATCATTGAGATGCTTCTGAATCAGTGCCTCTAAGTCCTCCAATGTGCGAGGTCTTGTCTTGTACACCTCTTTTGTGTAACCCCACAGGTAAAAATAACATGGAGTGAGATCTGGACTTTTTGGAGTTTATTCATGAGGTCCGCGTCGTCCCATCCAAGGTCCTGGAAAATGTTGGTCTAACCACACACGTACAATAAGCGCAAAATGGGATGGTGCAGCATCCTTCAGGAATGTCATGTAACCAATGTTATCCCAGCCAGACAATGTGAGCCAGGCGTAATTTTCGAGCATCTGAAGATAGCGGTCCTTATTCATGGTGTCACGCAGAAGATATGGGCCGACGACACTTGTTGTCGTTATTCCACACTACAAGGTCACTTTTGGTTGAGTTTGCATCCCTTCAATCGTCATGTTTGGATCGTTACCACACGAGGTCCAATAATGGCAGTTGTGACGATTGATGAAACTACCAACATGGAATACAGG
>OZ010596.1:17328746-17358746 GCA_963932145.1 Acanthosepion lycidas | reverse complement strand
TTTTCTCTTCTATTTCATTTATTTTCCTGCTATACTGAAGGTGTGAGAGGTGTAATTGTTACCGGCTCGGAATGAAAAGTCGGAGAGGCGAGTTCGAATTCCACTCGCGATCGTAACATTTTTTATGCGCAAATAATCTTTATGAAAACAATTAATAAAATTTGACCACCCTGTTAGTCTCTGTCAAGGATGACAAAAGTTGTAACCGTATCGAGAAAATTGTTTGAAAACAATTATTCGAAAAAAAATTATTCGAACTGCAAATTGTTTGAAGGAAAACTAATTGAAAGGACATTTATACTAAATGATTATAATTATTCGAAAAGCAAAATTCTTTATTGCAATAAAAATGTCAAAATTTAAGACTAAATACAGAAATGTTAATTATTCGAAATACAAATATTGTTAATAACACAGTTAAGTAAGAAAAATCCTAATAATCTTAAGTTATTTAATTAGTAATTACTGCATGCAAATAGTCAACTACTGAAGAGTATTCTTTAAAGGATGCTGCTAAATTTTTAAGTTTTCCATTTACGTTTCGGTATTTCTCGGCGCTTTTGAGATTTTGGCAACCTGTTCTTACTTTTGCAATATGAATTTCTTGCAGTTCTAAATAAAAATTCTATCTGGAAAAATCATTGTAATACTCAAAAAAATGTTAATGCAATTTTCACTTAGTAAACAACATATTCATTCTTACAATGTAAATCTTTTAGCTTTAAATAACACAAAAAGGGTTGGTAAGCCGTAAAAAAAATTCTAATTAAATTAATTTATTTTCTTCCCTTGTTATCCTTCCTGTTCCTTTCCTCTTTTATTTTTTACTTCCTTTCTCTCTCTTTCTCTTCTACTTCTTTTCTATTTCCTCTCCTTCTCTTCTCCCTTTTTTATTTTCTCTTCTATTTATACGCTTCCTTTCTTTCTTCCATTTCTTTTCTTCCTTTTTTATTTTGTACTGTAATCTCTCGATTAGCGTGGATAATGTGATACGCATTAATCGAAAACGCATTAATCGAATATAATAACATACAGGAAATGATGTAATTTGTACTTCAAATTTTAGTCTCATTCACAATTAATTTCTAATTTGCGTACTTTTAATCAAAATATAGGTACATATAAAAATATAGAATGAAAATGCTATGAATAATGTTTATTAATCTAATTTTTTAAGAAAAACTTATTTACAGTGGCTTGCCGCATTGTATTCTTGTGTTCTTCATATAATTGGCGGTGCTGAGATATTGCACCTTCAAATTTTCCAAACATATCATTATTATTAGTATTTTATCCTGAATATTTTATTTATAATCTTCCCGTAATAAATGCATACATCTTTTATATTTCGATATTTTTTAATAAATGTAAATTTCTGTATTCAATTAAATCGTTCAAATTTTTAACAAATTATCTGAAATTTCCTTTTAAGACCTTCAAAATAAATATGAAAATATATCAAATATGCAAAAAAATTTAATAGAAACATATATTCAAATATGTATTTTTAATATCGGCTTATATTATAAAATTTACCTACTTTATCTACGTCCATTTTTAACACTTTTGTAATTATTTAGATAATGTGATACTTGACAAACAAAATAGTTATCCATTTTCCATTTTTAAATTTTAGAAATTTTTCATTAATTTTCAATTACAATGGTTAAACTGAAGAATGTTTTACTGCATAATCGAGTATTATGGGTGCACTAATCGAATTTTGGTATATAAAATCTTAACGCACTAATCGAAAACGCATTAATCGACGGATTGTTGTACTCCCTTTTTCTTTCCTTTTTCTTCTATTTTTTTCTTCCTTTCTCTTCTATTTTCTATTTTCACTTCTCTTCTGTTTCTTTTTTTTTCTCTTCTATTTTCCCTTCTCTGCTGCTTACTTATTGCCTTCTATGTTTTATTTTTCGCCCTCATCTTAATCTCTTTATTCAGCCTCTCCTTCTTCTTCTTCTTCTTCTTCTTCTTCTTCTTCTTCCTTTTATAGTTTCTTTTTTTTCTCACCACATATATCTACTCCTGCTTTTCATCGTTATTATATTTTTTACTAATTTAGACAAATGTCCATCTTTTTTCTTTTTTTTTGTTTGTTTTCCTTTTGTCATCTTTCTCGGCCTGTGATTCTAATATTTTCTTTTGTTTCATTTACTTCTCTTTGATGTTTTCCTTAAACAACTGTCTCCAATTCGTCATTTTTAACGAGGTTACCTTTGTTTTCATTTCGTCTTTTTCTCGACTTTTATTCGTTCGTTTTCTCCATTGTCATTATTATCGGCTTTTTAATGTTATTTTAGCTTCTTCATTTTCTTTGGACTTTTTTCCTTTCACACACCATTCCGATTTTGTCAACTCTTCATTATGCTTCTGCTGATTTTTTAAGTTTCCTATTAGTATTTTTCTTCCATGTTTTTACTTCGATTTTTATTTCACGATATTCAGTTTCATCATCTATTGCGACTCTACCAACTTTATTCTTTACGGTTTATTTGTTTTTTTACATTCTAATTATCTCCATACTTTTATTATTTGTCCTAGGTTCTTTCTTGCGTATTAATTTTAGTTTTGTCTTTTATCTTTTCCCACGCGTCTGTCTTTCTATTTTGTATATCCCGCCTGCTTTTACATTTTCGCCGATTTTTCACCATTCAATTTTCATCTAATTTTCTCTCTTCCATTGCTTTTTGCTTTTTCTTCATTCATTATTGTTTTCTTTTCGTTCTTCCATTGTTGTTTGCTTTGTCCTCTTCCATTTTTGTCTTTTTTTTTCTTTCGTCCATAATCGTCTGCTTTTCTTCTGCATATTACTCTATCATTGTCGTCTGCTTTTTCTTCTTCCAGTTTCGTTTACTTTTGCTTCACCTATTGCCTTTTGATTTTGCGTCTTCAATTTTCTTCTCTTTTCAAATTCCGTCTGCTTTTTTCCTCTGCCATTGTCTTCTGTTTTCTTTTTCATCGTTGTCTACTTTTTCGTATTTTATTGCCGTTTGTTTGCTTTTTTTTTACATCCGTTACCGCTTGCTTTTTCTTCTTTCATTGTCGTCTGCTTTTTCCTCTTGTAGTGTTGTTTGCTTTTTCCGCTTCCATTGTCGTTTCTTTTTTCCCTTCCCATTGTGGATTTCTTTCTCCTCTTTCAACCTTTATTATCGTCTATTTTAAATTAAAATTCATTTTCTGCTTATCTGCTTTTATCTCTTTACTTTCTCGTCTGTCTTTTCTCTTTCCAACCTGTCTTCCTTTTCTTCTTCAAATTTTCTTCCTTGTTTTTTTTTTTCCTTTCATCAGCCCAGTTCATGTCTTTAATATTTTCTTTGTTGACGCTTTCCTCATTTAAGATTTCCTAACAGTTTATCTGAGGATTCATATTTCATGTCTACTTCTTTATAATGTAAACCGCTGTTTTAACCGACTGATTCCAACAGTTATATTTTACAGTAAGACTTATACATTACTGTAAAAGTACTCAAATGTCTCATCGTCTTTTATTATTGGACATACACACACAGACAGACAGACACACATACATACATACATACATATATATATATATATATATATATATATATATATATATATATATATATATATATATATTATGAAATGGACAAAGTCCGACAATTATTTTAAGACATTTTTTTATGTTTATACGTTCTTTTTATAGACACAAAAAAATTAAGTAAATGCTTTGTTTATAATAAACAGTATTAACGACATTTACTGGGCTGAAAATTTCTCGGACATTCAGGACGGTAAATATTGTTAATGCTGTTTATTATAAACAGATCATTTACTTAAATATTTGTATTTATACAAAGAACGTATAAACATAAAAAAATGTCTTAATATATATATATATATATATATATATATATATATATATATATAAAATACAGATGTTGCTCTGAGAGCCATTGGTCCGGTCGTTTGTCATACAAGAAACCACAAAGTAAAAAAAACTTCTCTTTATAAGTGTGAATTTGACTACTTCTAAGGCTGGAAAAGAAATCTTGACACTGAAATAACATTACATCAATAAATATAATGCATTGCTTCCTTGGTGCTTATCACCTTTAAAATAAACTGCCACTTGTAAGTGGCAGACGGAATTACCGCTAATACTAATTTGTGCAAGATGATGCCGACATTGTTTACACACACACACACACACACACACACACACACACACACACACACACACACACACACACACACACATATATATATATATATATATATATATATATATATATATATATATATATGTATGTATGTATGTATGTATGTATGAATATATAATACCATGCACTTAGTGCCAGTAGTAATAAAATAGTGCTCGATGTAAAATAACAGAGGTAAAATTTATAATAATAATAATAATAATAAACGGTGCCTCCTTATTGATACGGCAGTCCCTGCTGACTGCAATGTATCTTTGAAGATATTCAAAAAGCTGTCAAAATACAAGGACCTTGAAATAGAAATCTCGAAAATGTGGCATATGGGAACATTAACAATCCCTGTTGTAGTTGGAGCCCTAAGACTGGTTGGAAAAGATTGCAGTAGACTAATGGAAGGGATTCCTGGAAGTCCATGCCTCAAGGAGATACAAAAAATTGTTCTGACAAGTGCAGCCCACACTTTACGAAGGGCTTTATCCATGTAATTTTTTTTTTGTCAGTGGAAAGTGTCATGATGCCATTTATAACCTTAGGTCCCTGGGCGGGACCCGGAAAGAAATGTGTAAACGCCAGAAATCAAATAAAATAAATAATAATAATAATAATAATAATAATAATAATAATAATAATAAATATACATTCTTTTTGTTCGTCACCGTTTGATACAACATTGAGTTTCATGCACGTGGCAATCGTCAGACACAAATTAAAAATGGCAACGATCAATATTCAATCCATGCCTGACAGTTTCTACTTGCATGAGGAACAAAACGTATATTTATTATATATATATATATATATATATATATATATATATATATATATATATACATAAATACATATATATATATATATATATATATATATATATATATATATATATATATATATATATATATTTCATTAAATAATATAGACAAGTGTTGTCTATTTTATGTAATTTTTTCCATATTATCTGATAAGCGTAATGACATTATCATTAAACGAAGAAAGAAAATCACAATATTGTTACATATTTTTTAATCCTATCTAAGCTTTCGGCTTACATAAGCCATTATTAAAGATGACAGTTACATTATAATATATTAAGCAATACACGAACAAAACAGCGATGATAGTCTGTTTCTGTTTACATGGAAGATTTCAAAGAAACGACAAACTCGTGCATATAAGACGTTGGAAGCGAAAATCGCACCGCTGCTCATGAAGTCACACATGACCACCCGAGAGTGAAAACAAGAAGTGTGAAGTATGGGAAGCCGTTGGTATAAGCCAATGGCTTCTGTTAGCAATTATAAGCATTTAAGAATATTTGTGTAGATTTCATATTTTATTTTGTTCTAGTTAGGTCTAAACAGTTATATGTATATAGCTTCAAGAATTTTTAGTTTTTGTTGTTTTCATGTTCATATATAGTTGTGTTTTCAACAAGGATTTTCCGGAATTGTGTGTGAGGCCAGTCATGTTGTTTTAAATGCCTAAAAATATTAAAGTTATCATTCAAATGTAGTGTTAAGCGTCGTGAAAGCGAGCTTGTGGTGTGACCAACATAAATATTATTTAATTCGTTGGAGATACAATCTCCCAAAAGGCACTTGAATTTGTAAACTATGTTGTTTTTTTGCAAATCGCTAACCGGGAGAGAAGAATCATTGCGAATAATTGAGTTGGATATACTAGATTTAGTGTAGTATATGATTAACTTTTTATTTATTTATTTATTTTTTTTTGCAAGGATCTGTTGTAGAGTTTTAGGCATTTAAAACAACATGCCTCCCGCATGCACAATTCTGGAAAATTCTTGTTGAAAACACAACTATGCCGCGAGAGAGATACTAAGCGAGAGAGAAATGCATCGAATATCATGGACAGAGCATGTGAATAACGAGGAAGTTTTGAGGAGAATACTAACTACAGGGAAACTACTCCTAACATTAAGAAAGAGAAAACCAAGGCGGCTTGGAAACTTCTACATTCACAGGACATAAAACAAGTAACTGCTTTGACCAGTTTGATTAAATGGATGTTTGAACATTCACAAACAGAGATGATAAGGAGGTGAGAATAAGAGCATATGAGTGATTTGCATTTGTACGGTTTATCAACCCTTCGCAGGTTATTTACAGCCAGAAAATATTTTAGAGTGTAAGAATTTTTTAAAGATTATAATAAAATACTTATACAAGTCTTACTAATTAACCCATTGCTGAGGGAGAAGATATAGATTCATATATTTCCCAAGAGTATTTGCGCGTGTGAATATTATAAACCTGACTGGAATTGGATCTCTCCTCTACGATTTACAATTCCGAGCCGTCATCCATTACACCACCCGCATATCCAAGCTTACAGGACGTGGTATTCCTTAGCGGTCACCCATCTACGTACTGACCAGGATCGACATTGCTTAATCGTATGGGGATCCGTGTTTTTATTTGATATGGCCGTAAGCCGTGAGAATAAGTGTAAAATAACACATAACTTAAATACTGATTGTGCGTAAAGATTCTTGGTCCTGACATTGATTTAAAATATGGATCTTTCCTTGTCTATGCGCCGTGTCGCTTCAGGACGTGCGAGATCGTGTCTCTCCACGATTTCCAGTCCTTTGTAGTGCTCTGTAAAATTAATACAAGCTTGTTAGGTTCTGCGTTGTTTTCCTGTATCCCTCTTACCTTCGTTCCGTCGAGGCAAACCTTCACAGAAAGAGCCACTTACATAGTAGCCAACCACCGACATTCCCTGTATATTCCATCGGTGAGCAGCTTCTTCCCGCGAACTGCTGTCCTGTGGAATCGACTCCCAACAGGATGTTTCCCGATCTCTTCAATCTTAATCTATTCAAGGCTAGAGTTATTCGTTATCTCTATACACACAAATGGCTTCCTAGCGTAACCCTCTATCTCGTGTAGTCCCCAGGCATTGCAAAGGGTGACTCTTAATGTAAATAAAATAGTTTCAAATTCTCCAAACCCTTCTTTCCTTATTATGTGCCCTAGAAATATCTCTTCCTCTCCCTACGTATAAGGGCCGATTTTGTTTTTATTTCCTTTAAAACTTCTTCGTTGTTCACATGTGCAGTCCGTGGTTTTTTCGGTATCTTTCTGTTGAACCGCATTTCTGTTGCTTCAAGTTTTTTCTTCATCTGTGAAGAGATTGTCCAACATTCGCTGTCATATAGAAAACCCATATTACATAACAGTTCAGTCAGAGTGATTTATGTGTGCAACGGAAGTCTAGAGTGACTCGCAAAACAAATTACGAGGCGTGTCAGGAAATTAATGTCTGTCTTTTATTTCCCCTGAAACTATTAACTGAAATCTGATCCTTTTAGGTCACTAGCAAGGACAATTTTCACAGGCTATTGTTTCTGTTCTATTCTTTAGATCTTGCAGAAATGTGGATATAAAACAGAAACGAATTGCCTTGATCGAGTCCATCGCCAAAATATGTTCTGCTGCTGCCTGCATTAGCAGATGTCTAAGAAATACACGGCTAGGAGACAGTGAAGTGTATAGACGGGTGAACTCAATGTTGGCGAGAAATCATGTAGTCGAATGCCAGTACCAATATTCCCGGAGTGACCAACAGATAATATTTAAAAAAAAAATTAAACTTGGCAAATGGGCTCAGAATTGGCACAGATCGTCACAGATGTAGACCATTTTGACTTGTATTATATTTAAGTTATGTCTATATTCCTGAGATGAGGTATCGTAACTATATACACTATTTACAATGTTCAGATTTTGTCCTCGTCATTGATGTCATATTCACGACGTTTCGAGCCTTACACTTTCCAGCCTTCTTCCAGTGATTGGAATTTCGAACCGAACCCTTTATATCGTCCACCTGAGTAGATTGTTCTAGTTCCACATGTCATATCTCTTCCGGATATCTTAGTTTCAGTTATTTCCCTTTAACTAATTTTGTTTAAATCTTCTGTGGCCAGGTATTGAACTCACAACTTTTTGCATCAAGTAAGGGAAAGACAATTGGCCTTACTTCCACTGCATCAGTGTGTAAGCAGAAATCGAAAATGGTGATAGCATAAACAGGAAGTGCAACCGGTAACAGAAAATGTCAGGACGCACAGGTGTCTTCAGCCTTGAATATACAGGACGCACAGGTGTCCTAAGCGTGGGCGCATGCCGGAAGAGGCGTGGCCACGAGAAGTTGCTTAGGCGACATACCGGATAAAGGCGTAGCAACGTGAAGTTCCGTAGGTGTCCAAATGTTATTTAATCGTTTCTATTCTTGATTTGAACAGAGAGATTGGCTACTGGTTCCCCAAGGATTTGTCACCGTCAACTCCTGTGTGTGCAGTCTTAACCCCTGAGATTCTCCCTCACTCTACCCGATTGCCGCAACTCGAACAATACAGACAATTTTTATATACATGAGTTCATCCACTCATTTGAGTCCAGCAGTAATATACTACAAAGTCTCTGGATTAGTTCAACCATCATTTTTATCCACTTGGCCATGTGTCTTTGAGAAACGTTGTGAATATGACAACAAGGTTGAGGAAAACAGTCCGAACATTGGAAATAGTGTAAATATTTTGAAGTTATCTATGTACAAGAGTTGAAGAATGTGCTGCTATTGTAGACATTCATTCAGCTGCATACATATATCTCATATTGGCAATCTAATGCCTTTCTGTTCAGATTGGTTGTTTTTATGTCTTATCAACCCTTAACGGATTATTTAAAACCAAAAAAATATTTTTAGATTGCAAGAGTTTTTTTTAAATAATAATGGTTGCGTGATACTAATTAACCCATAGGTGGGGGAAGCAGTGGATTCAAAACTTTCCCAATGGTATTTGCGCGTAAGTGAATATAACGAACCAAACGGGAATTGGAACTGACTAGGCTCGACGTTGCTTAACTTCGCTGATCGAACCGGTGTTTCAATGTGGTCGTATGCCTTGAGAGAGAGAGAGAGAGAGAGAGAGAGACGTTATTCACCGCATTAATTAAACCGTAATTTTTCTCACTTTCTATACATCTCTTTCTAGAGCATTTTTCTCTTTCCTTTCACTCTTTCTCTTTTTTAGATTTATTTCTCCTCCGACTTGATCTCTTTCACACATACTCTCTCTCTTTCGATTTTCCGAATTACCACTAATCACGATAAATAGATACTCCTTCGGGGAGGCTGTGTACCTTGAGAGACTATTGTGCCTTAAACTCACCCTTACCACAAGCAGAACTCACACATACGATCCATAGCTAAAAATGCAGAAAAATGGTTGGTTCCCCGTAGCGCTCATGATACCTCTACTTTTGCAAGAGCCAAATTAGGCAGAAAATGAAGAACTGCTGTCATATATGACATAAAATGGAGAATGTTGTCATATATGACATAAAATGGAGAATATTGTCATATATGACATAAAATGGAGAACGTTGTCATATATGACATAAAATGGAGAATGTTGTCATATACGGCATAAAATGGAGAATATTGTCATATATGACATAAAATGGAGAATGTTGTCATATATGACATAAAATGGAGAACGTTGTCATATATGACATAAAATGGAGAATGTTGTCATATACGGCATAAAATGGAGAATATTGACATATATGACATAAAATGGAGAATGTTGTCATATATGACATAAAATGGAGAATGTTGTCATATATGACATAAAATGGAGAACGTTGTCATATATGACATAAAATGGAGAATGTTGTCATATACGGCATAAAATGGAGAATATTGACATATATGACATAAAATGGAGAATGTTGTCATATATGACATAAAATGGAGAATATTGTCATATATGACATAAAATGGAGAACGTTGTCATATATGACATAAAATGGAGAATGTTGTCATATATGACATAAAATGGAGAATATTGTCATATATGACATAAAATGGAGAATGTTGTCATATACGGCATAAAATGGAGAATATTGACATATATGACATAAAATGGAGAATGATGTCATATATGACATAAAATGGAGAATGTTGTCATATATGACATAAAATGGAGAATGTTGTCATATACGGCATAAAATGGAGAATATTGACATATATGACATAAAATGGAGAATGTTGTCATATATGACATAAAATGGAGAATATTGTCATATATGACATAAAATGGAGAACGTTGTCATATATGACATAAAATGGAGAATGTTGTCATATATGACATAAAATGGAGAATATTGTCATATATGACATAAAATGGAGAATGTTGTCATATACGGCATAAAATGGAGAATATTGACATATATGACATAAAATGGAGAATATTGTCATATATGACATAAAATGGAGAATGTTGTCATATATGACATAAAATGGAGAATGTTGTCATATACGGCATAAAATGGAGAATGTTGTCATATATGACATAAAATGGAGAATGTTGTCATATATGACATAAAATGGAGAATGTTGTCATATATGGCATAAAATGGTGAACTGCTCACATATAAGCTCTTTAGCCCTCATTTTCCTGCCTCGAAAACTCCAACAGTTTCGCTGAGTCCTTGTAGGTGACAAATTATTTTCCACCCTACAATCTCTCGATAGCGGAATGTAGCAAGCCCCTCGCTGCTCTACAGATACTTCAATGGAAAGTAACCAAACGAACTGCATTGTTGGGTCCCACCAGTTCTAAACTTCAATGGCTATAACCCTCCATGCCCTCACATCCTAGCAAAAGATCCTCATTCCCATCGTATTCCATTTGTATGTAATTCCACCTGAGAAGTTTCTTCCGGGGCATCACTGCTCTGTGACAACAATCTTAACCTGTCCAAGACAGGTTAACCGTTATCTTCCTCTTCTATCCGCATGAAGTATCTCTTACTTTAACCTGCTACTTTGAGTTACCTCGGGTTTTGTACAGGGTGATCCTCACTGTAAAACAAATCAAAGTAATCTTGCGGGTTAAAACTCTCTGGTTTACTTTGTGAGAATGCAAATTTTCTCCAATAATCAACAATCATTAAGGTGTAAGACACCTACTGATAGATATTATGAATGATATTGTAATTACAGCTGTTCAATTGCTTTATGCAGTTTGTTAGTGGTTACTCTCAAACTGTGATCTAAATGCTCAGATAGTTATCGATTTAATGAGCTAATTAATTATCTCCAGTAATCAAGATATAAAACATATGCTAACAGATGTAAATGATGAAAACGCATTTTTTGATGTCACAGTTTTAATTAGTCTTTACTGTTTCGAAAACACTCACACACAAACATACACACACATTTTAGTTTTATATATTAGACAGAACAAATATTGCTTAGAGTTGGTTGTATTTTGCCTAATTTAGAATTCGGAAGTGTAATTTTATTTCTGAGTACAATTTTATCTAATTTTCTTTCAGGATTCATAAATTCGATCCAAAAATTTGATTTAGTTTGTTAATTATTTGTTGCCTAAGCGTTCGGATCGATGTTTTATGGAGGTGCACGTTGAAGTCCAGACCGCCATCTTTAATTCTTGAAAATTGATATGTGGGCTAATGAGCTTTCCACACACTTCTTTGTTTTGTTAATAAATGCAATAAAAATGGACATATTAAACTAGAATATAAAAGGAGGAAAACATTAAAAAAAAAATATAGCAACGGTAAGGAAATAAATCGAAAAAGGAAAAAAAAAAGAGAACAAACTATCAAACAAAATAAAACTTAACCAGTTTTCATTCGTCTATTGCTTCAATGGCTGAAAAAAATTGCGCAGTGAATAAAATATAAAACAAACACACGCAAAGCAAAGACTAGATATTATATGTATGTATTAATTATAAAATCATCAAAGGCTGATAACTTTCAGGCCAATAAACTACTTAAAGAGGGAGGTCTGGAAGGACTTAGTATAGTACACTTATTGTGGGCCTCAGGGATACTGAACATTTGGACACTGCACTCCCGTGTGCGATGTATGAGAGTGAACAGCTCCTCTTTCCTGCGTGTGTTATAACTATATCTTTTGGGCTTTCCAGACGAAGCTAGACCGATCGCCAGTTCATATGCCAGGTTTGATGCTTATATCGTGTTAATTGGATATCTCTACCCACCAGTTAAGAGGTCATGCCTCAGGGTAATATTGCACTTGGCTTTTCTTAGGGATATATATTTTAAAGTAGAATCTGGCATCATCTTGTATAAGCTGCATTCGATAATACATGAAACCTACGAGACTTTTAGATCCAAAGACTTTCTTTCTCACTTTTTTTTGTTTATGTTTTTTTTCGGTTAACATTTTTATGGTAATTATAAACTCTTTATTTAATATTCCTATTGTTTGGTTTTACTCTAAGCGTTTTCATTGCAATTATCAAATTGGATTAAAATTGCATTGAGCAGTACTGTTCTAGTCACAGATTCATACATTCATCTGCACTGAAGCCGTACGGATCACTTCGGATACATGTAACCAATTATTTCATTTAGCAATTCCAAACAGACAGGTGATTTCGGAAGACTATGAAAAAGAAAAGAGAATATGTGATGTGTCTGAACTGAAGCATTATGGATCTCACCTTATGCAGGGAACCACCATAGCTTCTTATTTCATTTACCAATTCCAAACAACAGACAGGTGAATTCGGAAAACAATGAAAAACAAAAGAGAATTGTGATGTGTTTGAACTGAAGCATTATGGGTCACTCCTGATACATGGAACCACCATAGCTTCTTATTTCATTTACCAATTCCAAACAACAGACAGGTGAATTCGGAAAACAATGAAAAACAAAAGAGAATTGTGATGTGTTTAAACTGAAGCATTATGGGTCACTCCTGATACATGGAACCACCATAGCTTCTTATTTCATTTAGCAATTCCAAACAACAGACAGGTGATTTAGGAAGACTATGAAAAAGAAAAGAGAATTGTGATGTGTTTGAACTGAAGGATTATGGATCACTCCTGAAACATGGAACCACCATAGTTTCATATTTCATTTAGCAATTCAGAACAACAGACAGGTGAATTCGGAAAACTATGAAAAGGAAAAGAGAATTGTGATGTGTTTGAACTGAAGCATTATGGATCACTCCTGATACATGGAACCACCATAGCTTCTTATTTCATTTAGCAATTCCAAACAGCACACAGGTGATTTCGGAAGAATATGAAATAGAAAAGAGAATTATGATGTGTTTGAACGGAAGCATTATGGATCACTCCTGATACATGGAACCACCATAGCTTCCTATTTCATTTAGAAATTCCAAACAACAGACAAGTGATTTCGGAAGACTATGACAAACAAAAGAGAATTGTGATGTGTTTGAACTGAAGCATTATTGATAACTCCTGATACATGGAACCACCATAGCCTCTTATTTCATTTAGCAATTCCAAACAGCAGACTGGTGATTTCGGAAGACTATGAAAAAGAAAAGAGAATTATGATGTGTTTGAACTGAAGCATTATTGATAACTCCTGATACATGGAACCACCATAGCTTCTTATTTCATTTAGCAATTCCAAACAACAGACAGGTGATTTCGGAAGACTACGAAAAAGAAAAAAGAATTATGATGTGTTTGAACTGAAGCATTATTGATAACTCCTGATACATGGAACCACCATAGCTTCTTATTTCATTTAGCAATGCCAAATAACAGACTGGTGATTTCGGAAGACTATGAAAAAGAAAAAAGAATTATGATGTGTTTGAACTGAAGCATTATGGATCACTACTGATACATGGAACCACCATAGCTTCTTATTTCATTTAGCAATTCCAAACAACAGACAGGTGATTTCGGAAGACTACGAAAAAGAAAAAAGAATTATGATGTGTTTGAACTGAAGCATTATGGATCACTCCTGATACATGGAACCACCATAGCTTCTTATTTCATTTAGCAATTCCAAACAACAGACTGGTGATTTCGGAAGACTATGAAAAAGAAAAAAGAATTATGATGTGTTTGAACTGAAGCATTATTGATAACTCCTGATACATGGAACCACCATAGCTTCTTATTTCATTTAGCAATTCCAAACAACAGACAGGTGATTTCGGAAGACTACGAAAAAGAAAAAAGAATTATGATGTGTTTGAACTGAAGCATTATGGATCACTCCTGATACATGGAACCACCATAGTTTCTTATTTCATTTAGCAATTCCAAACAACAGACTGGTGATTTCGGAAGACTATGAAAAAGAAAAAAGAATTATGATGTGTTTGAACTGAAGCATTATTGATAACTCCTGATACATGGAACCACCATAGCTTCTTATTTCATTTAGCAATTCCAAACAACAGACTGGTGATTTCGGAAGACTATGAAAAAGAAAAAAGAATTATGATGTGTTTGAACTGAAGCATTATTGATAACTCCTGATACATGGAACCACGATAGCTTCTTATTTCATTTAGCAATTCCAAACAACAGACAGGTGATTTCGGAAGACTACGAAAAAGAAAAAAGAATTATGATGTGTTTGAACTGAAGCATTATGGATCACTCCTGATACATGGAACCACCATAGCTTCTTATTTCATTTAGCAATTCCAAACAACAGACTGGTGATTTCGGAAGACTATGAAAAAGAAAAAAGAATTATGATGTGTTTGAACTGAAGCATTATTGATAACTCCTGATACATGGAACCACCATAGCTTCTTATTTCATTTAGCAATTCCAAACAACAGACAGGTGATTTCGGAAGACTACGAAAAAGAAAAAAGAATTATGATGTGTTTGAACTGAAGCATTATTGATAACTCCTGATACATGGAACCACCATAGCTTCTTATTTCATTTAGCAATTCCAAACAACAGACAGGTGATTTCGGAAGACTACGAAAAAGAAAAAAGAATTATGATGTGTTTGAACTGAAGCATTATGGATCACTCCTGATACATGGAACCACCATAGTTTCTTATTTCATTTAGCAATTCCAAACAACAGACTGGTGATTTCGGAAGACTATGAAAAAGAAAAAAGAATTATGATGTGTTTGAACTGAAGCATTATTGATAACTCCTGATACATGGAACCACCATAGCTTCTTATTTCATTTAGCAATTCCAAACAACAGACAGGTGATTTCGGAAGACTACGAAAAAGAAAAAAGAATTATGATGTGTTTGAACTGAAGCATTATGGATCACTCCTGATACATGGAACCACCATAGCTTCTTATTTCATTTAGCAATTCCAAACAACAGACAGGTGATTTCGGAAGACTATGAAAAAGAAAAAAGAATTATGATGTGTTTGAACTGAAGCATTATTGATAACTCCTGATACATGGAACCACCATAGCTTCTTATTTCATTTAGCAATTCCAAACAACAGACAGGTGATTTCGGAAGACTACGAAAAAGAAAAAAGAATTATGATGTGTTTGAACTGAAGCATTATGGATCACTCCTGATACATGGAACCACCATAGTTTCTTATTTCATTTAGCAATTCCAAACAACAGACTGGTGATTTCGGAAGACTATGAAAAAGAAAAAAGAATTATGATGTGTTTGAACTGAAGCATTATTGATAACTCCTGATACATGGAACCACCATAGCTTCTTATTTCATTTAGCAATTCCAAACAACAGACAGGTGATTTCGGAAGACTACGAAAAAGAAAAAAGAATTATGATGTGTTTGAACTGAAGCATTATGGATCACTCCTGATACATGGAACCACCATAGCTTCTTATTTCATTTAGCAATTCCAAACAACAGACAGGTGATTTCGGAAGACTATGAAAAAGAAAAAAGAATTATGATGTGTTTGAACTGAAGCATTATTGATAACTCCTGATACATGGAACCACCATAGCTTCTTATTTCATTTAGCAATTCCAAACAACAGACTGGTGATTTCGGAAGACTATGAAAAAGAAAAAAGAATTATGATGTGTTTGAACTGAAGCATTATTGATAACTCCTGATACATGGAACCACCATAGCTTCTTATTTCATTTAGCAATTCCAAACAACAGACTGGTGATTTCGGAAGACTATGAAAAAGAAAAAAGAATTATGATGTGTTTGAACTGAAGCATTATTGATAACTCCTGATACATGGAACCACCATAGCTTCTTATTTCATTTAGCAATTCCAAACAACACACAGGTGATTTCGGAAGACTACGAAAAAGAAAAAAGAATTATGATGTGTTTGAACTGAAGCATTATGGATCACTCCTGATACATGGAACCACCATAGCTTCTTATTTCATTTAGCAATTCCAAACAACAGACTGGTGATTTCGGAAGACTATGAAAAAGAAAAAAGAATTATGATGTGTTTGAACTGAAGCATTATTGATAACTCCTGATACATGGAACCACCATAGCTTCTTATTTCATTTAGCAATTCCAAACAACAGACTGGTGATTTCGGAAGACTATGAAAAAGAAAAAAGAATTATGATGTGTTTGAACTGAAGCATTATTGATAACTCCTGATACATGGAACCACCATAGCTTCTTATTTCATTTAGCAATTCCAAACAACAGACTGGTGATTTCGGAAGACTACGAAAAAGAAAAAAGAATTATGATGTGTTTGAACTGAAGCATTATGGATCACTCCTGATACATGGAACCACCATAGCTTCTTATTTCATTTAGCAATTCCAAACAACAGACAGGTGATTTCGGAAGACTACGAAAAAGAAAAAAAGAATTATGATGTGTTTGAACTGAAGCATTATTGATAACTCCTGATACATGGAACCACCATAGCTTCTTATTTCATTTAGCAATTCCAAACAACAGACTGGTGATTTCGGAAGACTACGAAAAAGAAAAAAGAATTATGATGTGTTTGAACTGAAGCATTATGGATCACTCCTGATACATGGAACCACCATAGCTTCTTATTTCATTTAGCAATTCCAAACAACAGACATGTGATTTCGGAAGACTACGAAAAAGAAAAAAAGAATTATGATGTGTTTGAACTGAAGCATTATTGATAACTCCTGATACATGGAACCACCATAGCTTCTTATTTCATTTAGCAGTTCCAAACAACAGACAGGTGATTTCGGAAGACTACGAAAAAGAAAAAAAGAATTATGATGTGTTTGAACTGAAGCATTATTGATAACTCCTGATACATGGAACCACCATAGCTTCTTATTTCATTTAGCAATTCCAAACAACAGACAGGTGATTTCGGAAGACTACGAAAAAGAAAAAAGAATTATGATGTGTTTGAACTGAAGCATTATTGATAACTCCTGATACATGGAACCACCATAGCTTCTTATTTCATTTAGCAGTTCCAAACAACAGACAGGTGATTTCGGAAGACTACGAAAAAGAAAAAAAGAATTATGATGTGTTTGAACTGAAGCATTATTGATAACTCCTGATACATGGAACCACCATAGCTTCTTATTTCATTTAGCAATTCCAAACAACAGACAGGTGATTTCGGAAGACTACGAAAAAGAAAAAAGAATTATGATGTGTTTGAACTGAAGCATTATGGATCACTCCTGATACATGGAACCACCATAGCTTCTTATTTCATTTAGCAATTCCAAACAACAGACAGGTGATTTCGGAAGACTACGAAAAAGAAAAAAGAATTATGATGTGTTTGAACTGAAGCATTATTGATAACTCCTGATACATGGAACCACCATAGCTTCTTATTTCATTTAGCAATTCCAAACAACACACAGGTGATTTCGGAAGACTACGAAAAAGAAAAAAGAATTATGATGTGTTTGAACTGAAGCATTATGGATCACTCCTGATACATGGAACCACCATAGCTTCTTATTTCATTTAGCAATTCCAAACAACAGACTGGTGATTTCGGAAGACTATGAAAAAGAAAAAAGAATTATGATGTGTTTGAACTGAAGCATTATTGATAACTCCTGATACATGGAACCACCATAGCTTCTTATTTCATTTAGCAATTCCAAACAACAGACTGGTGATTTCGGAAGACTATGAAAAAGAAAAAAGAATTATGATGTGTTTGAACTGAAGCATTATTGATAACTCCTGATACATGGAACCACCATAGCTTCTTATTTCATTTAGCAATTCCAAACAACAGACTGGTGATTTCGGAAGACTACGAAAAAGAAAAAAGAATTATGATGTGTTTGAACTGAAGCATTATGGATCACTCCTGATACATGGAACCACCATAGCTTCTTATTTCATTTAGCAATTCCAAACAACAGACAGGTGATTTTGGAAGACTACGAAAAAGAAAAAAAGAATTATGATGTGTTTGAACTGAAGCATTATTGATAACTCCTGATACATGGAACCACCATAGCTTCTTATTTCATTTAGCAATTCCAAACAACACACAGGTGATTTCGGAAGACTACGAAAAAGAAAAAAGAATTATGATGTGTTTGAACTGAAGCATTATGGATCACTCCTGATACATGGAACCACCATAGCTTCTTATTTCATTTAGCAATTCCAAACAACAGACTGGTGATTTCGGAAGACTATGAAAAAGAAAAAAGAATTATGATGTGTTTGAACTGAAGCATTATTGATAACTCCTGATACATGGAACCACCATAGCTTCTTATTTCATTTAGCAATTCCAAACAACAGACTGGTGATTTCGGAAGACTATGAAAAAGAAAAAAGAATTATGATGTGTTTGAACTGAAGCATTATTGATAACTCCTGATACATGGAACCACCATAGCTTCTTATTTCATTTAGCAATTCCAAACAACAGACTGGTGATTTCGGAAGACTACGAAAAAGAAAAAAGAATTATGATGTGTTTGAACTGAAGCATTATGGATCACTCCTGATACATGGAACCACCATAGTTTCTTATTTCATTTAGCAATTCCAAACAACAGACTGGTGATTTCGGAAGACTACGAAAAAGAAAAAAAGAATTATGATGTGTTTGAACTGAAGCATTATGGATCACTCCTGATACATGGAACCACCATAGCTTCTTATTTCATTTAGCAATTCCAAACAACAGACAGGTGATTTCGGAAGACTACGAAAAAGAAAAAAAGAATTATGATGTGTTTGAACTGAAGCATTATGGATCACTCCTGATACATGGAACCACCATAGCTTCTTATTTCATTTAGCAATTCCAAACAACAGACAGGTGATTTCGGAAGACTACGAAAAAGAAAAAAGAATTATGATGTGTTTGAACTGAAGCATTATTGATAACTCCTGATACATGGAACCACCATAGCTTCTTATTTCATTTAGCAGTTCCAAACAACAGACAGGTGATTTCGGAAGACTACGAAAAAGAAAAAAAGAATTATGATGTGTTTGAACTGAAGCATTATTGATAACTCCTGATACATGGAACCACCATAGCTTCTTATTTCATTTAGCAATTCCAAACAACAGACAGGTGATTTCGGAAGACTACGAAAAAGAAAAAAGAATTATGATGTGTTTGAACTGAAGCATTATGGATCACTCCTGATACATGGAACCACCATAGCTTCTTATTTCATTTAGCAATTCCAAACAACAGACAGGTGATTTCGGAAGACTACGAAAAAGAAAAAAGAATTATGATGTGTTTGAACTGAAGCATTATTGATAACTCCTGATACATGGAACCACCATAGCTTCTTATTTCATTTAGCAATTCCAAACAACACACAGGTGATTTCGGAAGACTACGAAAAAGAAAAAAGAATTATGATGTGTTTGAACTGAAGCATTATGGATCACTCCTGATACATGGAACCACCATAGCTTCTTATTTCATTTAGCAATTCCAAACAACAGACTGGTGATTTCGGAAGACTATGAAAAAGAAAAAAGAATTATGATGTGTTTGAACTGAAGCATTATTGATAACTCCTGATACATGGAACCACCATAGCTTCTTATTTCATTTAGCAATTCCAAACAACAGACTGGTGATTTCGGAAGACTATGAAAAAGAAAAAAGAATTATGATGTGTTTGAACTGAAGCATTATTGATAACTCCTGATACATGGAACCACCATAGCTTCTTATTTCATTTAGCAATTCCAAACAACAGACTGGTGATTTCGGAAGACTACGAAAAAGAAAAAAGAATTATGATGTGTTTGAACTGAAGCATTATGGATCACTCCTGATACATGGAACCACCATAGCTTCTTATTTCATTTAGCAATTCCAAACAACAGACAGGTGATTTCGGAAGACTACGAAAAAGAAAAAAAGAATTATGATGTGTTTGAACTGAAGCATTATGGATCACTCCTGATACATGGAACCACCATAGCTTCTTATTTCATTTAGCAATTCCAAACAACAGACTGGTGATTTCGGAAGACTATGAAAAAGAAAAAAGAATTATGACGTGTTTGAACTGAAGCATTATTGATAACTCCTGATACATGGAACCACCATAGCTTCTTATTTCATTTAGCAGTTCCAAACAACAGACAGGTGATTTCGGAAGACTACGAAAAAGAAAAAAAGAATTATGATGTGTTTGAACTGAAGCATTATGGATCACTCCTGATACATGGAACCACCATAGCTTCTTATTTCATTTAGCAATTCCAAACAACAGACTGGTGATTTCGGAAGACTATGAAAAAGAAAAAAGAATTATGATGTGTTTGAACTGAAGCATTATTGATAACTCCTGATACATGGAACCACCATAGCTTCTTATTTCATTTAGCAGTTCCAAACAACAGACAGGTGATTTCGGAAGACTACGAAAAAGAAAAAAAGAATTATGATGTGTTTGAACTGAAGCATTATTGATAACTCCTGATACATGGAACCACCATAGCTTCTTATTTCATTTAGCAATTCCAAACAACAGACAGGTGATTTCGGAAGACTACGAAAAAAAAAAAGAATTATGATGTGTTTGAACTGAAGCATTATGGATCACTCCTGATACATGGAACCACCATAGCTTCTTATTTCATTTAGCAATTCCAAACAACAGCCAGGTGATTTCGGAAGACTACGAAAAAGAAAAAAGAATTATGATGTGTTTGAACTGAAGCATTATGGATCACTCCTGATACATGGAACCACCATAGCTTCTTATTTCATTTAGCAGTTCCAATCAACAGACAGGTGATTTCGGAAGACTACGAAAAAGAAAAAAGAATTATGATGTGTTTGAACTGAAGCATTATTGATAACTCCTGATACGTGGAACCACCATAGCTTCTTATTTCATTTAGCAATTCCAAACAACAGACAGGTGATTTCGGAAGACTACGAAAAAGAAAAAAGAATTATGATGTGTTTGAACTGAAGCATTATGGATCACTCCTGATACATGGAACCACCATAGCTTCTTATTTCATTTAGCAGTTCCAAACAACAGACAGGTGATTTCGGACGACTACGAAAAAGAAAAAAGAATTATGATGTGTTTGAACTGAAGCATTATGGATCACTCCTGATACATGGAACCACCATAGCTTCTTATTTCATTTAGCAATTCCAAACAACAGACTGGTGATTTCCGAAGACTATGAAAAAGAAAAAAGAATTATGATGTGTTTGAACTGAAGCATTATTGATAACTCCTGATACATGGAACCACCATAGCTTCTTATTTCATTTAGCAATTCCAAACAACAGACTGGTGATTTCGGAAGACTATGAAAAAGAAAAAAGAATTATGATGTGTTTGAACTGAAGCATTATTGATAACTCCTGATACATGGAACCACCATAGCTTCTTATTTCATTTAGCAATTCCAAACAGCAGACTGGTGTTTTCGGAAGACTATGAAAAAGAAAAGAGAATTATGATGTGTTTGAACTGAAGCATTATGGATCACTCCTGATACATGGAACCACCATAGTTTCTTATTTCATTTAGCAATTCCAAACAACAGACTGGTGATTTCGGAAGACTATGAAAAAGAAAAAAGAATTATGATGTGTTTGAACTGAAGCATTATTGATAACTCCTGATACATGGAACCACCATAGCTTCTTATTTCATTTAGCAGTTCCAAACAACAGACAGGTGATTTCGGAAGACTACGAAAAAGAAAAAAGAATTATGATGTGTTTGAACTGAAGCATTATGGATCACTCCTGATACATGGAACCACCATAGTTTCTTATTTCATTTAGCAATTCCAAACAACAGACTGGTGATTTCGGAAGACTATGAAAAAGAAAAAAGAATTATGATGTGTTTGAACTGAAGCATTATTGATAACTCCTGATACATGGAACCACCATAGCTTCTTATTTCATTTAGCAGTTCCAAACAACAGACAGGTGATTTCGGAAGACTACGAAAAAGAAAAAAGAATTATGATGTGTTTGAACTGAAGCATTATGGATCACTCCTGATACATGGAACCACCATAGCTTCTTATTTCATTTAGCAATTCCAAACAACAGACTGGTGATTTCGGAAGACTATGAAAAAGAAAAAAGAATTATGATGTGTTTGAACTGAAGCATTATTGATAACTCCTGATACATGGAACCACCATAGCTTCTTATTTCATTTAGCAATTCCAAACAACAGACAGGTGATTTCGGAAGACTACGAAAAAGAAAAAAGAATTATGATGTGTTTGAACTGAAGCATTATTGATAACTCCTGATACATGGAACCACCATAGCTTCTTATTTCATTTAGCAATTCCAAACAACAGACAGGTGATTTCGGAAGACTACGAAAAAGAAAAAAGAATTATGATGTGTTTGAACTGAAGCATTATGGATCACTCCTGATACATGGAACCACCATAGTTTCTTATTTCATTTAGCAATTCCAAACAACAGACTGGTGATTTCGGAAGACTATGAAAAAGAAAAAAGAATTATGATGTGTTTGAACTGAAGCATTATTGATAACTCCTGATACATGGAACCACCATAGCTTCTTATTTCATTTAGCAATTCCAAACAACAGACAGGTGATTTCGGAAGACTACGAAAAAGAAAAAAGAATTATGATGTGTTTGAACTGAAGCATTATGGATCACTCCTGATACATGGAACCACCATAGCTTCTTATTTCATTTAGCAATTCCAAACAACAGACTGGTGATTTCGGAAGACTATGAAAAAGAAAAAAGAATTATGATGTGTTTGAACTGAAGCATTATTGATAACTCCTGATACATGGAACCACCATAGCTTCTTATTTCATTTAGCAATTCCAAACAACAGACAGGTGATTTCGGAAGACTACGAAAAAGAAAAAAGAATTATGATGTGTTTGAACTGAAGCATTATTGATAACTCCTGATACATGGAACCACCATAGCTTCTTATTTCATTTAGCAATTCCAAACAACAGACAGGTGATTTCGGAAGACTACGAAAAAGAAAAAAGAATTATGATGTGTTTGAACTGAAGCATTATGGATCACTCCTGATACATGGAACCACCATAGCTTCTTATTTCATTTAGCAATTCCAAACAACAGACTGGTGATTTCGGAAGACTATGAAAAAGAAAAAAGAATTATGATGTGTTTGAACTGAAGCATTATTGATAACTCCTGATACATGGAACCACCATAGCTTCTTATTTCATTTAGCAATTCCAAACAACAGACAGGTGATTTCGGAAGACTACGAAAAAGAAAAAAGAATTATGATGTGTTTGAACTGAAGCATTATTGATAACTCCTGATACATGGAACCACCATAGCTTCTTATTTCATTTAGCAATTCCAAACAACAGACTGGTGATTTCGGAAGACTATGAAAAAGAAAAAAGAATTATGATGTGTTTGAACTGAAGCATTATGGATCACTCCTGATACATGGAACCACCATAGCTTCTTATTTAATTTAGCAATTCCAAACAACAGACTGGTGATTTCGGAAGACTATGAAAAAGAAAAAAGAATTATGATGTGTTTGAACTGAAGCATTATTGATAACTCCTGATACATGGAACCACCATAGCTTCTTATTTCATTTAGCAATTCCAAACAACAGACTGGTGATTTCGGAAGACTATGAAAAAGAAAAAAGAATTATGATGTGTTTGAACTGAAGCATTATTGATAACTCCTGATACATGGAACCACCATAGCTTCTTATTTCATTTAGCAATTCCAAACAACAGACTGGTGATTTCGGAAGACTACGAAAAAGAAAAAAGAATTATGATGTGTTTGAACTGAAGCATTATTGATAACTCCTGATACATGGAACCACCATAGCTTCTTATTTCATTTAGCAATTCCAAACAACAGACAGGTGATTTCGGAAGACTACGAAAAAGAAAAAAGAATTATGATGTGTTTGAACTGAAGCATTATGGATCACTCCTGATACATGGAACCACCATAGCTTCTTATTTAATTTAGCAATTCCAAACAACAGACTGGTGATTTCGGAAGACTATGAAAAAGAAAAAAGAATTATGA
Source organism: Acanthosepion lycidas (assembly GCA_963932145.1). Classification (NCBI taxonomy): domain Eukaryota; kingdom Metazoa; phylum Mollusca; class Cephalopoda; order Sepiida; family Sepiidae; genus Acanthosepion; species Acanthosepion lycidas. The sequence continues at coordinate 17,334,211 of OZ010596.1, read as the reverse complement.
TGTGTTTGAACTGAAGCATTATTGATAACTCCTGATACATGGAACCACCATAGCTTCTTATTTCATTTAGCAATTCCAAACAACAGACTGGTGATTTCGGAAGACTACGAAAAAGAAAAAAGAATTATGATGTGTTTGAACTGAAGCATTATGGATCACTCCTGATACATGGAACCACCATAGCTTCTTATTTCATTTAGCAATTCCAAACAACAGACAGGTGATTTCGGAAGACTACGAAAAAGAAAAAAAGAATTATGATGTGTTTGAACTGAAGCATTATGGATCACTCCTGATACATGGAACCACCATAGCTTCTTATTTCATTTAGCAATTCCAAACAACAGACTGGTGATTTCGGAAGACTATGAAAAAGAAAAAAGAATTATGATGTGTTTGAACTGAAGCATTATTGATAACTCCTGATACATGGAACCACCATAGCTTCTTATTTCATTTAGCAATTCCAAACAACAGACTGGTGATTTCGGAAGACTACGAAAAAGAAAAAAGAATTATGATGTGTTTGAACTGAAGCATTATTGATAACTCCTGATACATGGAACCACCATAGCTTCTTATTTCATTTAGCAATTCCAAACAACAGACAGGTGATTTCGGAAGACTACGAAAAAGAAAAAAGAATTATGATGTGTTTGAACTGAAGCATTATGGATCACTCCTGATACATGGAACCACCATAGCTTCTTATTTAATTTAGCAATTCCAAACAACAGACTGGTGATTTCGGAAGACTATGAAAAAGAAAAAAGAATTATGATGTGTTTGAACTGAAGCATTATTGATAACTCCTGATACGTGGAACCACCATAGCTTCTTATTTCATTTAGCAATTCCAAACAACAGACTGGTGATTTCGGAAGACTACGAAAAAGAAAAAAGAATTATGATGTGTTTGAACTGAAGCATTATGGATCACTCCTGATACATGGAACCACCATAGCTTCTTATTTCATTTAGCAATTCCAAACAACAGACAGGTGATTTCGGAAGACTACGAAAAAGAAAAAAAGAATTATGATGTGTTTGAACTGAAGCATTATGGATCACTCCTGATACATGGAACCACCATAGCTTCTTATTTCATTTAGCAATTCCAAACAACAGACTGGTGATTTCGGAAGACTATGAAAAAGAAAAAAGAATTATGATGTGTTTGAACTGAAGCATTATTGATAACTCCTGATACATGGAACCACCATAGCTTCTTATTTCATTTAGCAGTTCCAAACAACAGACAGGTGATTTCGGAAGACTACGAAAAAGAAAAAAAGAATTATGATGTGTTTGAACTGAAGCATTATTGATAACTCCTGATACATGGAACCACCATAGCTTCTTATTTCATTTAGCAATTCCAAACAACAGACTGGTGATTTCGGAAGACTACGAAAAAGAAAAAAGAATTATGATGTGTTTGAACTGAAGCATTATTGATAACTCCTGATACATGGAACCACCATAGCTTCTTATTTCATTTAGCAATTCCAAACAACAGACTGGTGATTTCGGAAGACTACGAAAAAGAAAAAAGAATTATGATGTGTTTGAACTGAAGCATTATTGATAACTCCTGATACATGGAACCACCATAGCTTCTTATTTCATTTAGCAATTCCAAACAACAGACTGGTGATTTCGGAAGACTATGAAAAAGAAAAAAGAATTATGATGTGTTTGAACTGAAGCATTATGGATCACTCCTGATACATGGAACCACCATAGCTTCTTATTTAATTTAGCAATTCCAAACAACAGACTGGTGATTTCGGAAGACTATGAAAAAGAAAAAAGAATTATGATGTGTTTGAACTGAAGCATTATTGATAACTCCTGATACATGGAACCACCATAGCTTCTTATTTCATTTAGCAATTCCAAACAACAGACTGGTGATTTCGGAAGACTACGAAAAAGAAAAAAGAATTATGATGTGTTTGAACTGAAGCATTATTGATAACTCCTGATACATGGAACCACCATAGCTTCTTATTTCATTTAGCAATTCCAAACAACAGACTGGTGATTTCGGAAGACTACGAAAAAGAAAAAAGAATTATGATGTGTTTGAACTGAAGCATTATTGATAACTCCTGATACATGGAACCACCATAGCTTCTTATTTCATTTAGCAATTCCAAACAACAGACAGGTGATTTCGGAAGACTACGAAAAAGAAAAAAGAATTATGATGTGTTTGAACTGAAGCATTATGGATCACTCCTGATACATGGAACCACCATAGCTTCTTATTTAATTTAGCAATTCCAAACAACAGACTGGTGATTTCGGAAGACTATGAAAAAGAAAAAAGAATTATGATGTGTTTGAACTGAAGCATTATTGATAACTCCTGATACATGGAACCACCATAGCTTCTTATTTCATTTAGCAATTCCAAACAACAGACTGGTGATTTCGGAAGACTATGAAAAAGAAAAAAGAATTATGATGTGTTTGAACTGAAGCATTATTGATAACTCCTGATACATGGAACCACCATAGCTTCTTATTTCATTTAGCAATTCCAAACAACAGACTGGTGATTTCGGAAGACTACGAAAAAGAAAAAAGAATTATGATGTGTTTGAACTGAAGCATTATGGATCACTCCTGATACATGGAACCACCATAGCTTCTTATTTCATTTAGCAATTCCAAACAACAGACAGGTGATTTCGGAAGACTACGAAAAAGAAAAAAAGAATTATGATGTGTTTGAACTGAAGCATTATGGATCACTCCTGATACATGGAACCACCATAGCTTCTTATTTCATTTAGCAATTCCAAACAACAGACTGGTGATTTCGGAAGACTATGAAAAAGAAAAAAGAATTATGATGTGTTTGAACTGAAGCATTATTGATAACTCCTGATACATGGAACCACCATAGCTTCTTATTTCATTTAGCAGTTCCAAACAACAGACAGGTGATTTCGGAAGACTACGAAAAAGAAAAAAAGAATTATGATGTGTTTGAACTGAAGCATTATTGATAACTCCTGATACATGGAACCACCATAGCTTCTTATTTCATTTAGCAATTCCAAACAACAGACAGGTGATTTCGGAAGACTACGAAAAAGAAAAAAGAATTATGATGTGTTTGAACTGAAGCATTATGGATCACTCCTGATACATGGAACCACCATAGCTTCTTATTTCATTTAGCAGTTCCAAACAACAGACAGGTGATTTCGGAAGACTACGAAAAAGAAAAAAAGAATTATGATGTGTTTGAACTGAAGCATTATTGATAACTCCTGATACATGGAACCACCATAGCTTCTTATTTCATTTAGCAATTCCAAACAACAGACAGGTGATTTCGGAAGACTACGAAAAAGAAAAAAGAATTATGATGTGTTTGAACTGAAGCATTATGGATCACTCCTGATACATGGAACCACCATAGCTTCTTATTTCATTTAGCAATTCCAAACAACAGACAGGTGATTTCGGAAGACTACGAAAAAGAAAAAAGAATTATGATGTGTTTGAACTGAAGCATTATGGATCACTCCTGATACATGGAACCACCATAGCTTCTTATTTCATTTAGCAGTTCCAATCAACAGACAGGTGATTTCGGAAGACTACGAAAAAGAAAAAAGAATTATGATGTGTTTGAACTGAAGCATTATTGATAACTCCTGATACGTGGAACCACCATAGCTTCTTATTTCATTTAGCAATTCCAAACAACAGACAGGTGATTTCGGAAGACTACGAAAAAGAAAAAAGAATTATGATGTGTTTGAACTGAAGCATTATGGATCACTCCTGATACATGGAACCACCATAGCTTCTTATTTCATTTAGCAGTTCCAAACAACAGACAGGTGATTTCGGACGACTACGAAAAAGAAAAAAGAATTATGATGTGTTTGAACTGAAGCATTATGGATCACTCCTGATACATGGAACCACCATAGCTTCTTATTTCATTTAGCAATTCCAAACAACAGACTGGTGATTTCCGAAGACTATGAAAAAAAAAAAGAATTATGATGTGTTTGAACTGAAGCATTATTGATAACTCCTGATACATGGAACCACCATAGCTTCTTATTTCATTTAGCAATTCCAAACAACAGACTGGTGATTTCGGAAGACTATGAAAAAGAAAAAAGAATTATGATGTGTTTGAACTGAAGCATTATTGATAACTCCTGATACATGGAACCACCATAGCTTCTTATTTCATTTAGCAATTCCAAACAGCAGACTGGTGTTTTCGGAAGACTATGAAAAAGAAAAGAGAATTATGATGTGTTTGAACTAAGCATTATGGATCACTCCTGACACATGGAACCACCATAGCCTCTTATTTCATTTAGCAATTCCAAACAGCAGACTGGTGTTTTCGGAACTACTATGAAAAAGAAAAGAGATTTATGATGTGTTTGAACTAAGCATTATGGATAACTCCTGATACATGGAACCACCATAGCTTCTTATTTCATTTAGCAATTCCAAATAACAGACAGGTGATTTCGGAAGACTATGAAAAATAAAAGAGAATTATGATGTCTTTGAAACGAAGCATTATGGATCACTCCTGATATATGGAACCACCATAGCTTCTCATTTCATTTAGCAATGCCAAATAACAGACAGGTGATTTCGGAAGACTATAAAAAACAAAAGAGAATTATGATGTGTATGAACTGAAGCATTATGGATCACTTCTGATACACGGAACCACCATAGCTTCTTATTTCATTTAGCAGTTCCAAACAGCACACAGGTGATTTCGGAAGAATATGAAATAGAAAAGAGAATTATGATGTGTTTGAACGGAAGCATTATGGATAACTCCTGATACATGGAACCACCATAGCCTCTTATTTGATTTAGCAATTCCAAACGACAGACAGGTGGTTTCGGAAGATTATGAAAAAGAAAAGAGAATTGTGATGTGTTTGAACTGAAGCATTATGGATAACTCCTGATACATGGAACCACCATAGCCTCTTATTTCATTTAGCAATTCCAAACAGCAGATTGGTGATTTCGGAAGACTATGAAAAAGAAAACAGAATTATGATGTGTTTGAACTGAAGCATTGTGGATCACTCCTGACACATGGAACCACCATAGCCTCTTATTTCATTTAGTAATTCCAAACAGCAGACTGGTGATTTCGGAAGATTATGAAAAAGAAAAGAGAATTGTGATGTGTTTGAACTGAAGCAATATGGATCACTCCTGATACATGGAACCACCATAGCTTCTTATTTCATTTAGCAATACCAAACAACAGACTGGTGATTTCGGAAGACTATGAAAAATAAAAGAGAATTATGATGTGTTTGAACTGAAGCATTATGGATCACTCCTGATACATGGAACCACCATAGCTTCTTATTTCATTTAGCAATTCCAAACAGCACACAGGTGATTTCGGAAGACTATGAATAAATTTTTATAAATTTCAA
>OZ010596.1:17313746-17323746 GCA_963932145.1 Acanthosepion lycidas | reverse complement strand
AAAATTGAAACCTTTTCAGACGTTTTTTTCTCGAAAAACCAACTGGAAGTCATTCTATTATTATGCATATGCGTATGTGCATGTGTGTGTATTTTTTATACGTGTGCGTATCTTTGTCTTAGTCACTCTATTTAATCATGTTGATGTTTAGCAATCTGAGATTGATCTGGAAGTGGGTTTTGAAAGGTTCAAGAAAAAATTGATATTTGCTTATTTGGTCAGAATTTAGGAAGTGGGTCGGGGGTCAAATACTTTTCAGTGTCCTCCAATATTTAAGGTCACTGATCTAATATTTTTTTAAATGTGATATTTTGTAGTCGATCGGAATATCAAGATGATTTTTTATTTGTTTCTTTCTTCCGTCCATCTTTGTTGTTTTTTTCTTTCTCATTAATTATTTCTTCTTTGTTTGATCGTTTACTTTCATTCATTATTACTGAGACTATTGGCTTTAAAAAATTGGAGGGAGGTTGTAATTTGTCCGCTTTATTGATTGGTATATATTCCGTTTGATTATTTTGTTCTAGTCTCTTTTAGTAGTTTTAGTTATTCCTTTTTAGTTATATATATATATATATATATATATATATATATATATATATATATATATATATATATATATTAGGTTGGTGCAAAAATAATGACGTAATAACGTCGGTTTTTGACGTTTAACGTCAAAAAACGACATTATTACGTCATTATTTTTGCACCAACCTAATATATATATATATATATATATATATATATATATATATATATATATATTGTCATCTTTTATTTTAATTGTTGCTTTTCACTTGATTTGTCCCTATTTCATTCTTTCGTTCCTCCATTATTTGATTCGTTCACATATTTTTCTTTCTTCTCTCGTGCTTTCTTTCTTCTAACTTTCTTTCTTCTCCCTTTCTTTCTTCTACCGTTCCTTCTTTCTTCTCCCTTTCTTTCTTCTACCTTTCCTTCTTTCTTTTCCCTTTCTTTCTTCTATCGTTCCTTCTTTCTTCTCCCTTTCTTTCTTCTACCTTTCCTCCTTTCTTCTCCCTTTCTTTCTTCTCCCTTTCTTTCTTCTACCTTTCCTTCTTTCTTCTTTCTTCTACCTTTCCTTCTTTCTTCTCCTTTTCTTTCTTCTACCTTTCCTTCTTTCTTCTCCCTTTCTTTCTTCTACCGTTCCTTCTTTCTTCTCCCTTTATTTCTTCTACCTTTCTTTCTTTCTTTCTTCTACCTTTCTTTCTTCTAACTTTCCTTCTTTCTTCTCCCTTTCTTTCTCCTAACTTTCCTTTTTTCTTCTCCCTTTATCTCTTCTACCTTTCCTTCTTTCTTCTCACTTTCTTTCTTCTACCTTTCCTTCTTTCTTCTCCTTTTCTTTCTTCTACCTTTCCTTCTTTCTTCTCCCTTTCTTTCTTCTCCCCTTCCTTCTTTCTTCTTACTTTCCTTCTTTCTTCTAACTTTCCTTCTTTCTTCTACTTTTCCTTCTTTCTTCTCCCTTCCCTTCTTTCTTCTTACTTTCATTCTTTCTTCTACCTTTTCTTTTTTCTCCTTCTTTTTACTTTCTTTCTTTAATTCAATGCTTTGTGATTTATTTATCGTTTAAAAAATTTCGAATTCGTTTTTTTTTCTTTTTTGTGGATTTTCTTTGTAACGTTTTTGATTTCTTTTATTTCTTTTTCTTTATTCTCTCTTCTTTTTTCTCGTTTTACCTATTTTAGCTTTTTTTGTTTCATCCATTATTTTTTGATTAATTTCTCTCTCTCTCTCTCACACTCACTCACTCACTCCTTCCTTTCTCCCTTTTTCCCTTCCTCCCTCACTCTCTCCATCCATTCCTTCTTTACTCTTAATTATTGTATGTATTTTAAATTTTTCATTCATTTCATTTGTTTGTTTCATCCAGGCTGTTTTAGTTTCTTTCATTCTTTCTTTCTTTCTTTTTCTTAATTCCGTTTTTTTCTATCTATCTATCTATCTATCTATCTATCTATCTATCTATCTATCTATCTTTGTTTCTATTAATTATAATTGGAGATTGTTCTTTCTTTTTCTTTATTCCGTTTCTTTCTTTCTTTCTTTCTTTCTATTAATTATAATTGAAGATTGTTCTTTCTTTTTTTTCTTTCTTTCTTTCTTTCTTTCTTTTTCTTTCTTTCTTTTTCTTTATTCGTTTTTTTTTCTTTCTTTTTTTCTTTTCAATCATCCATAACTGGTGACTGTTCTTTCTTACAATTTTCTTTCTTACGTTTTTTCTTTCTTTCTTTTTTTTTCTTACTTTTTCTTTCTTTCTTTCCTTGTTTCTTTCTTTTCTATTAATTATAATTAAAGCCTGTTCTTTCATTTTTCTTTCCTACTTTTTCTTCCTTTGTTTTTTCTTTCTGTCTTACTTTTTTCTTTCTTTCTTTTTTTTATATTCTTTCTTTGATTTTGAGTGTAACTTTTTGTTTTTCCTTTCATTTTTTAAAAATTTTGTTTGATTTTTTTCACGTTTGTCCAATTTTTAGTTTTTCCTCATATTTTTTTCGTTTCTTTCATGATTTTTTAATTAATTTCTTTTCCTTCCTTTTCATGCAATTCTTTCTTTTCATTTTTACTCGTTCTATTCTTCGTTTCTGCCAATTGTTGTTTCCCATTCTGTGAGGCAAAATCACTTTAACACTGTCGATGTCAATACCTCACCATTATTTGCTCTCTCCTTATAAACACTCACCCCAACTCCAGATACTAAACATTCCAAACAAAAGTTAATACGCGCTTGCAGTTGTATCAGGGAAATGTAATAGGTACCCGGTAAAGCTTCTTTCTCGACAGGAACTAAAAAAAGAAAATGTCTCAATGGCTAGTAACTTAAAAGCCGAAAAAAGCAATATTTCTCGAAGAATCCGACAGTGCCAGTTGATCAATTCCAGTTCTTCCTTAAAGGAAATCTTAATTTCTTTTTCTTGCGTTTGTGTCTATTTTATTATACTTTTTTTTTAATTCATTTTCGACATTTCTTCTTCAACTTTAACAGTTTTTTTTCAGTTAAATATTTTTAGAGTGAGGAAAAGATAGCTTTGGGTTTCGTCTTATTTCATTGAAGTGTTTGCTGCCATTTTATACGATTCGCTGCTTGTAACTTTGAATGTAATCACAAGACAGTGCCAAAAAGATATCACCATGTTTACTGCCAGAGGAAAGCGATTTTATTTGAGGTTAAGCAAGTTAATTATAAGTCTGTCTGGAGTGCCTCCTATGGCTAAAATAAAACAATATTTCCAGTGGCATCTGGACTAAAGCATTGGTTAGTAAGAATATTTTGCTTTGACAAAGCGCTTTCACCGTTTGGCCTTATATGAGATACATTAAAACATAATAAATATTGGTATGTCATCGCAAATGGTTGATGAAGCATTATAACATAGCGGTCTGTAAATATCGGTAAATGTCTGAAAGTAATGAAGATATTAACTGAATTTTGCACCAACGAATCGTATCTAAAACGTGCAACGGCGATAGGACCATTCCGGATGTGGATTTTATTTTTTGAGGGAAAAAAAGGTCAAAGTCGAAACAAATCAAATTATTTTTTATTAATTATTTATTTTATCTTTTCATCATTGTTATTTTGTATGGTTTGTATGTATTGCAGATGGTGAACCGTGTGCGCCTATAGAAAATTGTAATAATACGATTTGTAGCTTTAAGTTTCTATTTTGAAAACTATATGAATCTATTCACGTAAAGCTATATGACGATACTAGTATATGCAACGTGATGTTTTAACGGTATACCCGGAAATAGTTGTGATAGAATAATAGCAAAAATTATTTGTTTCTATTTGCCGTCTTGTCAAAATTGCATACAATGTCAAGTGCACAATGATATAGAGCAGGCCTGCTCAGTTAAAAAATGTGAAGGGCTACATAAGTAAATCTTCAACGTAAATTAATTTAAAGAGCATTGGATCGATGGGGACTTAAATGTCTCGATCGGAATTTTCACTATCGATACCATTTCCGACAATGATAAATGTTACGGCTCTCACACATCCTTGGCCTTCCTACTAGTAGATTTTTAAAATTAATTTATGAGTGAGTTAGAAATAGATATATACAGAGATAAAAATGGCGAGAAACTTCTCACTTTTTCTAGCGAGAGTTCTTTTTCATTATGTGTAGTGTCTCTTCAGGGCGTTGATAATCATGGCTCTCCATAATTTCCTGTCTTTCGTATTCTTACCATCTCTCCCAAACACTGCTTCGCCATCCTTCATATACCTTTCGATGGTATCAACTGATCCGTCAACAAGGCGAGCCAAGTTGGAGGACATGTGACCTAGACAGGGATGGTTTCCGCCAGGTCTACATCCTCAAGACACGCTATGCATGAATGAATACATAGGCTTTCAACACATATATGTGAAGGGAACTGGTCAGGTGTTCATATTCGCAGTGACCCTATGACCATACCCGGCCATGGGACTGAGGAGGAGGAAGAGGAGGAGGATAGTAATGGACAGAAGAGATGTGTAGAAAGATGTGTACGCATATACTTACCTGACTTATGTCAGAGGGTATCCCCCAGATGAGGCAAACTGACTCCGTTTTTACGTGGTCTATAGGGAATTTTTGCCCGAGCCTATGGGTTCGGTTAACCCACTTTAAAACTCGGTCTTGTGCCACATCTTGCTGCGTGGAGCAGCGGGTAAATAATTACATTCCTACCTCACAACAGAGTTATAGGCATTTACTCAGCTAAGCATAATCTCGCTCAAGGCCACATTTTTGAAGCACCCACTGAGGATGGAATTCACTACATGCTAGTAACTATTTGCTAGGTTAACTGTCGACAAAAACTTGTCCCCTAATCCCATCACGGCTATTTCCAAGAATGCCGTTACACCGAAACCTTACGTATATCCATAGGAAAAATACATACATTTTTATGCATATCAAGAATAATTTTAGGGAAATCTATGACAAATGGTAAAAGGTTTCGTCTGCGTTTCCTCCTTCAGAAAGAGGCAGTTGAAATTTCCAGGCCGCATAATGAGGAAAGAAGGCTTGGAAAATTTGACACTCACAGGACATATTGAACGCAAGTGGGACAGCGAAAAACAGCGCATAACGTACCTAAGGATTACAGGAGATGGTAAAAAAATAAAATTTTACTAAGTGCTACAAAAGACGGAAAGTTGTGGCGAGCCATGATCGCCTACGTCCGTGAAGGAATACGACACAGAAGAAAAAGTTAAAGTTACGCATGAACTTAAATAAAAACTAACTATCTTTTATACTATTGTTCATCGAATACAAGGCCCAAGAGTAACTCAATGTAGACAGTCACTGAAGGAGTTTGCTGTAAGGGCGTAAAAGGAGGAATTAGCAAGTGCGTATTATAAGGATAAATGGAACAAATAACGATTGATACTAGTCTTGAAAGGATCCAGAAGCAGCCCCTCGAAAATTTGTTCCACAAAGTGACAGTTCCGGGGGAGAAACTATCTGAGTGAAAAGTCATTTTTTTCCCAAAGGAATACGAAGGGAATGAGGATGTTTCGGCTCTGTGAATGTGTCATGATGGGTGTCACCTGCAAACTGGTGGCCCGGGGAATGTAGCACATTTAAAAATTTAGACCGATAAATGTTCTTGAGGACACATGGCACAGTGCATAAAGGCGTTGGTTAGATCCAGTAACAAGATCCAAAGAATGTGATTTCAATACCCGGTCAAGGCAGTGGAAAACTTTCAGAGGGAAATTAACAGGAGATAACTGATAACTGACATCCATTAAACATGGCACGTGGAACTAGAACAGTCTACCCCAGTGAGCGAAATAAAGAGTTCAGTTCGACATTCCCACCACCTGAAGAAGGCCGGAGCGTACAAAGGCCGAAACGTTGTAATAAATAAGGCGACAAAGATGAGTATAATAGTTCGAATAATGTAAATAATGTACATAATACCTCATCTCAGAAATATAGACTGGTAATAATGTTTATTAAAAAACAAAAACAAAAAACAAAAACGTGTCATGATGGGTGTCAGCTGCAAACTTGTGGCCCGAGGAATGTAGCTCATTTAAAAATTTACCATCGAAATAAACACGCTTGAACACTAACAAGGCTTGGCAATAAGGACTTGACAACTGTATGTCAGGTATTTTAGGAATACTGTATTGTCGGTCTTATCTGACTCTTTTAAAGATAAAGCAGGTCAGTAGGAGTCGGGTACTTTCTGGAGCGGTTGCCTGAATAGTAGACTTTGGCAGATGTTCGAGCGCAAGAAAACTGGATGACATGCTGAATTCTGTCCCTCAAGGAAAGACCTTCTTCCCTTGGATGACTAGTAGAGATTTGCCTTTTTCCGGGTTGTCAGTGCGTTTGTAAAAGTGCTGTAAAACCCGAGATCATGAATATCAGTTTCAAGGAAAGACAAGTGATTCCTGCCTGGAATAATATATGAATGTGATACGTTCGCCTTCTCAGTTTGTGTGAGGAAGGAAAACTTTGTTGGGACGATCGGTTTATATCACGTAATATATATATATATATATATATATATATATATATATGTGTGTGTGTGTGTGTGTGTGTGTGTGTGTGTGTGTGCATGTGTGTGTGTTAGTACATATATATATGTGTGTGTGTTAGTATATATATGTGATAGTATATACATATATGTGTTTGTGTGTGTGTTACTACATATATATATGCGTGTGTGTGTTAGTATATATATGTGATAGTATATATATATATATGTGTGTCTGTGTGTGTGTGCGATATATGTGGCAGTAATGCTTCGTTGTGATACAGCTAAACAGTACTGTCTGCGAATGACATAATTTAACTCTTGAAAATATATATCAATTGAGCACTGTTGAGTGATAAGCTAATTCTATAAACAAAAGCCAACTTCACTAATGCAAAGCTTTTCAGTAAAATGAATTGGAGCGCTCCGGCTGATTGGGATTTGTTTACATTCGTAAAAACAATACGCTAGAATTAGCTGTTTCTCTCTGTCGAATCAGGAGAGCTCAGTGGTAGAAACTCTAACTGACACCAAATCGGCTGGGTTTCAATCCGGGCTTGAAGCATTCGGATGTCTAGTCGCATTGAGGACCGGTGATACAGCGAAACAGTCCTACCTGCGAATCACACACACAAATAATATATATATATATATATATATATATATATATATATATATATATATATATATATATATATATATATATATGTAAATATCAATTGCTGATAACCACGGACGAGTGGAGTCAGGATTCTCAACGTAACATCATTCAGCTAAGTGACAAACCTTTTACCTGTATTAACTCTCTCTCTCCCTCTCTCTCTCCCTCTCTCTCTCTCCCTATATATATATATATATATATATATACACACACATTTCAACTCCGATCTGCGTCTTTCTTGTCGGCTGTTGAATGAAGACACTAAAAGCATGCATCTGATGTCTTCGGCGCTATGAAATGGTTGGTTGAAGTCTGTAGCTACATGGAAAATTGTTGTTGTCCCTGATGTTTTTTTATGGTTATTTAATCGAAAAAAAAATATTTGGGGGTAGTGTGAGGGGAATGTATGATACACACTAGAGTCTGCTTACAAAGAGACGGCAAAGAGACTGTCTCCTTGGGCTTCACGTTATTAGACTCTAGTGTGTATCATACATTCCCCTCACACTACCCCCAAATATTTTTTTCTCTTTCCTCCTTTGTGCTGTGCATATTCGCGCGGTTTGAATTTTTCCCCGCCTTATACCATTAATCATTTCATTTTTAATGTTTTAATTGTATGAAGGGTGTTTGTGTGAGTCAATATTGATTGCAATAATTGTTAAATTGTTCCCAGTCGACCCTGATGAGCTTGGGAACGAAACCGGTTGGTCTGTTCTGTAAGTGTTTTTCATCTCTTATTTTTTCTTTTTTCTATTGCCTTTAAGAAATAATTTGTATCTATTCCTTGCAATATATATATATATATATATATATATATATATATATATATATATATATATATATATATATACACGAATAAAAAGACAAAAGAAAAATGTTCTTAGCCGACGCGTTTCATCCCCTGAGGGACTTTATCAAGGCATCAAGGATTTATTTTGCTGCATGTGTTTATGTACAAAGGCTAGGATGTCATTGCTTTTTAAAGGCGTATAAATTTGAGAAAATTCGTGAATGATGAAAAGTCATCCAAAGCATATGGAAGACAAAGTGTCATAATTCAAAGTCTGGCAAAAAGTATAATGTGCCAGTAATATTCAATAATTTTAAAAAATAAATACTGTTTTGATTTATATATAAATATGTGCATCAAAATAAATACTACATTATCTTGATGAAGTCCCTCAAAGGACAAAATGCATCAGTTAGGAATAGTTTTTCCTAATGTTTCTTTTATTTTTTTTGTTTCCTTTAGAGATACATCTATGAATATATATCTTCTATGAATTGAGCACTCTGAGTCACTGGCATGTTTATTCGAAATAAATACGTAAAAATTTACTTTCCTCTCTGCCAAGAGAGGATAGCTCAGGGGAAAAATCTTTGATTGATGCTAAATAGAAAGAGACGACGAAAAACTATTCTTAGCTGTACATGTTTATATTCAAAGGCTAGGATGCCATTGGTTTATAAAGGCTTTTAAATTTAAGACCATTTGGGAATGATCATTTAGTGGTTGCAAGGTCAGCCAGTGCATATGGAAGACACAAAGTGTCATAATTCAAAGTCTGGCAAAAAGTGTAATGAGCCAGGTAATATTCAAGAGTTTTTTTGTTTTTTTTTAAAGAATATTGTTTAAATTGTGATTACATTGTTATGGTGTGAGATGAACATACGTGCTATACATCTTTAAAGGCATGAGGTGACCAGATTGTTATGAAGTTACCTTCATCTCATAATCTGAACAATATTCTTAAAAAAAGTAAAAGAAACCGAGATTAGTTTTCCTTTTTTCTCTTTTTAGTAATTTTGTCTCCTCTACAGATACACTCTATCAGATTATTTACATACATACAAGTACTCGCGCGCGCACAAACACACATGCACTTACACACACACACACATATATAACATCTAAAACAGTTCAATAATTTTTGCTCATCAAAATCATAAAATAAGTAGCTTAATCTTTTCTATTTGTATTTAAAGAAAAGAAACATCTTCAGTAAAAATCTAGCTTGATTGTCTCTTGAGTCTTGTATAAAGTGAACATTTAGTAAAATGACTACTTTTCTCTATATACGAGGAGGTATCGAAAAATAAGTGTAAACCCCCAAATGTACACCATTACTCCAGTAAATTAGATGATTTCATATTATTTAATTTTAGCCATCATCTCATTTTGAAAAGTTCCCAAAACTACTATAGATTGGGCCGGAAACTCTCCTGATTTAAATCCAATCGAGAATCTGTGGTCATTCTGCAAGGAACGACTTTGTGGAATGGACATACGAATTACTAACATGTTCACTGGGGCTTGTTTTATTGGAAAAATACGAAAATAAAAGTAAATAATAACGTTTAAATTAATTTGCGCAAGCCTTATCATTGAGCAAATCAAAGTACTATAGACTGGCCCGGAAAATCTCCTGATTTAAATCCAATCGAGAATCTGTTGTCAATCTGCAAGGAACGTCTTCGTGGAAGAGACATACAAAGTACTAACATGTGCACTGAGGTTTGTTTCATTGAAAAAAATAAGAAAAAAGTAAGTAACAACAGAATTATTCATTTACTTTCAATTAATTTGCATAAGAGTATATATATATATATATATATATATATATATATATATATATATATATATATATATATGAAAATATTACATCTAAAACAATATAAGATGTTCATATTTAAAGTTTTGCTCATCAAAATCATAAAATTATTTTCTTAATTTTTTGTATCTTTAGAAAAGAAACATCTTCAGTAAAACTCTAGATTGATTGTCTCTTGAGCCTTGTATAAAGTGTGCATTTGGTAAACTGACTACTTTTCTCTATA
>OZ010596.1:17198746-17308746 GCA_963932145.1 Acanthosepion lycidas | reverse complement strand
TATATATATATATATATATATATATATTAGGTTGGTGCAAAAATAATGACGTAATAATGTCGTTTTTTGGCGTATTTTTTAACGTCAAAAACGGCATTATCACGTCATTATTTTTGCACCAACCTAATATATATATATATATATATATTTGATATAAAATGACAATTGGAAAAAAACGTTTTCAAAGCAAAAATGAAATCGAAATTTTTTTGTTGTTATAGTTACATTAAAAAAATCCAAATTTAAAAACTTAGACACTTCTGTCTAAACCTTTTTTCTGCTTAATGTAAATTAACTTTATAGTAAGGGATTTTTTCGAAGTTTGCACCGTGCTTGAAACTCGAAATCGGGCTAACGGTGAGGAATAATATTACTCTATATATGTATATATATATATGCATGCATAATTAAATAATTATATATATATATATATATATATATATATATATATATATATATATATATATATATATATTTATATAAATAGTATTAAACAACATTTACCGGCTTGAATATCCGAGAAATTTTCATAGAAAATATTCGTCCTCCGACAGGAATCAAACCTGTATCCTATACGGAACCGTCATCTAGCTTGACGTGCCTTTAACTTATAATGTTTACTATAAACAGAGCATTTACTTAAATATTTGTATCTACAAAAAAAAAAAAACGAATAAACATAAAAATGTCTTAAAATAATTGTCGGACTTTGTCCATTTCATAATGTGTGACGTCATTTGTTTACATTTGGATACGCTTTGAGCAGATATGAATATACGTGAGAGAATCATGGAAGATTATAGTTTAAAGACAGTAAAATCGACCTTGCTAAGCGAAACGCTCCTTCGTGGCCATATCGGTAAAGGCACGTCAAGCTAAATGACGGTTCCGTATAGGATACAGGTTCCAATCCTGTCGGAGAATGGAATATTTTCTATGAAAATTTCTCGGACATTCAGGCCGGTAAATGTTATTTAATACTGTTTATTATAAACAGATCATTTAATTAAATACTTGTATCTATAACAAGAATGTATAAACATAAAAATGTCTTAAAATAATTATCGAACTTTGTCCATTTCATAATATACATAATGTGTATATATATATACACACATCTATCCCCACTCTCTATATCACCTTACATCAACTCAATACTATCCCTCAAAAGTGTATAAAAAATATATGTCAATTTAAATTCACTTTTCATCCTTGGAAGTGTAGTGTGATGAACCAGGGAAAAGAAATTCCCTGGGGAAATAAATTATAACCATGGACCCTTAAAGTTGTCTGTTTTAATTATATATATATTTTTATATATATATATGTGTGTGTCTGTACTGAACTCTCCCGCCATTTTCGATTTACTATGGTAAAACAGCTCGGTTCTTAGCACCAAACTGGGAAACTATCCACATGTATGTTTTGTTAACAGAGTTGAAGGCTTGTGCAGAATGAACCACGTTTTTCGGAAGAACCGAATAAAGAGAACTGGTTCTCATAGATTTTCAGAGACCTCCCAACGATCTTCATCATGTTTTGAATCTAGAATTCTCCTTCTCCTAGACCTGTTACCAACCAAGGATACAGGGCCCAGCCTTTTCTGATATTTGCTCACCCATCTGTACAGATGTTCACATTTAAATGCATTTTAAAATGGAAAGAAGTGACTTTTGACATAACCAATGAAAAGCCGTAAATCCGTGACATTTCTACGGGTAACGGGAATTTTTTTGCTTGTTTGATTTGCGCATATCAACTCCTTGTGGGTCGGTCACTTAATAATGTAATTTAATTTTCTTGTGAGTATTCGTAATTTAATAAAAAAAAGTATTACTGGTAATATTCTTTTTACAAAAATGTATTAGTGGTAATTTTTTACTATGACAATATATTGTTGGTATGTTTACTATAAAAAATGTATTTTTATATTTTCATAGTATTTTGACCCTATTTAGGGATTGGGGTCAACTATTTCCCCATATTTGGAACTCTAACAAGTGCTGTCATCTCGGATCAGGGTGGACTTGGGGACAACAGCAATTAATTGGTGATTACATGCTCCTCCGCTACCTCGATCAGTGGCCTTGTTACAGGGTGCTGCGTATATATATATATATATATATATATATATATATATATATATATATATATATATTGTTAATCGTTTTAACCCCAAGTAAGGCAGTAATGTCATAAAACTCAAAAGGTTTACAGGGTGTGGGAGAATTACGAACAGAAACATCACTAATTTGCGGGAAGAGAAAAGAGTAATCCTGAAGACAGTAGCGATTGACATTGCATCTTAGTTTTTTTTGCAGAATAAAGTTGGCTGGAAATCATGGAGTCGGATGGGAGTTCCACATGCGATAAATGTGAAAAAAGAAATTGTCAGCATGGAACTTACAGTTACATCTAGCCAAAGATCATTATTACCATTAATAACCAGTTTAACAAACAGGTATCCTGAAATGAGAAAGCACATAGAAACACACAGAGACAGAAACACACAGAGAAACACACAGAGAAACATACACACATAAACACACACAACTCGTTTTTCAGTATGACCATCACATGATATCACTGCAAGACTCATTTGTGACTGACGATGTCAAGCAATTCTTGTGCATTAAATTTTTAAAGGGAATATGTAAATCTAATATTCTAAGCTCTCAGATTTGCAGACACAGATCCGTTTGTCAAGAAAAGATAACTCTTTTGAATTTATTAACAGATATTAGATTTATGTTAAATACGTTATCAATACATAAAAAAATAATTTTAAACATAAAATAAATTTTAAATTTATCCTGTCCTAAATAACTGTTATGGGGTCCACCCCTTTTTCATATAAGTGGACTCTACCAAGTGTACCTGGACTGCTGCCGTTAAATACCCAGAGTTACAGTCAGTGTCGGTAGTCGGATAGAGTGAGGTAACCTCTTGTAGAAGTCAGTTACAAGCACGTAGACTCTAAGGAAGTCCTACTTCGAGACTGTATATATCTATCTCTATTTGCTACCAACCACGTTCCTGGACTTACTAACAGTATTACTCTTTGTATGATTGTGTAAATACATTTTATTTCTTATATTTAATTATTGAGTTTGTCATTCCTTGGAGACCGAATTCATCTCAGAATCCACAACAATTACTTTATCGTATGGCAACATTTGATAATGAATTGTTCGATCAAGATAATTTTTAACGTTAATAAAATTTAAAATTAAACCTTTACCTTCATATAAAAACATTTGTATGAAATAAGTAAATGAACGCTATATATTTTCAACAAAATATATCAAAATTTAAGTTATTGTAATAATCAAAATTACTGGTTGTAGTCTTGGAGTAATACATTTATTTGTTTATTTCTATTTTTTATTTACCAAAAATATCTAATGTGTACATAGGAATCAAAACTGCATAGTGACTGTCAGTTTCATGTTTCAATGTGATCATCACATCGCATTCAGGATTTAATATAAATTTTCGAAAGGAAAATAGCATTTAAAGATTTTTTCTTGAAGACTTATTTTAATTTTAGCACAGCATTTCTAGCGTTGCTTCTAAATGTTTGCAAACAACATTAGAAAGGCTTCAGACAGACATAAGCAATTGTAGAATAACATACACTACAGACATAAGTTTAAAGCCACTCCAGAATCAGGGTGAGATGAACTTGACAGAAGAGTGAAAAAAATGAAGAAGAGCTCTTAGATTCATTGAAAAAGAATGAAACTAATTATCAAATTGAGAAACTTTTGCAACGAATGCTAAAAATTTGTGCTGCAGTAATCAAGGATATATTGACGAGAGCAAAATTTAATGCTAATTTTGTTTTCTTTTTGTCATAATAAACTTTCTAATAAAAAATAGTCTAACTTTTTTTAACCATGTATAAAAGTTTTCTCTTATTTAAATATAAAAAAAACCCTACTTTTGGGGCCAATTTAAAAAAAATTATCACAGATGGCTTCAAATCTAAAATCTGTAGAGTAGATTACAATAATGAAACAAGAAACACTAAAATCTCACTTTTATCTCCACTTATTTATCTCCATAGAAACACACACTTATTAAATCACGCCAATGAGAATGTTCGTACATACCATTTTCTACTCTTTGCCTATTCACCAACGCAAAAAGACGAGACGAAAATTTTATTAATGGCCACTTTAGATCAACGATCTTCAATAAGACGAACTCATTGATTTTTTTTTACTTCTTCGTCTGTGAAAGAGGTGATAAAGTGAGTTCTTCAAATCAAAAATTCCATGGAACTTTGATTGAGTCGAGTTCTTCAAATCACATACACTGCGGAACTTCAAACCTTAAGTAACGACACATCTCACTTTAACTCTAATTAATTGGCATTTTGAAGAAATGAAATTGATTTCCTCAATTCAATTTTTTTTTAATTCACAAAGGTTTTTGTTACTTTGAACTCAATATAAATTAAAATCACTAATTCTTTTCAGCGTTTTTAAAATTTGAATTTTTAACTGTTTCCTCCTCATCCAGACCAAAATCCTAATGCTGTTTTTTCAGACAAAAGACGAAGGGTAGATTTTCAATTCTGGGATAATTCTAATCCCAAAAAGATTTGATATGTCCATCTCTACTTTTCTCAGTTATGATTCTGAATATTTTCACGTCGGATCAATTTAAAGGATATTTAAGGAAAACCTAATACAGTTTATAATTTTAAAAAACAAGGATCATAACATTCATCGAGTGATTAGTGAGGTTAATGCATATTTAAAATTTTGTTAGCGAAGGGATTTTCGCCATTTTATATCATTAACTTTACTAATTTACTTTTTGTATGAATGATTCATTATAATATAAATAAACTGCACCACATAATTGATTAAAAAGAACTGATCCGCCGTGCAAACTTTCCGGAAAACAACTGAGACATTACTCTATTGAACTATTTAGTTCAAGCCACATTGACTGATAAACTCCTACAAAAAAATTCTCTCTCTCTCTCTCGCTCTCTCTCTCTATCTATCTATCTATCTATCTATCTATCTATCTATCTATCTCTCTCTCTCTATATATATATATACAAGGTGAGGCTAATGTCGCGCACCATAGGGATAATTAATTAAAAGTATAATTATACAAAAAACTGTATTTGCTAGCTATTTAATTGCTATAAGTGCTGTTCAAAATGACCGCCTTTTTCTTGAGAAGATATATATATATATATATATATATATATATATATATTAATGTATGTTTCATTAAAAAATATAGACAAGTTTTGTCTATTTATTTTAAGTAAGTGCCTTTCATATTGTCTGATAAGCTTAATCATATTATCGTTGAAAGACGAAAGGGAAACGCCAGATTCATACATGTTTAAATCCAATCTAAGCTTTCGGTTTCCATAAGCCATTATCAAAGATGACAATTACAATAAATCAAACAACATTAGACGAAAAAACAATGATAGTCCGCCTTTGCTGCATGCAAATTTCCAACTAACGACAAACTCGTATATACGAGACGCGGAAGCAATTGTTTTATACCAACGGCTTCCAATACTTAATACTTCTCGTTTTTCACTCTCGCGTGGTCATGTGTGACGTCACGAGCTTCGACGCGATTTTCGCTTTCGTGACCCGTACCTGAAAGAAAAAATATATGGACCGAGTGAAAAGAAGATATGTAGGACTAAATGGAGATGGAAACTCGAAATGGGACGCACTAAGAGAAGCTTTAGTGACATCAGCAAACGATGTCAACCTAAAGGTGAATGGGCGAAGAAGAAGAAAAAAAAAACAATGGGTCACTGATGAGATTCTCGACATGATGTAAAGGAGATAGAAAACCGTCAAGATACCGAACGGAATACAGAAAACTACACAACGAAATAAGGACCAAATGTAGACAGGCTAAAGAAGAGCGGCTAGAGAAAAAAATGTGCAGAAATAGAGAGATTAAATGATACCAACAAAGGAGTTATGCATAAAAAAATCAGGGAACTAACAAGGACAGAAGACGTTTGTCAACAGGTTGCATAAAATCAAAGGATGAAACGTTCATATTAGAGAAGGACAAATTCTTTGTGCACCAACATCACAAAATAAGAAAGAAGAAATCGAATCTTTCCACTACATGCTAGACAAGGCCAACAGGCTTACTTAACAGGCTTATGCAAGTGGATAGCAGAACAGATTCTGGGAGAAATAACGAAAAGATAAAACTTACTGAGAACTAAAAGGGACAGGAGGAAGTGGAGAGCCATGGTTGCCTACGTTCTGAAGGACCACGGCACATTAAAGAAGAATTGTTGAAATTTAAGAAATCCTAAAACAGTGGCCATTTGGTAAATACATTAATAATATATGAAAACTAAGAATTAAACCAGGGAACCTGAAGACGCCTAACGCAGCACCGAAAATGGAATATAAGAAAATCCTGAGCAACCCGAACTTGAAGGAAAAATATATGGACAGTGTGAGAAGGAGATATAAACGATACAATGGAAATGAAAACTCGAAATGGGACACAATAAGAGAAGCTTTAGTGACATCAGCAAACGATGTCATCGCAAAGGAGAAATGGCGAAGAAAAAACGAATGTATTAGTGATGAGATTCTCGAAAAGAAAACTGTCAAGATACGGAACAGAGTAAAGAAAACTACACAACGAAGTAAGGACCTAATGCAGGCAAGCTAAAGAAGAATGGCTAAACAAAAAATGTGTAGAAATAAAGATTGAGTTACACCCACAAATTTGATATGCATAAACAACTAAGGCAACTAACAGGACAGAAGACTTGCTCGTCAACAGGCATTCAAAGGATGAAACGTTCATATTAGAGAAGGAAAAAAATCTTCAGGTCTAGAACTAATATATTTGAGAATTCTTCCACGATGAAAGAGAACAACCAGTAATACACAGAACTACCAACGGGACTGAAATTCTGAAAAAGAAAGCTGCATTAGTGAAACTGTGAAATTGAACAGAAACAAGGCGGCAGGGCCAGACGGAATTGTAACAGAAATGTTGACAGCCTCAGACGATTTTGACATAGACAAGATCACAGAAATAATAAATGAAATATACAACCGTGTGGATATAATAGAAGATCTCAGCGGATCTATTTTCGTAACACTTCCTAAGTAACCAGGCACAAACGAATGTGAACGTCACTGAACAATCAGCATAATGAGCTACATAACAAAACTCATCATCCGTATACTGTTGAATAGAGCGCGCATTAGAATCATGCCAGAGATAGGACAAAAACAGTGCGGGTTCGTTAAAGACACCGGAACAAGGAAGGTGATATCCATGCCCAAAATGTTCTCAGAAAGAGCAATAAAAATGCAGAAGAACGTGCATCTGTGTTTTCGAGACTACGCAAAGGCATTCGACAAAGTATGCCACAAAGATCATCAACCTTGATATATCTGGGAAAGATATCAGAATAATCAAGAACCTATACTGGCAGCAAACAGCCTTCATGCTGGTAAAGAATGAGTTCAGTGAATATACAAAAATAGAAAGAGGCGTAAGGCAAGGATGTGTCTTCTCACCAGATTTATTCAACCTATACAGCAAGGCAATTCCGAGAGAACTGGAAATCCTACCAGGATTCATTATTGGCGGCCACAATCTTAACAATATAAGAATCGCAGATGACACAATGCTGGTAGCAGACACAGAAAGAAAATTACAAATTCCCGTACAGAAGGTAGCGAAAGAGAGTGGGGACAGAGAGGGAGAGAGAGATAGAGAGAGAGAGAGAGAAAGAAAGAGAACTAAGCATAAACTACAAGACGGAATGCATGCTCAGAAGCAAAAAGATGAGCCCGAAATGCGATTTACAGATATAGATAGATAGATAGAAAAGAGATTTAGACAGATAGAGAAGCGGCTGAGATAGATAGATAGATAGATAGATAAGAGGTTTAGATAAATAGCGAAGAGGCTGAGGCAGACAGACAGGCAGACAGACAGATAGATAGATAGATAGATAGATAGATAGATAAAGAGGTTTAGATAGATTGAGAAGAGGCTGAGACAGATAAGTAGATAGATAGATTGATAGATAGATAAGAAGTTAAGATAGATAGAGAAGAGGCCGAGGCAGATAGATAGCTAGCTAGATAGATAAGAGGTTTAGATAGATAGCGAAAAGGCTGACAAACAGATAGATAGATAGATAGATAGATAGATAGATAGATAGATAGATAGATAGATTTAACAGATAGAGAAAGCAGATGCAGAAATTTAAATATATGGAGAATGTTCTGACAGACAACGGTAAGTGCGACACTGAGGTGTGAAGACGTATTGGGATGGCCAACGATGCATTCCAAAAACTAGGCAGAGTATTACGAAACAGGAGGATTTCGTTGGTAACAAAGAAAAGAATACGGAACTGCTACGTGATAACTGTCCTCTTATACGGCAGCGAATGTTGGACGGTCTCCTCAAAGATGAAGAAGAGACTCGAGGCAATGGAGGCAAGAATGCCCAGGATATCATGGACAGAACATGAGGTTTTGAAAGAGGATTCAAACAAGGGGGAATCTTGTATTTAACATCAGGAAGAAGCAGTTGAAATTTCTGGGGCATGTAATGAGAAAGAAGGGCTTGGCGAATTTGATACTCACAGGTCGAATAGAGGGAAAGAGAGACAAGGGAAAGCAATATGTGACATACCTAGCAGGCTTAAACAAGTGGCTGAAAGAACAGGGTTTGGGAGAAGTAGCAAAAGGACAAAATATATTGAGAACTACAAGAGATAGGGGAAAATGAAGCTACGTCCTGAAGGGACACGGCACATGAGACAGATGGATTACTGAAAGTTTCCCGGATCGTCAATCACCTGATGAAGGGTGCACAACAGTTGAAACGATGTGATATCAACAACAAATTTGATTGATTGTTTTATTCGTTTTCTACGGTTTATCAATAATTTGATAGGGTATTTAAAGCCAGAAAATAATTTTTAGATTATAAGAAGTTTTTGAGATAATAATAGTTTAGTGATAAAAGTTTTATTAATTAACCCATAGCTGACGGAGAAAATGTGGAGTCTTACCTTTCCGAATGTCAGTGAATATAACGAACCTAACAGGAATTGGAACTCGGCTCTCCGATTAACAATTCCGAGCTAATATCTATTACACCACATACACATCCAAGTTTACAAAACCTGGTATTCGCAAACGGTCACCCATCAAGGTACTAACCAATCTTGGCGTTGCTTAACAACAACAAAGATAGGGACAATAGTCCGCGTGTAAATACTGTCAACAGATATGGCGATTTGTCTGTGAAGGATTTTTTTCACTTCTTTAAAAGTAATTCTGTTATGACATCCACCCAGACAGCCATGTGTTTTCGATTATGACTGTGTACGTATGCGCTCAGGTCTGTGTACACATGCGCTTTTAACTTTGCGAGCAAAATCCTAATATTTTTGCTCGTATTGATTTCGACCTTTTACCTTTTCAGAAGATATTGCTCTACAACTTTAAGCTGTTCCCTTTAATCGATAAATACAAAAAAAGATCAAAATTGAAAATCTTAAAATCAAAAACGACGCCAAACCAATAACCAGAAAATTAATTGTTTTGCCTGTTACTACAAAAAACAGAAAGGTCAAAATAATCTCATCGAAGATTTAAACTCGACTTTAATTCATTCATTTGTAGGTTTGACCTTTACTTATATTCACTGCAGAAAACTTTTATTTGCCCATCCTATAATTTGACGAAAGATTGCTTATGAAATGGTGCTCCTTTTTTTTTTGGATGTTTTGTTACGAGAATCAACGCTACATAGAAAAGAAAATCAACCCAAACTAATCGTTCTGTACATTTTATGTACGTTTTGCCACTTTCGACAAACAGTATAAGCTTCAATCTTTCTTTTTCTCCTCGCAACGTAGACTTGGTTTCGTATTCTGCCTTTGACCTGCAAAGTTGATTTTTTAAAAGCTTTTGTCTTCTGCTCTTTCATATACGAAAACGAGGCACCTGATATCAGTATTCATTTTATTTTGGTTTGCATTTCCTTCCTATTAATTTCAGCTGCCTTCCATCGTAATTACCCAAATACACAATCTGCGACCATTAATAGACAAACATTAATTTTACCTTGCATTTTAAGAAGTTTTTAATTCTTTTCAAACCCGTAAACCATTCGTATCATTATTGTTGTAGGGTGACCACATGTACTGCGACCGCAGTAATGTTTCTTTGGCAAGATCGCTAGCCGGAACCGAACACTCCCCAGGCTTCTTCTGAATTCAGACATTTTACTTCACTTTGCCACCCGAAGCTATGGCATCCAATCTTTTCCCAAGGGCACTAGCGCATAAGTGAATGTAAAGTACACTACTGGAATTCGAACTCGTCTCTGCAATGCCTCAATTGGAGCCACCGTGGCTTTAATCATTAGATAAAACCTTTACCTTTAGATTTGAACAAGAATCTCTAAATATATAGAAAGAGCACCGGGGCATATGTGGCAACATACAAAGCATGGATGAATGGTATTAGGTTGGTGCAAAAATAATGTCGTTTTCTGACATATGTTACTATGTAAGAAAACGACATTATTTTTGCACCAACCTAATATATATATATATATATATATATATATATTATATATATATATATATATATATATATATATATATATATATATATACACACACCCACACACACACACACGCACATATATTTTAGGTTGGTGCAAAAATAATGACGTAATAATGTCGCTTTTTGACGTTAAAAATACGTCAAAAAAACGACATTATTACGTCATTATTTTTGCACCAACCTAATAGATTTCGGGTACTTCGGCTAGTAAATAATCAAGCGATCTTTTTACTTTCTTCTTCGAAGCCAAGGAGTTAGTTATGTTTCTAAATTCAGAGAAAGACTCAATTGTCAACGTGTGACGTGCAAAAAGGATGTTCGCCTTCTTCAAAGAGACATGAAAAAAAATCTGACGCCGACTAAGCGAAACTTTAAACGAAAACATGCAGAGATGGATCGTTATGGAGCCTGGTCAACATTTTCAATTTAGAGCCTCATTACCATATTTAGTTTTAATTCTGTATGCTGTTTGGCGCACTCATTGACTCACTTGCAACATTCTTATTTCTCTTGTCTGCGATTAGGTTTTTCTTCCTCCCATTTTGGTGTTAATGGGTGGATTGTCATGAGTTTGGCAAAGGAAGAATTAAAAGCAATTCATAAAGTAAAAGGAAAATATATTTTCAAAGAGTGAAATAAAAACGGATTATGGTTACTTTTAACAACTTTTTAAAATCTCTTACGGAAGAAAGACAGAAGAGCAAATATGTAACGGCAATGATCCACACAAGTGTCCTCTTCAATGAAACGGTCAGGTTAGAATTGTCATATATCAAGCAACGTTATAGACAGTGAAAGCTTAACAGTGAAGGCTGTCAAAATAATATATAGGTGGGGGGTGGCAATAAATGACAAAGTGGAAAAATGTTCGCGTGACGTGATTCATTATTTAGGGCCTCAATTTCTTAAGTTGTCATACAATTGTTCTTGATGCAGAAAAAATTATATATCGTTATCTCATATATATATATATATATATATATATATATATATATATATATATATATGTGAACCTAGAGAGTCAGGTAAACCTAGCTAGGTTCCACCTACACGGATCGTCAGGGAAAACTGGCCAGTTTAACCTGACGATCCGTGTAGGTGAAACCTAGGAAGGTTTGGGTGGCTCTTTAGGTTCATATTTAGGTTTGCTCTACTTAGTGTATTGAGCACTTTATTTAGTTAATTTTGCTTTACTTGTTTTGCAGTTTTTTTTTCTTTGGACTCTGAGCTTGGATTCTAGACGATTGTTTTCGTCTCAATTAAATCTGCTTAGCTCTTTCTTTTTTATCCCTTATTTTTCCTTGGGCATTAGTTCAATTACAAGCCAAAATACCTAAAGTTTTTCCAAACGAGTATAACTATATATATATATATATATATATATATAAACTCAAAATTGATACAATAATAGTTAATGAAAATGAACACGCTACCGCCCCAGTCTAAATTATGAATTGTATGTGCGTTTAAAACTCAGTAAATTTAAAAATAAGTTATTCCAGAATTTGCTTGAAGATGAAACTAATGCTTTTAATTTAATTATATAATTAAATTTGAAGTTTTTAGCTTCTATTTTTGAAACATGGTAATTCCTGTGTAACGAAGAAACCGTAATTTTAAATCAGTTAATTTATAATATTTATGCTCTGTAAATTAACATTGACCACTGTTTTGTAAAAATAAAAATATCAGCAAGAACACCGGATCATATGTCTTACTGTTCTTTCTTCTTCTTACAATATATATATATATATACATACATATATATATATATATATATATATATATATATGGAAACATATAGATTCCTGTCAAATATGTTCCTTCTTATTCTTATAATATGACTTGACATGGAGAGAAATGTAACATAATTGATGTGAATAGATATATAAACACACAAGCATGGATGGATAGACAGACACACAGACTAGGATAAAAGGATACATAGGTAAATACAAAAAGACAGATAGACACACACACATACGAGGATGGTTCGATAGCCAGGGATTAACACAAGAATGAATAGATAGATATACATAAAGTTACATGGAAAAGATTATATATATATATATATATATATATATATATATATATATATATATATATATATATATATATTGACAAAAATGAGCTCAAGGTATTTATTATTACAGAAAAATATATTTAATAATCAATAAATTCCAAAATCGCCCCCATATGGGGCATAAGATTATTTCGAAGACGAATATATCGGTCATCTGTCTTATCAATCCGTGTGTGGACAAAGCAGAGTTGATAAGACAGACAACTGATATTTTCGTTTGCCTAAATAAGCTATTCACAATATGAGGTGATTTGGGATTTTATTGTTTATATATATATATATATATATATATATATATATATATATATATATATATATATATATATATATACTCAGTTCTATGGAGTTTGTGACCTTGGGTTTCACGCTTATGCGATCATTAGACAAACTGGTTTATTTTATAAAATTGGATCTATTTATGCTTGTTTGACTGTGTTTCGTGGCGGGAGGGGGAATTTCCTTCTGTGCTTGTTCGGGATCACATTCTCATACACATAGACACACATACATACAGGAGCACCCATTTTAGTTCACACAAAGAAACCCATACAGTCAATCCGAGGTTAGGCGAAGATACCCATCCATGCGTTCGAGCATACATGCTTACGAAATTTTAATGCTATTTCGGTGGCTTTTTACGTGTAGCGATGTTCCTTTAAACTTGGAGCCGGTAGGGGTGTTCTTGACGCTTTTCAAATCTACCGCCTGCAACGTCAGACAAACTTACACTGCCTCACACGCACACTCACACACAAACACACACATGTAGACGCGCACATACATTCCTATTCAACTGGGTATTTTGGATTATCTATACAACTGAATATGTTAGCTCTATCACTGATATTAAGTGCTTTCTAGTAAGTACTGTTTATATATATATATATATATATATATATATATATTATAATTTTTTTATAATGTTTTCATACAGACGAAAACAATTTACTCACTACAAAAATGCAACCTTGTTTTGGTGCATTTAGTTGCACCTCGACTGGTGAGAACCAAAATGGTTATGAACAATTCTGTTTGAATGAATGCTGTGAACTTTAGAATTTATATATTATTTTCTTTCTCATTACATTTGTATATATATATATATATATATATATATATATATATATATATATATATATATATATATATATATATTACATAATAAATTGGAGATTAATTAGTTATCCTGATTTCCTATCAAATATAATATTCATTTAACACATTAATAAATTGTATCAAGGCTCCTTCGTCGAGTCATTTGAATTATAATATACTTGTAATTTGATTACGTAAAAATATTCCACTCTAGTGCGGGTAGTGGTTGGTTTTGAACTCTTTAAAAACTTTTTATTTTACAATCAACATCATCACATGACTAGACATCAGAAGTGTTAAAACAAAATGGCTATTTCTGAAGTGATGTTATAACATACTTATGTTATATTTTTTAAACAAATATTATATACATATATATATATATATATATATATATATATATATATATATATATATATATATATCAAAGGCAACAACATAAGTTTCACTGTAGCTGCATATTCCAATCTACCGGAGCATTGATAACGTTAGATGCGCGAGTAAATGTTTATATTTAAGAACACCTAATATGCGAGATAAAATACATTTTAATATAAATTTTGTAGGTTTAAATAGGGAGTTAAGAATACTCAATTAAAAGCAAATTCACGCCCTAATCGTGGCAAACAACTAGCTCAAAACTAAAAAGAACTCTTCAGTAATATAAACAAAAGCGGAAAAAAGAATTACGCCGGATAAAAAGACCCAATTCATTTTTTCAATTATCTTCTGGTTTAAAAAGGACGCAGGCGTCTCTGAAAATTCCGATTTTAAACATCTTTCTCTTCATTCTTCCATTTGGTCAAAAAGCCGACTAATATAAATAATGTTAGTATTATTATCAAAATTATTATTTTTGTTGTTTTTTTTATCTCCCGAATTTCTTTCATCGACCTACGATATCTACACAACTATATATTTATACATATATGGATAGATATATGTATCGTTATCTATGCATGTATCTATCTACCGTATATACTAGCGCATGCTGCGCCTTTTGAAGACCTAATTTTGAAACTAATTTTAAGTGGGTCGTATTATACACGAGTTATAAAATTAGCGTAAATACTGTTAGTCATGACTATGCATTTGACCAAGCTATATATCACTTTACTGCACGTAATGCTGCCTACTGAAAAGGAGAGAAAGTAAATGACACGCAAACATCCGATTACAAAGTATTTGATACTGTGATCGAAATATATAGGTAAAAGAATGACCAGAGTGGCAGTATATGAGGTCCCTTCGCTAATTGTGAGGGAGCATCTGGCGGCATTCTTGATGTGATACGGCTCTATGGTCAATGTGACCTTAGAAAATGCACGCGGTGATATTGTGTTTGCTTAGCAAGCCTTCACCTCCATTCTTGATCTGCCTGAACGTCAAACGGTAGAAGCTACCGGTTATCGGGACCGGCAGGAATCCGCCATGCAGAAGAAGGCTTTCGGGGCACCGCTTCAACCCAAGGAAGAAAATTTTCTAGCAAAAACTTTCATTACTGCGACACCTGTAATCAGCTACCTGTCATTTTTCGGTGCGTCGAGTCGTTCTTGAAATACGATATTGTGCTTTTTCACCGGTCCATTACATAGAAATATAATGGTTAAAACAATAGATTTACCAAAGGACTTTCTTAATATCCTGTTCTTAAGCCTGGAAATAATTACCCATCTATCTACCTGAGCATTATGCGATTTTTGAAGACCTAATTTTCAAGCAAATTTTAAGGGGAGTTGCATTATACAAGAGTTATAAAATTAGCGTATGCACCGTTGGTCCTGGCTAGGCCGTTGCCCATTATAAATATAAATTTACTGTAGTCAAATTAGATTCAGAAGTGGTCTTCAAAGGTTACATGATACGCGTGTATATATGTTGTGACCAAGTAATAAGAAATAACAAACCAAGAGGTTGCAGATAAAGTGTGTATTGAACTGTAAATACAACAGAAGCGTGTTACACAACTTGGGAGTGTGTGTCGGTTGACGAGCGTTCAAACTATATCACTGTTCCCACCGACGCTTACTTTTCCTACTACTTTATAGTAAGTGGAAGAATCTATAATAGAATCATTAGAGGGAAGACACTGCAACAATATATATATATATGAAAGAAAGAGGATGTAGTGGTTCCAACGAGAGGAAAGTGTGTATATTAAAAAGAAGAGAAGAGAGGTGCCGCAAAAGTTTTTGGTTGTTATGTGGATTTTTTTTTTTTAAATATTATGCTTTATTTTCCATAATTTTACTACACGCGTTTCTGGTCTCGTGACCGTCTTCAGGTAAAAGGTGGACATTTACACATATTATTAAAAATAATTAATTTTTTCCTTATGCTTTTCAACGTTTAATATTCTCGATATGAGACATTCTCTGTTTTTGTGTTAGTAATCCGAATGTCTTTCTTCAATTGGCAGTGAAGAGTTCTGCGCGAAGAGTCATAAAACAATTAAAGTTGGTCCAAGAGAAATGATGAATTACTTATCGGCATTTTATCTTTTAAGGTTTTACTGAACCCTGTGTGTTCTTAGATCTGTTTTCCATTTTCGTGTGTTTCTGTCAGCATGCGTGTATATATGCGTGCGTATAGTCCTTCTCCATACATATACTGTCTTACTATGAGGAATTAGTAAAATATTTAAGTTATGAAAAACTTGGTAATCCGTATGGGTGCTAACAAGGAGGATGAAATATATATATAAAAGTGAGCATTGAAGTTAACACTCAGAGGCGACAAGTTGTTTCATGTTAGACGCAATCGTTAGGCAGCGTTGGAGTTTTCCTCGAATAATTATATATATGGGTCAGTGGTGCATTGTGTGTAATCCATTTTGGCTGTTGTGGATTACCCAAAATGCACCACTGACCCATATATATGTAAATAGTTGAGGATAAATCCAACACTCGAGTCCTGACAATTGCGTCTAACATGAAACAACCTGTCGCCTCTAAGTGTTGACTTCAATGTTCACTTTTATATTTATATTTACATGCTCTCTGTCTTTGATATTGAGCACCTTATCCCTAAATGTAGCACACCTTAAAACTATATTTCTTCATATATATATATATATATATATATATATATATATATATATATATATATATATATATGTAACCGTTGTGTGAATATGTGTATGTGTATATGGGTATATGTATGTGTGTATGTAGGTACACGGCGATGTGTATGTATATACGTGTATAAGTTATTGTGTATGTGTGTATTTGCATGCGTTTTGAACATAAAAATATAGGTACTCGCTAGATTAGATAATCATCATATTTATTGTTTATATTTGATTTGTAACCTGCAGTCGATATTATTTTTGTCAAATTTTCTCAATTACACAGCGTCCCTTGCAATTTTAATTTCACCCGCCCCATCTTTCTTCCCCACCACTTCTTTCCTTACCTCTCCCTCCTTCTTTAAGATTTGATCGGCCATGGTGTGTGTATGTCACCACGAAATCCAGGAATGCATATGATTACACAAAAAATGAATTGCTCACTTTATGTCTTGCACATTCGAAGATACATACATACATATATATATATATATATATATATATATATATATATATAGAGAGAGAGAGAGAGAGAGAGGGGAGGGAAAGATGTGTGTGTTTGTGTTACTGCAGTATATTCTGTTAGCAAACGAACTCTGAATTTATGCCCAACGTCTACTCTAGAAATTGTATCTCTTTCTCCTGGCTATTGATAGACATTTTATCGTCATAATTTTGTTATCGATTTATCATTAGGCATCAACGAACTACAAATCATTTAGATAAAGATCGTACATAAATGAATGTTATTTTCGTATTGCGAATTTACCTCACACTCTTTTTCACAATTTCGAAGCTGGCATCGACACTATTGTTATTTGCTTTCTGGAAAACAATTACGAAAATGTTGTTTTCATTAGTCTCTTACAAGGAGTGGGTGTTTCTCTGAAGAGCGAGGGTTAGACGCCATTTATAATTAACGTAGTCATTGTTTAAAAGTTGCCTCAGCCGAGCTTTGAATTACGAACTAGCATTTTATTTTTTTATAATGTATGTGAATGTTTCTTTAATTTCCAAGATTTTTACTAGAAAAACTATCTGATTGTATTGATCAAGTTCAAGACTACGGTAAGTCGTTATCTTACCCACATATCCGTATAAACTGTGCCTCTTACTCCGTAACACTCTACCTCGAGTGGCTCACGAGCCTTGTAAAGTTAATTTTCCCATTCTGATACTGACATCTTTGCCTCACCAAAATGGCTTCATATGACAGAGGAATGAATTTAATATAGAGCGGAAATAGTCATCGAAACCAAAAATAATATAATTTTAGATTCATCTTAAAGATGTGTGAAATCATTTCTGTGCAATATTATCCGATATAAAGCTTCACAGATAATTAAGTTTATAGACAAAAGTTATTTCTAGTAGATAGCCATATAGGAAATAGAAGTCTCTTTTTTATTTTACACAATGTCTATTACGTCTGTCAGCCAGCATGTAAAATTTATCGAATGCGTAGACCGATAGACGTAGCACACAGTGTTTAAAAAATGGGGCGTGTATTTCGAACACGGGTATGTAATAAAAATAACTTTTGAAGTAATATATATATATATATATATATATATATATATATATATATATATATATATATATATATATCCCTGACGATCAGCTTGGTATGTTTGTCTGACTTTCTGGGTTTGATTATATATATATATATATATATATATATATATATATATATATAATCACACACACACACACACATACATATATATATATATATATATATATATATATATATATATATATATATATATAATGTTTATAGAAAATATTGTCAGCTGATATTAACAAAGAGTTAAACTTAATTTGAAAATTATTGGATTTGTAAAACTAATTTGAGAATTTGAAAAATTAATTTCCTGTTGTTAATACATTTAAAATAATTAAATGAATGTTTTCATATTCTTTGTCAGTGATTCAGTCTCAAACACAGAAAATATATATCTATTTACATTATGTCTTTTCTTTCTTTCTTTCTTTCTTTCTTTCTTTCTAGCTACCCATCTAGCCATCTGAATCTTTTACACTTTATCTCTCCATATGTCTTTTCTATCTATCTATCTATCTATCTATCTATCTATCTATCTATCTATCTATCTATCTATTTCTTTATTCTAATTTACTATCTATTCAACTCTCCCTTCGTATTCCTATTACGATCTATCTATCTAGCTAGCTATCTCAGTCTTTCTTTCTTTCTTTCTTTCATATAATCAGATATTTCCTTTTATGTTTCCCTTTCTCTTTCCCTCTGATTCACTCTGTCTCATCATATTCGTCTCCGCTCTCTGTTCATCTGTCTAACTTTCTACGGTCGTATATATATATATATATATATATATATATATATATATATATATATATATATATATATATGAAAATGCGCATAGAAAGCACTCTCTAATAATTATTTTAAATACGTATAAACAAACACTGTTATAGTTAATAAATAACTGTTAAAGGTATGACGCGTTTTACCATAGTTATTATCTAAGTGGAGTAACTTTAATTTATATAATTGTAATTTTTGTAATTACAATTTAACTATTTTAAAATCATTGCTATTATAGACTTTTCTTTTCTTGTTATACTCATAACTAACCTTATTTAGTATTGGTTGTATTTTTCTTATATAGATGGCCTGAAGAAGTTGTTTTTGCTTTTTACTTTCATGGTGGAGTATACTTGTATTGTCAATTACCATATCTCTAAGTAAACTCCACCATGAAAACAAAAAACGAAAACTTCAAATTCTTGTCTCTATATAGTAACAAACTATCTGCCGTAATGTAATTATTGAACAACCGCGAAAAGAAACGATTCATTCTGCCATCTTTACATATTTTCTTTTCAGTCAGCAGAAAGAATAAATGTAGTCGACACAGAATAGGGTACATTTTGATGATATTTTGTGAAAAGACCTTTTCGTTTGTCACTCATCGCTGCAACGTAACGTATTATTGGTCCTGGTCTGGTATTTTGGCATCAGTCACTTTCTCAAAGTCATAATGTAGCTCCCCTGCGCCCTTTCTATAAATATTTTCATTCTTGTTGTTCTGATGTGCTTTTCTCTTTAGTATTTAGTCTTTACGACTTTAATCTCAGTACCAGATTGGTGACAAGGTCCCTTTTCCTCCTAAAATTGAAATGTCATGATGTAACCGTAAGTTCTATGTTGGTTGTTTCTTCTATAGCACTTCTTGCTTGTGGAACTCTCTTCCGGATCTTTCTTTCAAATCAACTTTGATCTTCAAAAATTCATATTTCATGTCAATTATTGTCTTCTGTCTGCTTTCAGTCGCAGTAACCCTCTGCGTTTTAGTGACGTTGTTGCCCTGTTTGGGATGAAAAGATAAAAAAGAAAACATTTTGTATAATTCATCATGTCACGAGAATTAAGTTTATGTTCATTGAAGTGTCAGTTTTGGTGGGTACAGACTATCTATCTATCTATCTATCTATATATATATATATATATATATATATATATATATATATATATATATATGCACGCACATTGAAAATAGGAAAAAATCAGAAATCATATCCTGGGACCGTTTCAAAATGTAACGTTAAATGGATAAACTTAGTTTCTTTCTGAGTTACCGTACTTTTATACTGTTAGATATTTTGTTAAATTTACTGATACCGCTAAACCGTTGACGCAAGAATATGATCAAGTCAACATTATTTTAAAAAATAATATTAATCACATTTTTGTCTGTATCAAGACTTTGAAAGAATGTAATCGTAATAATAAATAAACTATTTATTGCTAAATGCATATTCTAGCCAGGGGATTTTTTTAATGCACAGATAGATTTTGTCTTTCATGAAGGTAATGTGTGATCCAATGAAAACTTACAACAGAAGAAATTAAATGAATGCATGCACGCATGCGCACTCTCACAAATGAATCTTTACATCTTGGAGAAGGAACTCATTAATTTTTGGGACAAATCTGTGTCTGCTCAGCGATAATCTAATCTCGTCGATTAATCTCGCATTTCGTCTCTTTATTGATTGATTTTTTTTCTATTCATTTAAGTTGCGAACAGCACTTCATTCATTGCAGACAATCCTTCGGTTTCTGTCGATTTTAAATTATTTACGACGCGATTCCCTTGTAATTTGTAGTCGTATTTGGGTAATTACAGATTTAGGCAATAAATAAACGGATGTTTGTTCTGTATAATACCAATATATATATATATATATATATGATAATAAATGAAATCAAATGTCCACTTATCACATCCTTTGTCGATCTTTAGCGGGGATTACATTCTTACAGTCTTTATTTATGAACATTAATACTCAATCTCTTGATAATTGGACACTACAACTACAAAGATTGCTTGTTTTAAAACATTATCTTTCAGAGAACATCATTTTTGGCATATGTATATATATATATATATATATATATATATATATATATATATATAAGTGAACATTGAAGTCAACACTTAGAGGTGACAGTCTGTTTCATGCAAGACACAATCGTCAGGCCCATATTTAACAGTCTCCCAATGAGGAATGTATGTGGCATAAGGCAGAGTTTAACGTGGGTTTCTCCCAGCCCGTAGGCTCGGCCAAAAATATTCCCTTAGAACACGCATAATCGGGTTCGGGATCTGTCTATGTCGGGGTCTTCCGAAGAGCAAAATTTTGTCCGGGTTCCTCCCTGCCAAAGCAGAGAGTTCGACAGAAGTCGCACACAGAGACTGCGTGTCGACTGCCTCAAAGCAATCGTCAGGCCATGAGTGCTGTTATTTTTCTCGGCTATTTATATATACGGGTTAGTGTGGTGCATTGTGGGTAGTCTATTTTGGCGGTTATTTTGCCGGAAGTTGTTGATTTCTTTATTTATTTATTTGGGTTAAATTATTTTGCTTGTCATTATTTATTCTTACTATTTTTTAAAAAATAATTTTATTTCTTATCTTATATTTTTTATTTTTATTTTAATCGGTATTTTTATTAACGTAGTAAAAATCGTTTATATCGCTTATTTAATAGTTTTGTTTTCGTTTGTGAAGATAATGAAAGCTATTTATCAATTTTGGGGTTGATTGTTGTAGTTTATTCTAAATATTATTTTAGTGGGAGCAGTTTATAATTTGTTAATTACTTCATGTATTTATCTGGATTGATTATCTTTATTTGTCTTTTCTAACGGTTAATTTATTGGGATCGGTTTATTTATTTGGATGGATTTAGAATAATTTATTTTAATTCTTTATTATTATTTTTTATCATACATACACACACACATATACCTATCTATATATCGGTCGGAGCGATCCAGGTATCAGCAACGGTCCTTGTCATTGTCCATTTATTTATCTCACTCAGTTTGTATCTATCTATCTATCTATCTATCTATCTATCTATCTATTAGGTCCTTCCATAATTTCTGTCCGAATTTTGAATAAAGAAAACAAGTGACCAAATGTTACATTTAATTACAGATTCAATGAACAATGTATTTTCCCTGATTATCTATGACTTCCTTCCATCTATTAACAAGCTTACTAATTCCATTACTGTAAAATTCTTTTGGCTTTGATTTGAAGAACTCACAAATGTCAGTTTTAACCTTTTCCTGTGTTACAAAAGCTGTTTTTTCCAAATGATTCTGTAAGCTACGAAACAAATGGTAGTCTGAAGGAGCAAGATCGGGAGAATAAGGTGGATGAGGAATTTTCTCCCAACCAAGTTCTTCGATCTTTTGTGACGTGATTCTTGCTGAGTTGGGTCGCGCACTGTCCTGATGAAAAATCACCTCTTTTCGATTCACTTGAGCAGGTCTTTTTTCCTCAAAGCTTGGTTTAAACGCTCTAATTGCTAACAGTATATTTGAGCATTAATTGTTGCATTAGGTGGTAAGAATTAAAAGTGGATTATTCCTTGGCAATCCCGCCAGATTGAAGGAAGAACCTTTTGCCCATGAATTTCCCTTCTCGGATGTGGCTGGGGTCCTTCCCCTTTACCAAGCCACTGTCTACGACGCTTAATATTTCGATAAAAGATCCATTTTTCGTCGCCAGTCTATCCAAAAAAGGTGAAACAAGTTGGCGAGAATGGAGAGAAGAGCAGATGTCAACTCGGGATTTGAGGTTGTTTTCAGACAATTCATGAGGTACCCATTTTCCAAGTTTAGGAACTTTTCCAAGTTGTTGAAGATGACGATGAACAGTTGTATGGTTTGAATTGAAAACCACTGCCAATTCCTCAACAGATAAAGCAGGATTTCCTTCAAGGGCTGCTTCAAGAAGCTTTTCATCAAACTCAACTGGACGTCCGGTTCGATCTTCATCTTTAAGAGTGAAATCTCCACCTTTGAATTTTGCAAACCATCTTCTGCAAGTTCTTTCATTCACACATTCCTCTCCATAAACTGAGTGAATGTTTCTAGCCGCTTCGGTTGCTGAGTTTCCTTATTTGAACTCATAAAACATTATGTGCCTCAAATGATTCTTGGGTACTTCCATGTTAGCAGGGTTTTAATCAAACAAAATTTAATTTTATTGTTCTCTGAAATAAAATTTCATCAGTTTAAATGCATCTAAACATAAAAATAATGTTCAGCTTCCTTAGACATTATAAAATACTCTTTAAATTTCGTTCATTTTAACAAAAAGTTAAAATTCGGACAGAACTTATGGGATGATCTGATATCTATCTCAGTCGGCTCATAGTTATCAATCTATCTCATTTGGCTCATTATCTATCTATCTATCTATCTATCTATCTATCTATCTATCTATCTATCTATCTATCTATCTATCTCAGTCGGCTCATAGTTATCTATCTCAGTCGGTTCATATCTATCTATCTATCTATCTATCTATCTATCTATCTATATATATATATATATATATATATATCAATTTATCTAAGTCGGTTCATATCTATCTATCTATCTATCTATCTCGGTTGGTTCATCTCTAACAATCTATATCATTATGGCCGTATCTATCTTAGTCGATTCGTATCTATCTATCTATC
Organism: Acanthosepion lycidas; assembly: GCA_963932145.1. NCBI lineage: Eukaryota > Metazoa > Mollusca > Cephalopoda > Sepiida > Sepiidae > Acanthosepion > Acanthosepion lycidas. The sequence goes on along the minus strand of OZ010596.1, from coordinate 17,284,832 downwards.
TATCTATCTATCTATCTATCTATCTATCTATCTATCTATCTATCTAATTATCCCTTTTTAGTTCTACCTATCGATTTATGAAACGGGAGGGATTGAAAAAAAAATTAATTTTAAATACTTTGAAAATAGTTCAACTTTCGCCAAAGCGCCATAGGTATGATTTATATCTACTTAGAATTTGAAGAAAGCGAATTTTCTAAGAACGCAAACAACAGCGCCACAGGCTTTATCCATTCCTATCGATTCTTGATTTTTATTCTATAGAACCGTTGCTTCCTAAATCGTCTATTGTAGAAATAACGAAGTGTACAAAATTACGAAAGACAAAAAAATCCATTTAAATTTTTAGCGAAAACTTCATCGATTATCATCCAAGTGGAAAAAGAAACTGAGGGAGTTAGTCGGATAGAAATTACAGATCTCCTAGTTAAAAGGCTTCGGAATATTGAATTAGTTTTCCCATCTACAATTCGCAAAAGTAATCGTCATTATTTCTCTGCCACTTTATCCTGCCCGCGAGAAAAAAAAATCGTTCGGAATTATCTTTAAGTCGCACGTCAATTGAATTAAAATGTTTTATCGTTCATTCCTGAAAATAATTTATCTGATTCTATATATAATCTCCCAATTTTGGAGAATATATATAAACGTCTGTCAATTTATATGTTTGTGTGCCACTCGCTATCTATCTATCTATCTATCTATCTATCTATCTATCTATCTCAGTATATATTGGTTTGATTTGCTTTGTTTTACGGCATATCAACCTCAATTTAATGCCGAGAAGATTTTTATTGCTGCTAATAATTCATATCTATCTATCTATCTATCTATCTATCTATCTATCTATCTATCTATCTATCTATCTATCTATCTGAATCTCTTCCTTTCAATCTGTTCATATCTATCTATCTATCTATCTATCTATCTATCTATCTATCTATCTATCTATCTATCTATCTATCTATCTCAGTATATATTGGTTTGATTTGCTTTGTTTTACGGCATATCAACCTCAATTTAATGCCGAGAAGATTTTTATTGCTGCTAATAATTCATATCTATCTATCTATCTATCTATCTATCTATCTATCTATCTATCTATCTATCTGAATCTCTTCCTTTCAATCTATCTATCTATCTATCTATATATCTATCTATCTATCTATCTATCTATCTATCTATCTATCTATCTAAGATTTTTATTGCTGGTAATATGTTTTTTTTCCGAAAATGTATTGTTGGCAATATTTTTCCAAAAATGTATGGCTGATAATAATTTTTTTTCACAGAAAATGTATTGCTGGCAATATTTTTCTCCTTTAAAAACGTATTGTTGGTAATAATTTTTCCCAAATAACTGTTGCTGGCATTAACACCTATTTTTATACTTGCATAGGTATTTTTACCCCAATTAACTGGTTAACTATTTGCCCATAGCTGAACCCTAACAGGTGCTACCACCCCGGGTCAAGGGTCCACGTGGGAACACCAGCAATTAAGAAGTGATTCCACGCTTCTCAAAATCTCATGATTAGAGGCCTTGCTATTGGACGTAGTTTATTGTCTTACCCAGAACGAGTAGGTCTGGGTGTGGCGATTAACTTCTTATGGGCCGTGTATAGTGCGACTAATAATTGATCAGTTTTAAATAAGAACAAGACGAGATATATCTGGAAGCTGCTCCTGAAAATGACCTTCACTCAGTTGTTAACTGGGGCAAGAGATGGCTTGTAAATGTTAACGACTCCAAAAAGAAACTGATATTGTTTAATCATCATAGAAAAAAAAATAGATAGTGTTCCAATTATTTAGATTTCGGCATTAAATAACCCATAGTGGTGTTGATATGTTGCTAAACAATTCAACCAACGAAACAACCAAGATTAAAGAACTCTTTCATGGCATTAATCCATATAATATCCTACAATTTCTTAAAGAAACAAAACTGTATTCCAAAATATAGCTTCAATAATATAAAATGCACATATCACTGCCTCTTGTAATTATGTTCACAAAAATGTACAAAACCTGGATATTATCAACCATGTACTAAATTTTAAAGGCACAATAACATATATCATATTTTTATTATTCAAAGCACCATAGAAAATTAAATTTCAGCATTAAATGATCCATAAGGAATTTGATATGCCGTTAAACAAAAAAAACAAAAAAAAAAAACAACAAAAAACACAAAATTACGAAGGTCATTCAATAAATAAGGTGAATTTCTCTGTATAAGGACTACTAATACAGATAGAAACTTATTTTTTTAAATTTTTCATCGTAGTCTCCCATGATTGTCACACACTTTTCCCATCTGTGCACAGGCTTCCGTATTCCCTCATCGTAAAAATCTTTGGACTGATGTCTCAGCCAGTCGCTCACAACACTTTTGACTTCATCGTCACTTTTAAACTTCGTGCCTCTCGTGAACGCTTTCAAGGGACCAAACAGGTGAAAGTCTGAAGGGGCAAGCTTTAGGCTGTAAGGGCGATGAGGGAGCAGTTCCCAGCCCAGCTCGTTGATGGTCTGCACCGTTTGGGCTGCTGTGTGAGGCCTTGCGTTGTCATGATGAAAGATGACTCCTTCTGACTGATGACCCCTGCGTTTGTTCTTTATGTCTTTCTTGACCTGCCTCAGCAGTTCACAGTAGTTCTTCTGTCAGACTGAATGAGGTCATTGACTGATTCGATCACCTCAGGAGACCTCACTTCTGTAGGCCTCCCAGGCCTGTCTTCATCCTCAACACTGCTCCGTCCTCCTTTAAACAATTTAGCCCACTTGTAGACATTTTTTTTGCTGAAACATGTGGCACCATACTCAGTTGAAATTCTCCTATGAATTTCAACTGGTTTGCACCCTTCAGCAACCAAAAACTTGATAACTGTTCAATCCTGGAGCATGCTTCTTGTTCGGCCATCTTTGTTAATCGCCAAAACTCTCAAAGTTTTTTTTAATCTGCGAGAGAGTTTAAATCCATGTGAAAAAGAAGTAAAGAAAAAAGAAAAAAGTAAGCTTCTATCTGTATTAAAAGTCCTTATACCGAAAAATTCACCTTATTTATTGAATGACCCTTGTATTTTCAGGTCCAAAGAAACGTAAAAATTTACATTATAAAAATAATAAAAAACAAACAAACCAAAAGTCTGGTTCATATTTTATATAATTCCTTTTCCAATGTCTTATTTGAAGAAAAATATTCACTAATTAAAGTTTTAATCTTTAATAAATTACTTTTATTCAGTTATAAGATGGGGACAAAACACTGTGGAAGTATAGAAATACATTTTTATAGTAAACATTACCAGCAATAGATTTTATTAGTAAAAAAATAACAAAGTATCCAAGAAATTTAAATTACGGCATTAAATGACCCATAAGGTGTTGATATGTCGTTAAACAAACCAAGCCAAACCAAACCAAACCAAACCAAACCAAACCAAACCAAATCTTAAATATTTACATTTTGTCAATATATATGGTATAATTAATTTGTAGAAAGTATAAGAAAAAATAATTAAATCATTTTTTCCGGATGACACACTTTCTTAAGAGGTACGGTGGAGTAATGGATAGCGGCTCGGATTGAGGAATCGCAGAGCCGAGTTCGAATTCCAGTTTAATCCATTACATTTACTTTCGTGCTAATACCCTTGGGAAAGGTATGAATTCCCTTCTTCTCCTTCAGCTATGGGTAAATAGCATGACAGACCAGGTTCTATAGCCTTGAATGGCAACCTATTGCGTGAAAAAATCTGCCTCGTCAGTTATGTATCGAAAGATACATGATCGCCTAAGCGGGTGTAGTCACTCATGGGGGTGACAGGTTATTCCATTACATCAAAGTCTTACTAACGCCTAGCTTGAAGGAGGGGAGGTGGATTCATCCTTTTCCCAAACGAACCCGATTGGAATTGGAACTCAGCTACCTTTCATTAAACTGATGAACGAATCAACAAAATTAGAAATTCCGTGTTTGTATCTCTGATTATGTATCGTGTTAAATTGGCTAGAATATCTAACCAATTTTACATTTTGGGTGAATGAACTGAAAATATTGTAAATATTTTATTTTCTCACATTTTTTTCTTTTCGTAAAGCAGTTTTTCCTATTTTAAAGACCTTTAAGTAAATATTAAAAGAAGAAGAAAAAAAAAAGAATAGATCTGAAACGTTATCTCGCCTGCCAAAACTCATTAAAAAAGAATCATTTCTAATGGAATGATTTCTTCTACCAAAGAGTGGAATAACGCCAACGTAAAAATTCTAGACCTAAATTTCTGTTGCGTTTCAATCTTTATAAGAGAATGAAATAAACACACACACACACAAAAAAAATCTTTGATCTTTGAAGAAGCAACAAAAAATGCTGAAAATTATGCGAAAAAGGAAAATGTTTTGTAACTAAAAACAGTCTGGAAATGTTGAAAATCATTTTGTTTTTCTATTTGAAAACCATATATTCCTTGGCAAGAAAATGGAATAATATTTGGTTTATATGTCGCATTTCGGAGCCTGATCTTAAAAAGAGATTAGAACCTTATCATTGAAATATATTTACAGATATTAAAAAAAAAAGGTTAGAAAATAAATACCTCGCATCAAATTTTATTAAAGCAGAGCTGGAAAAGTGGAAATAACTATCAATTTCTATAGCCAGTGGTATCATAAGTAGGATTTAGTATATATGTATACCAAAGCTTCAAGTCTTTCCGCTGACTCGCGTGAATCAGAAAATAAAAAGAATTTAGAAAAACCGTCGAATTTTATTACAGTAAGACAGAAAAATACATAAAAAATACGTTCTTTCTGAGAATTACATCTCGTGTGACTCAGAAAACACTTAAATCGAGTTTAATTATGGAAATGCAGTAAAATGAATTATTTAGCAAATTGGGATGACCAAGAACGCATTCCAAAACCTGGACAGACAGGAGGATTTCTTTGGTAACAAAGAGAAGAGTACTGAACTGCTACGTGATATCTGTCCTCCTTTACGGCAGCGAATGTTGGACGGTCTGCTTAAAGAAGAGACTTGAGGCGACGGTGATGTTGTTCTACCGAAGAATGATAAGGATATCATGGACTGAGGGTGTGATCAACGATGAGGTCTTGGATAGGATGCAAACAGGGAGGAAGCTTATACTTATCATCAGGAAGAGGTAGCTGAAATTCTGGGACACATAATAAGGAAAGAGGGCGTGGAAAATTTAATACTCACAAGTCGAATAGAGGGAAAGAGAGACAAGGGAAAGCAACGCATGACATATGTCGTCTGGTGGAGGTGGCAGAGGGACGAAACTTATTGAGAGCTACAAAGAATAGGAGGAAGTGGAGAGTCATGATCGTCGACGTCCTGAAGGGACAAGGCTCATAAAAAGAAAAAAAAATACAAGACTTTCATTCCTTCTGTATATTTCGTCGAGAGTAAATCATCCGTTACAAACAGATTACTGAATTATAAAAAAAAATCATGATTAACAATAATGTAAGAGCTATTTACTAATCGTAGCTTAGAACATCTAGTGAGAATCGAACTCACGACTGGAGTCGTTGATCTAGCGAGATAAGCTTGCTAGCCATTACACCAAGTCAAAGTGGTCAAAGAGCTTGGCGTAGAGTAACTTAGATGTGGCACAAAGCCGGAAGTATGGAGCATCCAGTGAGTTCTGATCTCACCACTCAGTCAAAAGCGGTCTATTGAGGCAAGTTTGCTAGCTATTATACCACGTCGAACTGCCCCAACCAATTAACTAAGTTTAGATGTGCCACACGGACGAATGTATAGAGCGTCTAGTGGATAACAAACACACTACATAATTGAAAGCGGTCTATCGATGCAAGCTTGCTAACCATTATACCACGATGGAGTTGACCAGTTGACAATAATGTAATGCTGGAAGTAAATGGAAAAAATGTTGCTTACTCAGCGAAGAAGATTAAGAGAGCGTTGGAATTTCTATAATAAAGGACAACTCAAATAATTTTAGAATACACTATTTACATTATTCGGACTATTGTCCCCATCTTTGTCGCCATGTTTATCACAAAGTTTCGGCCTTTTGTACGTTCCGGCCTTCTTCAGGTGGTTGGAATGTCGAACTGAACCCTTTTCGCTCACTGGGGTAGACTGCTCTAGTTTCACGTTCCATGTCTAATGAATGTTAGTCATATCTCCTGTTAATTCCCCTCTCAAAGTTCCCTCACACTCTTTGGGTCCTGTCACTGGATCTAACTAACGCCTTTATCCACTGTGCCTTGAGGACATCTGTGTATGAATTTCTGGGTATTATAAACCTAATATCTTCCGCAACCCCCTTTTTTTTTACCTCTGCTCATATTGAAATTTTTGCTGTTATCATTGCGTGTTAGTAGCAGGGCTAGTCTAGGAGAAGGAAAAATCTGAATTAAAAACCACCCTGAAGTGGGCGCCATCAGGCTCTCTAGCTCTAATGTCATACGGAGAGAATCATATGACACATAGCAATATAATTGTTATGGTAATTTTACCACGCACGCACGAAGTCTTCCAGCTATAAATAGAAGCAGGTACTGCCTTTTGGAGAGAGGGAAGTTTCCAGCAGTTAGCTCTGACAGTCGAACTGAATATTCTTGCTGTAATACTCTCATTTTTATGTTTGTATTACTGTTTCAATTATTAGGTTGGTGCAGAAATAATGGCGTAATAATGTCGTCCTTTGACGTATTTTTTAACGTCGAAAAACGACATTATTACGTGATTATTTTTGCACCAACCTAATAGTATATTTGTTTAAATCAATTCCTCTCTTGTGTCTTTATTTCTGTCCCTAACAAGGCGACAGCAATAACAAACGTGGGTCACTTGTCAACAAATAAGAGCAGTTTATCCGCTTGCACTTCTCGTTCGTGGAACTCACTTCCAGCTTCCTATTTTCCAGTCAAGTTTGATCTTCAAAAATTTCAATGCAATATCATTCGTTATCTTTTGTCTTTTTAATTCTTGCTGTTTTGTTGTTCTCTCTCCTTAATGTTTCTTTCCCTCTTATTCTTTGACACTCAGTAACCCCTTGCGGCTTAGTGGCATTATTGCCTTGCCAAACTCATATATGCTTAAAAATTACTTGCAAAGTTTCGCAGGATTGTTTCTTGAATCAGCTTGATGGTGTAATGAGTTCGATTCTCAGTTGAACGTTCCTCTACCGTAGCCTTGTGTGAATCTCATTTGGTAATAAATACGTCAGGTACCTGTCGTCTCTTGGAAGAATACGTTTCTCCAGTCGGTGCGATTTTCTCTAAGTGTCTCTCTAATGCTGTCTAATTTTAACCGAGCTGAATTAATAACGTCCATGGTCAGGCAAAAAGGTTAGAAGTAAAACACTAAGACAGAATTGTTGACTGGAACCCTTCCTAAGTGTAACAAGTTCAAACCTCATCGAGTACCTAATTACCATGGTTCCCTGGAACTAGGTTATTCAGCAACAGATGATTTATGCAAGTCAAGCAATTCTTAACATGTCACCTATTGTTATTTTCTGCCTTTTAGCAATAATGTATTTAATTCTGGGATGGTTTAGCGGCCATTGTGTGTGTTACTATGAGCCATCTTAGTGATGTGCTGGCTGAGTTTTGAAGCAATAGTCAGGAAAATAAATGAGTACATTATATAGTGAATGAAATAACAGAACGAAATGCATTATCTGTAACATAAATGGCAACCTTCCCTAACGTTTATATAATTACAAGTTAATTTTAGTACGTGAAGATTTCAATGGACAATGTTTAAGCTATGAATGTCTCAGAAGCCAGGAATTGAACGATTTTTGCCGCATTATTCTTGCTCAATTACAGTTTTATCTCACTGGAATTGATTGACAGACAGGAAGTGGAATAATTCAAATTTATCAAGTCTAATGAAAATTCATTCAATCAGACTCAAACGCAGTTCAGCAAGAAAAGAATTCAAGTCAAACGTTGAAAACCTGTTGTATTAAAGTCGATAACAGGAAACGCAGTCTATTTGAAGAAATTTGATTCGTAGTTAAAATAGTCTCCAGTAGAACTAAAGGTCACGGTTCAAAACCCAGGCATTTTGATGCTGTTTATGAAAACTTATTATCAACTTGATTGCCAGTTGTGACATAGAACGTCACTGTTAATGGCCAGTCGTCATGAAGGATTCTGTTAATGGCCAGTCCTCATGAAGATCACCGTTAATGGCCAATCATCTGCATCCCATGTGATCAATGTAGACGTTCCTCAAACTCTTCTCCTTGGCCATACTATTTTTCTACCTTATATTAACGATCAGACTAAGAATATTCTCAGACAATTAGTAAATATATTTGCAGATAATACCAAGCTTTGACTACATGTCTAAAAACCTAGCTGACCAGAACTTGTCAGCTGACCTCTCATTTAACCTCGCTCACACAAGGGTGGACACTTGATTGCAACATTCAATAAATAAGTATTCCTCATTACAAAGCAGCCACTATTTTTCCAGTCATGATGTACGGCTGTATTCATAGTCATGCTCCTAGCACTGAACCATCTCACTGCAGACATTATGTGGAATTCGTATAAACGAAACATCGCAAAAGATGCTGGAAAAATGGTCAATTCCTTGTACCGCTCCAGAAAGTGCCCGACTATTTCTGTCATACTCTATCTTTCCAAGAATCAGACCTAGCCAAACATGGATCGTTGGTGCCATATCTGACAGGACAATCATTTTCTAGCCTTGATAAAAATTCAAAAGCCTTCACGCGCCCGTATGGACGATAAACAATTACCCGCCTTAAAACCCATAGATGAAACGGTTGCTAGCCTCTCCCCACCCTATCTCTCTTTTCAGGGCAGGGTTTTAGACGAGTAACAATCCTTTATTCTACCTGTTCAGACCTTCACGCCTCGGACTAGCCATGGCAAATACACATAACACTATTTTTAAGGAGGGAATTCCCGTTAGATAGCTTCTTCCCACCCAAAAGATGTTACGTTCTGGCGTAGGATCGCGAGTGGATGCTTTCCTGATGCCTACTATTTTAAAATTTTCGAATCTAGAATCAACTGTTATCTTTCGTACATATGCTCATAATATGAATATTTCACTCGCTCCATTTACGCGCTTTCAAAAGCCTCATTCATTAAGCCTCTACCTTGATTGGTTCTTCTGCCTTGAATCGGTTGAACTATAGTGTTGTAATGACCTGTGTAAAGAATCCAGGATCTTTCGACTTTACATGACTTAACGTAGGAAATATCCGTCTCGTTAAAATTGTTAGAAAAATTAATTGTTCCAAAAGAATTATTCGAAAAACATTTATTGGAATTGTAAATTGATTGAATGAAAATTAATCAAAAGGAAATTATATTCAATGATAATTGAGAGAGTGATAGAAAGAGCGACAGAGAGAGAGAGAGAAAGAGAGGAAAGTAAGGAACAATGAGAAAGGAAAACTGATAGATAGATAGATAGATACTGAGAGAGAGAGAGAGAGAGAGCGAGAGAGAGGGTGAGAAAGGGAATATACAAGGAGGAGAGAAAGATAGAGAGGGAAGGAAGGCACGAGATGAAATGAAAACTGATAGATAGATAAAGATAGAGAGAGAGAGAGAATGTATATGGAGTAGAGAAAGATAGAAGGCAAGTTAAGGAAGGCACAAGATGAACGGAAAAGAGGGAGTCATAGATTGTTTGAAAGACAGAATTATATGTGCATGAGAGAGAGAAAGAGAGAGAGGGAAGAAACACGATGAAAGGAAAACTGATAGATAAATAGATCGATAAATAGATTATTTGGGAGAGATTATGTATATGCCTGCCAGAGAGAAAGAAAATGAGAGAGAGAGAGAGAGAGAGAGAGAGCGAGAGAGAAAAGGAAAGACAAAGAAATGCAAATTGATAGATAACATTCGTTATAGTACACATCGCATTTTACATAGAATATTTTTTACGTAGCGCGAAAATTGTTCGAAAACAATTATTTGAAAAACATTTATTCGTATTATAAATTGTGTGAATGAAAATTAATCGAAAGGCCAATTATTCTAAATGATAATTATTTGAAATACCTATGTTTGAAATACGTATCTAGTCTTGCTTTGAGAGTGTCAATGCCGATTTAGCTAGAAGTAATAACGTCCTTGTAGGATCGCGTAGAGCGATTTTTGCAAGAAGTTTCATCCCATCATCCCACAATGTGGAAATTCTTAGACGCTTTTAAAAGAGAACAGGACTTGCATGAAATTCATATTGCAAAATTAAGAGCAGGTTGCTAAAATCTCAAGAGTACCAAGAAATACCACGACGTAAACGGAAAACTTAAAAAAGATTAGTGGCATCTTTTAACGAGTACTCATTTGTAGTTGACTATTTGCGTACAGTATCTTATGACTTCTGTTTATAAATATTTTTTCTTACTAAATTGTTTTATTGACAATATTTGTATTTCGAATAATTATCATTTGTGTATTTCCTCTTTTAATTTTTCCGTTTTTATTGCAATAAAGAATTTTGGATTTCGAATAAGTTTTTTTGTATCTTCTTATATGTACCTATATTTTAATTAAAAAGTACGCAAATTAGAACTTAATTTTGAATGAGACTAAAATTTGAAGTACAAATTACATCATTTTATATAAGTTATTACATTCGATTAATGCGTTTTCGATTATCGCGTATCACATTAGCTGCACTAATCGAAGGATTACTGTACAAAAAAAGAAAAGAAGAAAAAAGAACGTATAAATAAAAAGAGAAGGTAAGAAAAATAAAAGAGAAGGAGACGAAATAGAAAAGAAAGGAAGTAGAAGAGAACGGAAGAGAAAGGAAGTAGAAGATAAAAGAGGAAAAAATGGGAGAAAATAAATGAATTTAATTAGAATTGTTTTACGACTTACCAACCCTTTGTGTGCTATTTAAAGCTGAAACATTTACATGCTAAGAATGATTCTGTTATTTTACTAATGAAAATTGGATTAATAATTTTTGGTGGGTATGACAATGATTTTCCCAGATACAATTATCAATATTTTACCCAGAGTTCCAAGAAATTCATATTTACAAAGTAAGAGCAGGTTGCCAAAATCTCAAGAGCGACAAGAAATAACGCGACGTAAATGGAAAACTTAAAAAAAATTGACATTTTCGTCTTTGATCAGGAGGTTTTATTTCCTAATAATTTCTTCTATCTAGAAAGCAAAGGAAATGTCTATTATTCCTTTCAAGCTTTGCTTTTTGTGATCTGGTCACCGGTGTTTTGAAACTAACCTATTTTCCATTACATTCCAGACAGATTCAGCGCTGAGTTGCTGAAGGAGAATTTTTTAGAACTTTCTAGAAGTTTCAAGAATTTTCGAGAAGTTTTCAAAATTTTCAAGAATTTCTCGAACGTTCTGGCAACATAGATGGCAGTATGAATACAGGGAACGTAAGCAGAAGAGTTCAGTTTACTTCGAGCTGTCCAACTGCAGGCAAGTCATCGATGATAGATGCTTTCGTCAAAGATGGCATCAAGAGGTTGAAAGAATCCGGCAGGTGAATTTTGCTATGACTGTGGAGAATTTATCAAGACAAGACACGAAAAAGCACTCTGTGACATCTGCTAACATGTCCAGGGCCTACAATTGTCCGGATTCGATTACTCAAGTATGAACGTGTTAGTACAAATAACTCAGAGACGGGCTAAAAAAAAAAAAAAAAAATAAACATATAGATAGATAGATAGATAGATAGATATGGAGGGAGAGAGAGAGAAATAATGAAGTCTGGATAGATGTCAGTAACACGTGAAAACTGTATGAAAGAAAGGAGAAGAGAGATAGAGAGAAAGGGAGGGAGAGTCAGTTAAACATAGAAAGTAAGGCAAGGTGATAGATAGATACTAAAGAAGATATATATATATATATATATATATATATATATATATATATAGATAGATAGATAGATAGATAGATAGATAGATAGATAGATATGAGGCGACACAGAGGTATAGACAGATGTGGATAGATTAAGGTAGATAGATATAAACTGACGGAGACAGATGGTCAGATAGATAGATAGATAGATAGATAGATAGATAGATATGAAATAAATTGAGAAAGTATGAACACACTTAGATGTGTAGGAATGGACTAAGATAGATCTAAAAGGAAATACATAGATAGATCTAAAAAGAAAGCCATAGATAGATAGATAGATAGATATGAAATAAACTGAGAAAGCTATGAACAAACTTAGATAAATAGGAATAGACTAAGATAGATAGATAGATCTAAAAGGAAAGACATAGATAGATATATGGATGGGGCAACTCGAGGCGGTGTAATGGTTAGTAAGCTTGTCTCGCTAGAACAATTACAACTGAGTAGTGAGTTCGTTCCTCACTCGGTGCCTCCTACTTTCTGCCTTGTATCACATCTAAGCTACGCTAGGAAAACCTCTATATAGATAGATGGATAGATAGATCTAAAAAGAAAGGGATAGATAGATAGATAGATATCAAATGAGACAGAGCCGAACAAAGTGAAATAAATAGTAACTGCCTTCATCTTACATAGAGGAGAGCCACATCCTCACCCTTCGCATCGCGAGTAACGTCTTCTGTCTCGCTTCGGCGTTCATAGTCCACTTTTGAGACCACCTTTTAATTTTATCGATACCAGGAATATATGACATATAAACTGTACCCTTCATCATATTTACAGGACCTATACGCCCTAGAGCTCTCCTCTGTACCACACCATGTGCTTCCTCAGTCCAGATGATGATCTGCAAACCCTATGACAAACGACACACTTATTGACGACAGGAAGATGAGGCAGGTTGACATAGTCGAATTGCATGTGGCTGTTATGATGATCTGTCAGTTAGTTTGCATAACCCACCTTCGAGAACAGCATGCACTCACACACGCATCACATTTCCAAGACTGAATATTGGTTGGAAAATGAGTGCGTGCCTTTTCAGTTATCAGTTATCTGGATACATGGCACAGTGAATAAAGGCGTTGCTTAGATCCAGTGACAGGACCCAAAGAGTGTGAGTTCAATACGCGATTAAGGCAGTGGAGAACTTGGAGAGGGGAACTAACGGGAGATAACTGATAACTGACATCCATTAAAACATTGCATGTGGAACTAGAACAGTCTAACCCAGTGAGCGAAATAAAGGGTTCAGTTCGACATTCCAACCACCTGAAGAAGACCGGAGTGTACAACGGCTGAAACGTTGTAATAAATAATGCGACAAACATGAGGACAATAGGCCGAATAATGTAAATAGAATGAAATGGATAGACAGATTGCTATGAACACGTTAAAGCATATAAAGAGATAGATAAATAAAAACAAATTAAGATTGCTATATATATATATATATATATAAAGAGAGAGAGAGAGAGAGAGAGAGAGACAGACATTATTAGAATTGGTGTAATGGTCAGCAAGCTTGTCTCGCCAGAACAACCACGCCTGAAAAGTGAATTGGATCCTCACCGAGTGCCCTATGCTTTCAGCCTTGTGCCACATCTAAACTACGCTTATAAAACCACCTTTTGGGCACTTCGACGTGATGTAAATGTTAGCAGTCTTGCTTCGTTAGATCAGTTACGACTGAATAGTGAGTTCGATCCTCACTAGGCGCCCCATATTTTCGGCCTTGTGCCACATCCAAGCTACGCTTAGAAAGCCACCTTTTGGGCACCTCAACTTGGTGTCGTGGTTACCAAGCTTGTCTCGCTAGAACAGTTTCGACACAGTAGTGAGTTCGATCCTCACTAGGTGTCTTATTCATTCGGTCTTTTGACCCTTCTATGCTACGCTTGCGAAAGCGCCATAGATAAATAGATAGATAGACTGACCGTTGAAATCAAAGTGAGGAATTTAAAAAAAAAATTAAATCTATTTGAACGCCCATTTCATTTTTTGGGAGGAGGGGTCGCCCCCAGCTTTCTTTGTTTTCTCGCGGGAATTAAAAATCCTCCCGTTCCCAACAATGCCCCACTTAGTGTTGATGTTTTCTTCGTTCTCCAGCGAAACAGCTCTCATCTGCGATTTGCGATTTCCCGCGTAATTGCTTTTAATGAAATTGATTACATTCCCATGCTTCTCACGGAAGACGAGCGCTGAAAGTGTGTTGAAAACATTATATTACCTTACGCTATATTACATTACTATGTATTATGTTCAATTTGCCCCGTGTTTATCAGGTTCTCTTTCTTTCTGCTTTCATCTTTCTACCTTTCTTGGTCTCTTTCAGATACATCTTCAGAAAGACATTCATTTAGAATATTTTATTTGTATTTAAAATATATTTTTTATATTTTTATTATATTTTATTTGTATTTGTATTTGTATTTTATTTGTATTTTATTTTATTTTATTTTTAGTTTCAACACAAACTCTGTTTATCATATCCATTCAGATGCACTGAATTGACGATCATTATGATATAAAAAAATTCAATATATAATGTGCTATTTTTGCTCGAATTTCAAAGACGACATGTTGCTACTAGAAAAATTATTCTTCCAAACAATTTCTTTTATGTCCTCACAGAATTTCGGTCGCTGCACTCTCTGGCCTTCTTCTTCTGAATTTAGATGCCTTGTTTCTGTTATGCAAGGATTATTCCAACGATTTTCTTTTTCTTTGTTGCCTTTCTCATATTTTTTCGGTCGTTGAACTCTCCCGCCTTTTTTATGTATATCTTTCGATGACAAGATGTTGTTGCTAGCATACGATTATTTTTTAAGCTAGTTTCAATGTCTTAGTTGTTTTTCTCACAAATTCTCGGCCGCTGTCTAAATTTTAATGCTAGACATTAATTGTCGGATCGTTACGGACACATTCGGAAAACCGTAATTAGAAATTGACACGGATTTGGCAAACATTCCTATACAGATGGGGTGACCTAAACCTCGGCTTATTCATCACGACATCAATCAGTTTCAAGTGAGCACAAAGCGTAGTGGAGAGAACAGGACATTATCTTATGATGGAAATGATTATCGACAACCACTGGACGAAACATTAGCTTCAGCAGCAACTCTTTGAACAGAGAAGGGTATTAATTAATTAGTAGAGTGATAATAACGCAGATGAGGACAATAGTTCGAGTGTAAATAATGTAAGTAAATATGACGGATGTTTCTAAAATTTGAGATCATTTTGTATCGTTGTGCCTTGGGTCAGCAGCTCGTTAGGATTTAGACGCAGAAAAATGACGTGATAGAGAAAGTGACACCATTGTCGAAC
This sequence comes from Acanthosepion lycidas, assembly GCA_963932145.1. NCBI lineage: Eukaryota > Metazoa > Mollusca > Cephalopoda > Sepiida > Sepiidae > Acanthosepion > Acanthosepion lycidas. Next base: position 17,269,586 of record OZ010596.1, on the reverse strand, counting down.
AATCATGGACGATGAAAAACAGTTCACGCGATATGGTTTATAGGGCTTCGACATAAAAGACCGGACGGATGCTACTAGACTTTGGAAATGGAGAAATCGAAGAGCAGTAATTGGGCTCTCTACTTGTAACGGTGTGAACTGAAAAGCTGGCGAAACGGTTCCTCTTTCACACATCTTGAACATTCCTCGTGGAAGCTTGACTATGATAAGTCATAAACCACGGCTCCGGACGAAAATATTTGAGATAAGACTGATTGGAGATAGATAAGAGTTCCGCCTCCATGTACTTCTATCTTTCGAAATTAAAAGTTCATTCTTCCAATCATATCTCATTCAGTTAGCAACATTTTATATGACTTCATTTTCTAGTGCATAGAAGATTCACTATTTCCACATGCCAGCTTCCACTGCCTGCGCTGTTTTGTAGTAAATAAATAATGTTTTGTGCATATAATCTTGTTTATAAACAAGTCTTTTTCATGGGATTTTTTATTGTCATTATTTTAAGTGATTCAACTATTGTTCGTCGGTTTATATCCGAAGGCGTCACTTAGTTCATAGCTGTGCTAATATAACAACAGAAATCTGTCATTTTGCAGAGTGCAGATTGTACACGTCTCTTTTTGTCTTTCTCTCATTGTCTCGCTAAGTACGTTCTTAACGTTTTCTGTGAGACGTCTTTATCTCGAGTAGATTGAACTAGACTTTGAGTTTTGACGAAAACATTTTGAAGCTTTATTTCTATAAAGGCGTAAGTTTTGGCAACTAATTAGGACTTCGTTCTGATTTATACAACACAGAGCCGAGTTCGAATGGAAGTCGAGCTCGTTACATTGCCTTACGCGTAAATATCGTCTCTTCTCCCTCAGCTATAGGTTAAATAGTTGAATTTGTAAAAGAAAGTGATTGTTCCAAAATATTGCTAATACATTCGCAAAAAAAATAAAAATAAAAAAAATACGGCTTATACTCAAGTATAGTTCGACTTTTTATGAACAGATTTTTTACGCACCCCCTCCTTAAAAAATAGGGGGTCGCACTATAAACAGGTAATTTTCTCGAAGATGTTAAAAATCATACATTTGCCTAAACGTTCGGCCATATAGGACCTAGGGTGAAACAAAACGAATCTTTCTGAGAAGATTTTTCGAATATTCAGGCCGGTAGATGAAGTTTGATAACAAAAAAATAGTTTAATTAAAAAATAGAGCTTCTACTCGAATAGGAATAGCCATAACAAATAGAGTTTAAGCAAAATAATTTTAAAATATGTCGGATTTAATCCATTTCCTAATTATATATATATATATATATATATATATATATATATATATATATATATATATATATATATATATATATATATATATATATATATATATGATAAAAATATTGTTTTGTGGTATACTATATTTACGTATAAAAGTGCTCAGTATCAGAGAGTGTGAGCATAAAAGTGGACATTGAGGCCAATAACGGGCGGCGAAAATTCTGTTTTATGTTTAAAAGCAATCTTTAAGCCATGGCCTGAATATTGCGTCTAAATATGAAACATATATATATATATATATATATATATATATATATATATATATATATTACTGTATTTTTACCACTCGGTGTTGATTTCAGTGTCCACTATATATATATATATATATATATATATATATATATATATATATATATATATATATATACGCACGTGCTAACACACGTTGTATGTTAAAAAGAATATATATATATATATATATATATATATATATATATATATATATATATATATTAGTGTATTTTTACCACTTGGTGTTGATTTCAGTGTCCACTATATATATATATATATATATATATATATATATATATTGGGGGTTGGATAGATGTGAGTTTGTGACCCTGGGTTTCACGCTTTAGCGATCGTCGACGATCGCTAAAGCGTGAAACACAGGGTCACAAGCTCACATCTATCGAAGCATATATGTTAGCTCTATCTCTGATATTGAGCGCTTTCTAATAAGTACCGCGCATATAATATATAAATAATTATATATATATATATATATATATATATATATATATATATATATATATATATATATTTATATACACACACTTTTCACACACACACACACACACACACACACACACACATACATATATATATATATATATATATATAACAGAATTAATGGATTATTTTATTTCACTCTGTCATTATTCTTACTTCAAAATTATAGTGGATACTTAGTATTTGAACAAGACACGCCTTTTTTATTTAACGTCTAACGATCTGTGCATTTTTACTAGGATTTCTTTAATGCACAGGCCGATGTGTGTGTGTGTGTGCGCGCGCATGTGTGTGTGTGTATGTGTGTGTCTTTGAGATCAATTCTTCTGTCGTCTCTCTCTCTCTCTTTATATATTAGGAGTTATTTTCTCACTGCGGGGGAGGGGGAATGATGCATTTTCCAAGGTCTATTAGATTTGGGTGACAATGAATCTAACCAAGCATCGCTGTTCCATGAAGTGTTGACAGTGGAAGAAAATTACAGATTTTTTTTCTCTGATGAAGGCGACAGAGCTTCGTCAGCAATTATTTCTCTGATGTGAAATCAGTCGAGTTTCGATCCAGGCTTGAAGCAGTCGGACGTCTAGACACACTGAGGAGCTGTGACACAGCGAAACAGACTGTATGTGGATGATTATATATATATATATATATATATATATATATATATATATATATATATATATATATATATTCCCGGTATAGTGCGAATTTTTAGGATCAGTTTTTTTCTACAAGATATGGGGGCGGACTATATGAAGGGATTAAGAATTACATATTTTTAGTGAGTGGTTGAAATAAACACAGGTACTTTTTTTCTAGAATGATTAAATTTCATGCATTTTCGGTGACCATAATCTACCAGGTGATACGAGATTCTCATGGTACCTGTGACTGATCCTAAAGGTATAGATCCCTCATAGCATCCTTAAAAGGTTTGTTTAGGCAGACATCAATTGGTCGCACGACACTGGCACGAACAGAAACAAAAGTACGGTATCTCAATCTTTGTATCAGATATTTTACAGTAAGGTTTTTTTTGTACCCTTTTCAGGTAGCTATGCACAAAACAAAAAATGAAGACCATTCATTTGTTATAAAATATATACAGAATAATGTCATGTACTCCAATCATTCACTACGGTAGGCCCACCAGTAAAAAAAGAAATACCTCTTATATTGTACAATATATGTTCCAAGTTTGGTCAAAATCGTTTGGATGGATCTCGAGTGAAAAAAGATCACACAGACATACAGACATCATATGTTTTTTATATATAGATGTACAAAATATTTATATTACGGCATTAAATAGAGGTTGATATATCGCTAAAAAATCAATCAACTAACTACCCGCATCGAGAATTACTGGAATAAACGTGAAATAGAGATGATAGGTCATTTCGAAACTTTAGAAAATATCTAAATACCAACCTTGATTAGCATTGTATTTATTATTTGATAGAAAATAATTATTTTCTTTTTCCCTTACATCTTTTCTTTTTCCTTTTCACTGACTAAAATTAATTACACTGAGTCGATGTTAATTATTTTATTTTTCATGCAATTAATTAAAGTAATTAACTGTTTAAATTCCTTCACGTCGGCTAATTTACATGACACTAATTGCACCAGCTATTTTTTTTTTTTTTACTTCTGGTCACTAAAAAAAGAACAGAATGCAGCTTTTATTTAATGGAATTACAAATTATTTTGATATAGGACGCCTGCTGCAGAGTTATAGCTATTTTTTTCTCTCATTGGACACTGCTAGTGCGTTTCGTTTGTTCTGGTTTGTCTTACAACATATCAACCTCAATGGGTTATTGTTATGGTCCAAGGTTAGGACCAAGGAAGAACAACACGAACACAAGCGTAGAAATAACGAAGGTATATAACACGAAATAATAATACAAGAGGTAGAAGGTGTTAGTATGACTGTCAGTCTGGTTTGGAGTGAACTACTATCGGCTCGACTCGATTCGATATTTACTTCCCCCCCCCACGAGGGAAGGATGCGGCACAAGCCCAAGTTTTCCGTGGGTTTTCCGAGCCCGTAGGCTCGGCCAAAAAATGCCCGTAGAAACTGTAAAAATAGAATCGAGTTGGTCAACCACCCCCAACGAGACTCTGCCCTTCGACGGAACCTCGTCCGCGTTCCTCTCTTCTCAGAAGCAGAGAGTTCAATCGTCAAGCCGAGAAGCTCGGCTCGATTCGGTATCTAGCCTCCCCCCCCCCACGAGCCTCGCATGTGGCACAAGGCCGAGTTTAACATGGGTTTCCCGAGCCAAAAAATGCGCGTAGAAACTGTAAAAACAGAATCGTGTTGGTCCACCTTCCCGAACGACGCTCTGCCCTTCGCCGGAGCCTCGTCCGAGTTTTTCTCTGCTCAGAGGCAGAGAATTCGACGGTCAAGCCGAGAAGCTCGGCTCGATTCGGTATCTAGCCACCGCCCCAACCCCCACGAGGCTTGCATGTGGCACAAGGCCGAGTTTAACGTGGGTTTCCAGAGCCAAAAATGCGCGTAAAAACTGTAAAAACAGAATCGGGTTGGTCCAACTTCCTTAACGAGGCTCTGCCCTTCGCCGAAGCCTCGTCCGAGTTCCTCTCTGCTCAGAGGCAGAGAATTCGACCGTCAAGCCGAGAAGCTCGGCTCGATTAGGTATCTAGCCATCCCCACCACGAGGGTTGCCTGTCGCACAAGGCCGAATTTAACGTGGGTTTCTTGAGCCCGTAGGCTCGGCCAAAAAATGTCCGCAGAAACTGTAAAAACCGAATCGAGTTGTTCAACCTCCCCGAACGAGACTCTGCCCTTCGGCTGAACCTCGTCCGGGTTCCTCTCTGCTCAGAGGCAGAGAGTTCGACCTTCAAAAATTCATTGCTGGAAATATTTTTTTACAGATATGTATTGCTGGTATTAATACTTATTTTTAGACTTTCATAGTGTTTTGACCTAAGTTTAGAGGGCAACTATTTGCCCATAGGTGGGACCCTACAAGTACTACCATGCAGGGTCAGCAATTAAGAGATGAACCCACGCTCCACAAAACCTCCTGATCAGAGGCCTTGCTGTTGGATATTGCTTATTGTCTTGCTCAGGACGCCTAGTACGTTTGGTCATCGTTGGGTGTTCCTTTGCTTTTTGTGCCGGACTAGGCAGAATTTATTCATGGGCCGGATAGCGCAGACTTAGAGCGGCGAAAGGGTGCGGTTAATAATCGAGCAGTTCTAAATAAGAACAAGATGACATATACATGTAATCTACTCTTTAAAATGACCTCCAATCAGTTGTTAACTGGGGCAAGAAATGACTTGTAAATTATAAGGTCTCTAAAAAGAAACTACTATTGTTTAATCCTCATAGAGAACCATCTATGCTCTCCACCAGCATGACTAATTCTAACTCCCAAGGAGCGTAATTCATTTTGCGTTCTTGGTATCACGTTATATACTGTCATGAATTGGAGTGATTATATTGTTTGAACTGCTCGGTGTGTTGCAAAGACGGTTGGTTTGTGGAGGACATTTTTCTCATCAGAATCCAACCTGCACATTTATAAATCAACCATTCTTTTCGGCATTGAATATTGCTGTCGTATTCCTGTCTGGTGCCCCGGTTATATATCTCGAGATTCACGATAAAATCCAAAGAGGGGTCTGTAATATTATCGATCCTGACTTGGCATCTCGACTTCAGTTCTGAGTATGACGATAAATTACATCCGGCAGCAAAGTCTCTGCTCGGGAGATTGTGAAGTGCGGGGAACCACCTCTTAATTACTGTTGTTCCGAGGTCCACCTTCACCCGGAGTGGTAGCACCTGTTAGGGTCCCAGCTATGGGCAAATAGTGAATTCTCAAACAAAAACGAAGCATTATGGAAGTATAAAAATACGTTTTCATAGTAAAATTACCAACAATACAATTTTATAGTAAAATTACCAACAATACAATTTAAAGTAAAATTATCAACAATACATATTTATAGCAAAATGACCAACAATATATATTAATAGTAAAATGACCAATACATTTTATTATAGAATTACCAACAATACATTTTAAATTGCTAGAGGCGCTGCAAAGACGGTTGATTTGTGGCAGACATTTTTTTCTCGTCAGAATCCAACCTGCATATTTATAAATCAACCATTCCTCTCAGCATTGAATATTGCTGTCGTATTCCTGTCTGGTGCTCCGATTATATATCCCAAGATTCTCGATAAAATACAAATAGGGGTCTGTAATGTTATCAATCCTTACCTGGCATCTCAACTTCAGTTCTGGGTATGACGATAAACTACATCCGACAAAAAGAGCAACAAAAGAATATAGGCCATGGAAAGCCATGATCGTTAATCTGATGAATGGATTTGGGACATAAAGGAAGTATTCAATGATTTAGCGCATAATAAGTAAGAAAATGAAGGTTGAAATAAATTATATATATATATATGAGAATCATAGCTGATCACTGAACACTTTCGTCGGTTAAGCAACGTTGGAGTTGTTCTATTAAAGACGAGTGTTACAGAAGTATCAACTTTGAGTGTCGTTTGAAATTACTTATTCCCAAATTCTTGGAATTTAACTGAACAGTCAAAGAATTGATCTGAAATATTAAGAAATCGTTCTCGAAGAAAATTTCTTGAGAATTAATAATAATAGTAATCATAGTATTAGACGTATATTTATAAGGAAACATTGTTCGAGTAGCCAATGCCCCTGAAGGATGAAATTTTAAAAATATTTCTCTAAAAAAATCTTTTCACGAAAACAGGTTTCCTCAATACAGTAACTGTTATTGCTCTTTCCTGTATTGATGGAGGTTTCCTTCCTAACCTTTTGTTTGAAGTAGTGTGGAATGTCAACATCTTGATTATACCATTATTTTGTCCCCGAGTAACGTTAATATCACACACTTCATTGAGTAAACCCTCTACTATGAGTGACTCCCGAACCTTTGTACCAGGTGAAATTTATTAGGAAAAATACAGATCAAATATGGGGAAACACTAAAGTTCCACTGAATGTATAGCGTCAGGTTTGCATTCATTGATTATTTTGCTTGTAAGCAAAGAAGAATTCATTGCATTCTGTTTAATGTTAAGAGGTGCCAGGAAAATTCGGTAATGGAGGATTCGATAATTTTGACAAGGTAGGAAAATTCGATAACTATGAAATTAAAGTCGATTGAAAATTGACTTTAGGGCAGTTCTAGAGTGAGGATTTGGGGGCTAAGACTCTTCCCCTATATTTTTGAAATAGGAATGAGGCTATAAATTTTTTGCTTCTTTAAAAAGAAATAATTATCTAAAACTTAACATCTTTATTAAAATAATAAATTCAAAAGAAGATACAAGAACTTAATTTTAACTTAGATAATTCACATTTATTTGCTTGAAAACAATAGAGCATAGTAATTAAAGAAATACTTCGTTAAAAATATTTCAGTATCTGTCTATATTTCTGAGATGAAGTATTATGTACACTATTTACATTGTTTGGGCTATTGTCTTCATCTTTGTCGATAAATTTATTAGAAAGTTTGGCCGTTGTACGCTGCGGCCTTCTTTAGGTGGTTAGAATGTCGAAGTGAACCTTTTATTTCTCTCACTGGGGTAGACTGTTCAAGTTCCACGTGCCATGTTTTTAATGGATGTCAGTTATCAGTTATCTCCTGTTAATTCCCCTCTCCAAGTTCTTTCCCGCCTTAACTCACATTCTTTGGGTCCTTTCACTAGATCTAAGATACATGGCACAGTGGATAAAGGCGTTAGTCCGAATAATGTAAAAAATATTTATTTAAAAAATATTGAAGAGTGGGGTTAGACCCCTAACACACCGCCATCCAGAAAGTACAGCCCTGGTATTGTTGCAATGGGGTTTTGTCTCTGATGGAACACTTATTTAAACGTAAGGGTTGCGGGGGCTTGACACCTCCAGAAAGAACGGCTCTGGTATTGTTGTAATTGGGTTTTATCTAGACCCCCCATAATTAATAATACTTTTATAAAATACTAAGGAAGGAGGCTTAGTCCCCTAAGCCCCACTTCTGCAAGTACGGCACTGATATTGTTATCCGATTTTCAATTATTTAAAAATATAGGGGAGGGGGCTTAGCCCCCAAATTCCCACTCCAGAACAGCCCTAAAATCAATTTTCAATCAACTTTTATTCCATAGTTACCGAATTTTTCTTCCTTGTCAAAATTACTGAATTTTCTGTTACCGAATTTTCCTAAATTTCATATTTTGTGTTAATTTAATAAAGATTATTCCTATTTCATATTTTGTGTTAATTTAATAAAGTTTTTCCTAAATTTCATATTTTGTGTTAATTTAATAAAGATTATTCATATTTCATATTTTGTATTAATTTAATAAAGATTATTTATATTTATTTTGGATTAAAATGTGTTATTTGCTGAGGTCATTATAGTTTTCATGATATGTTACGAGTAGTTAGAAATTTCGCTTTCCGACCATGAGAGCCGGTTTCGAATCCCATCTAGGTTCATCTATCAGGAAGTTGACTTCTTGATCTTAACGGCCTGGAGAGGCGATCCCGGCATGCAGCAACCTTTCACCCAAGCCTTTTGAGAGAAATTGGGTTGCCGGAACTATGTGAGAGTCGTCGAAAGCTGTGCTAGCACGAATCACAAGTCATCGTGGCCGAGGGCTTCAGCGTGCTGGTCTTGTTCAGATTGTTGATAACGCGCTCTCTCCCGGAAACTGTAACTAAGTTCTGCTCAGCATTGTTGCACTATAAACCACAGGTGGGTCATATAGGTGTTGAACAAGTACAAATCTGTCTGAGCAGGCGTCTGCCATAGGGATTGTCTAGCTGCCCAAGTAGACAGGCATACTCGAATTCGAGCGGCCAGCCACTTCTTGGAACAATGTCATCTTTGAAATCTCAAGTCAGTGCAAGATATATAAACGTATTAAACTCTAGTTCTGAGAGAAACAATCAAGAGGTTTGTTTTTTAAAAGCTTAAATCCATCCTAAGATCGAAACATGTTAAGCTGTGACTTAATTAACATTAGTTAGGCACAGATAGAAGCAAACATTTTCACTTGTGGCTGACATTACACTATTTAGAAGCAAGAGGATAGTTACCCATAATGCAACACGGAAGCAAGATGGCGGAACTATGGCTGTAATAAAAACATAATGGAACGTTTAAGGGATTTAAGAGAAAGTAACTGTGCATGCACACATTAAAAACAAATAAAGAAACGCGTGTTTGTCATGTGGTGAAAGAAATCTTTGATTTTATTTCTCCTAAAAACACGAGAATGTGCTTCTTGCTTTTATTTTTTATTTATTTTTAGATGTCCAGATAACATGAGAGCAAATTGAAAGAATTAGAATGAAACAACGAGAAACATGTTGTTAATTATCGAGGACTTCAAAGGTTTTAAAAATATAAAGGCAGTAATGTCTGCAGAGTTTCTGGATTAACTTATTAGATATCTGCAAATGTACTCAACAACCTCCTTAAAAGAAGAAACTATTGATAGAATACATAATGGAAAAAAGGAAAAGAAAATGCTGCAATTTTTGAGGATATGCAGACAACCGGATAAGGCATTTAACCACATATTCAGTGAATATTAACAGAAAAAAAAAAAATTAAAAGAGAAAACGGGATGGGGTTGGTTAGAGCAAACCTTTTTTTACGTCATTGCCCACTTTCACATGTATAAAATTTTCGATCCGCCGACCAATATAGTAAATATTCAAAAGTATTCAAAAGTAAATAGTGATGGATAAATTGTTTTGTCAGGTTTTCCGGCCTTCATAAATTCGAGATTACCAGTGTGATAAAAAACTAAAAAACAATTTTATACTAAATAAAAAATATTCCGATGTTACTTGTTAATTTGACTTATTTTTAGGTTGTTATTGGTCTTCCAAAAAGATGTTATTTCGTCTGAAGAATTACTTGAATCTTATTCACCCTTCTCAAAAATATCGAAAATACCAAAATATTCTTTGTTTGCAGGGATATTTAGCATTAAGGGGACGTCAGCTAATATTTAATGGCACGAAGTCGCAAATGACATAAGTCCGAAGCAAAAACTACTACAACGGGCAGATGATATTTAGCTGTTTCAATTTAAATATATGCTGAAGTAAAGCGTGTTACAATAACTTGGACAGATTTCAAATGTGAATTAAGTTTAAGCATTTAATGTTTTTTGCTTTTTCTTTCGGATTTAACAACTTGGCAATTTCAACCATGGAAAGATTAACCATCAAACAACGTATTAAATTATCGAAGCCTATTACGAAAATAGACGTTCAAACAGAATTTGAATGAGAAGTTCCCAGGTCTCTCAAAACAGCAAAGTCAATTGTCCACCAGGATCGTGCAACTTGACGCCTTTAGATTTCTTCCTTTAGGGTCATCTCAAAAATAAGGTCTATGCTAACAAGCAAACAACAATTCAACAGCTGAAGGATGAGATAATAAGGCATATTGGTGAAATTGAGGAACAACTATGCAGAGAGGTCATCAAAAATTTTGACCATCCTTTTTTTTTGAGGTGTGCCGCCGAAGCCTTGGCGATATTATTTTTCACACATAATTGTCATGACTTAACTAACCTAATCCAATAGAGAAATAAATAAATTTTCACCAATAACACTAATTTATTTACTGCTGACTTTGATTCGTTTTAATGAAACACCCTTTATATATACCATATATTACTATATAAAATATATTGTAGAACAGGTATATTGATTTTCGCTTGTATAAAAATACGTATGCTGTCGGCACACATTCAGCAAAAGGTTGCCGACCCATGAATCTTGTCTAGAAATTATTCCCGTTTATCTTTCTGCCTTTAAAAATAATAATACAGGCTCTTTGCATATTTCTTTCAGGTAGCATATGTTGAAATAACGTTTTAATACACAAATCCCTATATTAGCCAACCAAAATTTCAGTTGCCGTTCTGTTCATTAGCTCTTTGCCAATCCAACATTTGAAATCAGCCACCAGTCGGCAATATCACCCAGGAAGTATGCCGTAAACGTGGCTTCAATGTGAAAGGGAAAATGATGTAAGTATCAACCAGACGCAGTGCTAGAAAATGCCAGTCAGAAGATATGAAAATTCGTCTCGGTCGAGTAATGGATAGTGGTTCGAATTGAGGAATCAGAGTCGAGTTCTAATTCCAATCAAATTCATTACATTCACTTAGGTGCTAATATACTTGGGAAAAGTAGGAATCCTCTTCTTCGCTCACCAGCTATGGGTAAATAGGACAGACGGGGTCCTGTAACCTTGGAGTGCAACTGGTCTACTGCGGAAAGAGATGGCAACCTACCGCGGGAAAAAATCTGTTTCGTCAATCATGTATCGAAAGATACATGATCGCCTAAGCGTGTATCACGCATCGCTGTCTTTCTTGGTCGATCAACTCTCTAAAGCACAGACCCAATATTATTTTAATATATATATATATATATATATATATATATATATATATATATATATATATATATATATATTAAAATACTCGTAATACACGGTTGGAAAAAACCTCGGATAACACAACTTGTAAATTGGTACTTGAAGAAAAAAATTTAAAAAAAAAAGCAAGAACCAGAAACACAGAACAGGGCGAAATAAATCGTGCAGTTTCTTAAGTTTCTAGTCCAAAGAAAAAATCCCAAGCGTGTAATAAAGTGTGCTCAATACACTAAGCAGAGCAGGGATAAATGAAATAAATCCTAGAAATCCAGAAACAAACTACTTAGGTTTCACCTAAACGGATCTTCAGGATAAGCTGGCTTACCCTAAAGATCCGTGTAGCTGAAACGTGTCGGTTAAAAAACTGTTTTCCTGTTGTCTTCTTCCTTAATATATATATATATATATATATATATATATATATATATATATATATATATATATATATATAAGTGAGGATATATCCTGTTTCAATAAATTCATTTCGTTTTTTGGGTTGAAAAAGTCCACATTGCACGAAACACGTCGGCTAAAACAACAGTTTTCCTATTGTCTTTTCCCTTAATACAGATTGTCTTTTTCTATAAGTTGATTCTGAGAAATCCTTACATACACACATGCACACACGCGCACATATAGGACCCCATTCACACACCATGTAAAAAGACCGGATATTAAATATAGCTAAAGTAACTTCAATGAAGAAATAAATTGAATAACATATATATTTCTTCTTTTCTCCTCAGTAATTTTATAGTTGTAAACTTAATAGCGAATAAATTTTAAATTTTGATCTTGTAATTAGCAGTTTTAAATTTTAATATTAAATTTTATCATATAATTTAGTAATTATTGGTTGGAAATAATTCTTTTTTAATACTACCCATATTTTAAACATCTGAATAGATATTATAACATGACTTCGTTATCTAGCTTTTTGAATTTTCCTATACTTGTGTTTTGATTGGTCCATCTAGCCTTTGTAACAACGTTTTCCCCTTGCGAAGGATTGTTAATTAATTTGAAACTTTTAAAACCATTTATTTTACATCCAACGTCATCACTTGATAAGACACCGAGGGTGTTCAAGCAAAATGGCTATTTTTGTAGTGATTTTATAAGATGTTATAAATTTTTTTTTGAATAAATAATTATATATATATATATATATATATATATATATATATATATATATATATATATATCAGAGACACAACAGATCTACTGAACAAAATTAATCACATACAAACTGTTCCAGAGAATGCTATTCTAGTGACTATGGACGTTAGGTCACTCTATTCAAATATTAAACACATCGAAGGGCTAACCGCCCTTCAGGAAGCAATTACTAAAAGAAGAAAACAAGACCACCCCCTCACAGAAGTCATCATAAAACTCATGGAGCATGTCCTTATATTGAATATTTTCAACTTCAATGGAGCACACTACCTTCAAATAAGAGGTTGTGCCATGGGAACCATTGCAGCTCCATCATATGCTACAATATTCATGGGAAAATTTGAGGAGACCCATATCTATCCAACCATTGGTAGCGACGGCGTATTCTATGCAAGATATATCGATGATATATTCTTTGTATACACGGGTAGTGATGACAAACTTACCCAATTCCTTATGACCCTAAACACAGTGCACGACTCAATTAAGTTTGACTATGAAAAATCCACAACATCAGTAACATTTTTAGACACCCGCATTTACATAGATGAAAACAGGAAACTGCAAACGACACTATACACTAAAATCACCGACACGCACAACTATCTACACTTTAAGTCTTCCCACCCTAAACACCTCAAAGAGAACCTACCCTATTCACAAGCACTTAGACTCAGAAGGATATGTTCCAACAATGAAGAATTAAATAAACACATTGAAAATCTGGAGCATCAATTCACAACTCGTGGCTATAAACAACACCTTATCAGGGAACAAATAAATAAAGCAATTTCCACACCTAGAGAAGACACCCTAATGTACAAGATTAAAAATAAATCTAGCCGCATTCCTCTAGTAACCACTTTCAATCCCACTCTGCCTCCACTATCCCAGATAATCAAACGTCGCTGGGAAATACTACATCTCAAACCAGACCTAAAAAAATTGTTTAAGGAACCTGGCCTTCTTGCATATCGTAGACCTAAGAACCTAAAAGAAATCATAGGTAGTAACCACATTTTAGGGGACAAGGTAATCCGTAATAAACTAAGAACAAAAACAACAGGATTTTCCCAACCATGTAACAACAAAAGAAGTTTATGTTGCAACCATGTTAAAAACACGAATTCATTCACTAGCTCAATCACTAAATCTACTTTCAAAATCTACCACGATTCTAACTGTAAAAGTCACAACATAATTTACCTCCTAGAATGCACACTATGCCAGAAACAATATGTAGGAAAATCTGAATGGCCCTTTCACTACAGAATTAACAATTATCGTAAACGAATTAAGTCGACTCCCCATGAAAAATTATTACCTGTAGAACAACATTTCCGCCTGGAAAAACACGATTTTAAAACTCATGCCAAATTCACTATAATTGAAAGAATAGAAAAGTTCAGAGCAGATAACATTAGAAAGATTTTAGAGTCGCATGAAAATAAGTGGATACAACGTCTAAAAACAAAATATCCAGCCGGGCTAAATCATAAATTTAACAATACATATAGTAGCAATATATAAATCAACAAGTCAAAACCTACCCACATTTCTCACCCACACAAGACAGACATGCTTACGGAGGTGTTGAGGCCTCACACTTATACACTTATACACACACCCACACGAATATACACACTTACACACATCATACTCACTCGCTCCCTAATAAGCCAAATGATAACACACACCCACAACAATACACACGCTTACACATGTCATACTCACTCACTCATTAAGAACCAAATAACACACACACAAACACTAAACAGAGACACATCCCCATCACCAGGTCCAATAAAACTATCAAACTGACCAGAGAATTCGGAGCAGCATGTATATCCAGCTCTTATCTCAAATAACAACTTAAAAGAGACTGTTTGACCAAGACAAGGATTGTTAAAAGATTCATGTTTAAAAGATGAAAAAATAAAAAAAACAAATGAAAACTACAGACAAAAGTTCATTTTCTCCATCAAGACATTCATTTCTGTAGTTTAGTGCTAGAAGCAAGCAGAAATATTTCTCCTCCCGATGATGGCCATTTCGGCCGAAACTAGTCGAGGAATCTAAATGGAATAATAATAAAAAAAACGAAAGAATATTAATCTACAACCCAGTGTGTCTGAAGATTTTAATTTTTTAATATTTTTTTATTGTTCAATATATATATATATATATATATATATATATATATATATATATATATATTAGGAAATGGATAGATTTCCGATAGATTGTTTAATTTATTTGTTAAAAGGTTATTTTTTAAAAAGGATATTCCTATTTGAGTTGAGGCCCTGTTTTTTATTATTATTTATTACTTTTTATTTATTAAACACTATCTGTCTATATTTCTGAGATGAGGTATTATGTAGATCATTTACATTATTCGCACTATTGTCCTCATCTTTGTCGCCATATTTATTTATGTAATAAGGAGTGCCAGAGAAAAGCGTTAATAACAACAAAAATTGCAATATGAGTTCTGGTAAAAACATGAGATAACAACAAAAATTGCAATATGAGCACTGGTAAAAAATGATTGCTGAAGACATTAGGTTTGTAATACCCAGAACATACACAGATGTCCTCAAGGACACACAGCACAGTGGATAAAGGCGTTGGTTAGATCCAGTAAGAGGACCCAAAATTCAATACCCGGTTAAGGTAGTGTAGAACTTTCAGAGGGAATTAACAGGAGATAACTGATAACTGACATCCATTAAACATGGAACGTGGAACTAGAACAGTCTACACCATGGTAGATAATGGGTTCAGTTCGACATTCCACCCATCTGAAGAAGGCCGGTGCTTACAACGACCGAAACGTTGTAATAATTGTTTCCCCTCAGGAACATGAAAGCAAAGGAAAGGGACGCAGTTTCGAATCCTCCCGGAGAACGCATCTTTTTCTAAGAAGATTTCTCGAGTATCCAGGCCGGTAGATGTATCGGTTGTAGGGATGTAAAAAAAATAAAAAATCATGGAAGCCTTATTAAGGCTTCCGTCATTTTAAACATTTTTTTTACATCCCTATAACCGACACATCTACCGGCCTGGATAAAAATGAAAAAAAAACAACACCCAATAATTTTAACTACGAACACGGTTACAATGCGCTGGTTGTGTTCGGAAAATGAATCATTCCTATAACTCTATAAACATACACACAACCTACACACCCAATTAAAAAGCAAAATCATAAGTTATCTATCATCACCCATGAAGGAATATTATAGTTACAAGACATGAATTTTTTTGTGTGGGGATGTAACACACACACACACACACACACACATATATATACATATAATTATATATATATATATATATATATATATGTTTCATTAAAAACGACACAAATGGTTAAGGTTTTTATTTAATGTGTTCGAACAAGAGCTTTCTTTTCTGGACAAAGAGTGTGTAAAAGCCTGTCCAAATGTTTTATAGTTCCGACCGCTTTCGGCTATACTTTTAGCCATTATAAAGGATGATTCGATTTTTCAACTTAATTGAGTGTGTGCATTATGTGTATGTTTTAGTGTATTGTAGGGATGTTTAGCACATTGTGGTCTTGTTCGTAGTTAATATTGTTAAGTGTTGGCTTTTTCTTAGTAGTACCTTTTCTGTCGTTCTTAATGAAACATGCAAAAACGAAGAATTGCTGCCTAAATATGCAACTATATATATATATATATATATATATATATATATATATATATATATATATATATAATAGTATAGATGTTAATATTTATTTTTCATTTAAGATCTATAAAGAAATCACGTGTCGTAAGAAAAATACAGACTATAAAGCGAAACAAGATATAAGAAAATTGATGAGTGTTCGTAATAGGTAATTGTGAAAAAGTTGAACAGAAATCACAAAATGAGAAAAAAAGATACATTGGAAACATTGTCAAGATAAGAACACTGCGTTGCGGGTTTAAGAAAGTCACAAACGAGATCAGAGACAAAAAAAAATCAAAAGGGTAATAATCAACAAAAATGGATTGATCAGCAGGAAACTATTTGAAGAAACTGGTGTCTAAAATGTAAGTCGAACAAGGCTGAAGGCTATTATAAAGATGAAAGCAAAGGAAACTACCAAATGTAAGTCAACATGATAAAAAGAAAAACGTGGAAGTTGGGCAAAATGTCAATGAAAATTGATTTCTGAACAATAATATTTAGAGACATATTAGACGTACTGAATGATGTGCGGAGAGTTTGGATCCTTCAGGGAAATAGTCAAGTAACACGATTTTGGAAGCAACAGTCGAGAATTTTTATACTGCTTGGTGTTGCTATTAAAAGCAACACAATTCTAGGACACTTCGAAGTTAATGAGTGTATCAACCATTTGTCGTTCTTGAGGAGAACGTTTTTGTTTGCTATATGTAATCTAGAACAGTATTTTTTTATGCCAGGCAGTTCTTCACGCCATGCAAAGCTTTCCCCCAAAAAGAAGTGGTTTAAAAGATACCAAATTAATTGAATACTCTTCATCGTATTTTGATTTTAATCTAACTGAGAACTTATGGCAAGGTTTGGTTTGTTTTACGGCATATCAATCATAATGGGTTACTTAACGCTGAAAAGATTTTTATTGCTGGTAATATTTCTCTTCATAAATGTATTGCTGGTATTTTTTTCCTTCAAAAATTTATTTCTGGTAATATTTTTACTTTTAAATGTATCGCTGGTAATATTTTTCAAAAAATATATAGCTGGTAATTTTTTTCAAAAATTGTATCGGTGGTAATATTTTCTTATCTAATTTTTTTTCAAAAATGTATAGTTTGGTTTAGTTTGTTTTGTGGCATATTAATCACAATGGTTTATTTAAGAACTTGTCTCCTCAAGAGGAACGTAAACTAAAGCGAGTTATAGCGAAACAACCACTTTTGACGAGTGCTCAGATCTTTGGATAGGCTGGAATTAAGAGAGTCAAGAAGTACCAAAGGTGTAGAATACTTAATAAATTGGTATCCGTCAAGACATATCCAAGGCAAACTCCTCTTTGTAAATCAAATATTTTAAAGCATCAATATTAGGCCAAGAAATACATAAAAATTTAAGTAATTTATACCGACGAATATCGGGTGACTCATGACGAACCTGATGGATTTCTCGTAATACTCACTGAAAAACCCTTTGCGTTATTCAGCTAAAATAGAATAGGTTAAAATCGTTTTGTATCAGCCACTACTCTCTTCTCAAATGACTAATGGTGAGAGGAAAAAGTTCATTCTGTCTTTCAGAAATGTCATTTCAATTTAGAGCTAAAGAGATCAATTAGAAAAGATCCAAGTCAATCCAAAAGACTTTCGGTACGTGAGTGAGGAGTTTCACCAATGAGTGTTCATTGAGTAGTGAAAAAAGATTTGAAAATGAAATCGTACATGAAATTTGTGAGACGCCTTGTTATGCTCGGAGAAGACGTTAGAAGGTTAGAGAGGGCTAAGATGATCTTCAAGAATTTGAAGAATGATCCCGGATATATATATATATATATATATATATATATATATATATATATATATATATATATATATGTATGAACTTCATTTCAAATCTTCATGAGCTTTCGATCCTTAGCTATGATTAATTAATGACAAACATGTCATTTTCGTTTATGATCGATTTCTTCACGATTCTTCTGCTAAGCTTGAAGAGTAATTATACATTCTTATTGCCCAAAGTAGAGTCCCGATATAAAGACTTCGGAGAATTCCAGTAATATATCTTTAATCATTTCTAATAATACAGTGGTTCAAAGCGTAATCTAACAATTGGACAATTTTGTTTTACACGATTTGGACATATTCGTGTATGGGGTGAGTGTAGTGAAAGAAACTGTGCGAATGGAACTTCCTTCTTACCAATGGAATACGAAGAGACTCAATATAGTTCACCTTTGTATAGATGGCATGGCGCGTCTTAGCTGTAAATGTAGTTCGTTAAAACATTTTCCTTGGGTGAAATGGTTGTAGGATGTAAAAAAATTATACAATGATATAGTAATTACTAGTTTAGATCATTTTGCCTGTAATGAGTTAAATCTTCACTGAACTTTTTTTTTATTTCTATATAAATAAAGCGTAGTGTACGTGTGTCCGTCCATCCGTCCGTTTTTCGATTTTGGTGAATCACAAACAACCTGAAGTAACAGTTCAATAAAAAACAAATTTAAAGTCAAATTTAAGTATTGAGCAGAGGGAAATTAAAAAAAAATTCGTTATTAAAGCTTTAACTCGCAATTGCAATTGATGACGTCTGTTTAAAACGGAATTAAAACATAAACGGGGTACGGTACGTTGCTCATGTAGCTTTTTCTATTTCTAGGACGCGTAATGTGACTCATTGGAAATATTACATAGTTCAGGTTCCCTAATGTGTTTTAAGAGTGACATTATATGAAAGGGATCATAAAAAATGATAGTTTTAAAAGAAAATAAAATTGCGCGCAAAATAAATGTAAACAAAATGGAAGGATCGGTCCTGTATACGAAGAAAGATTATGCCGAATTTAGGTGTTGAATAACGATAAAATAATTTCATTATTTCTAAATTCTCATAACTTTTCCGTACATAGGAAGCTGAAGATGAAAGGCGAAAGGTCCTAAAGTTCTCCGCGAGAGCTAGCCTAAAGCCCGCCCAAAGGTTGTCACCTAGGGTAGTTTATATTAGGTTGGTGCAAAAATAATGACGCAATAACGTCGTTTTTTGGCGTATTTTTTAACGTTAAAAAACGACATTATCACGTCATTATTTTTGCACCAACCTAATAATAAAAGTTCAGTTAAGTAACTATTTAATGATTCTTTGTCGAGGTGTAATAGTTTAGCGTGTAAGAATGTCAGATCATTAATATTGGGCAGTGAGAATATCAACCACTGGAGCCTAGATCTGTGACCGTGTGCCAGACATGAAGCTTTAAAAACTATAATAATCTCAAAGAAAAGGCATATAGAAAGAAAAATAAACAGAGAGAAACATTGATTGAAGGAGAAAGTGACAGATTCTTTTTTTTTAAGTGAAAATAGCAATAAAACTAAAACAAACCGGTAGTACACAATGAGACAGGGAAATATATATATATATATATAGGGAGAAAGAAAGAGAGAGAGAGGGAGGAATAAAAAAGAAACTTTGGAAGTTCTAGAGACAAAAGTAAGAGATTAAGGATGCGAATATTGGAAAGAATTTTCTAAGTAAAAAACAAACTTTTGGGTTGGGTGGTGCTTAAGGAAAGAAAGTAGCGGAAGTGGCTTCTATCTCAAAGGAAACGTGTCAGCCACATAACACGCAACTCTTGTGCAACAAACAAACAGACCTTGTTGTGATGCCATCAAACAGGGGAACCGTGATGAATCTGATACAAAAAATAATAAAAAAAATCTAAAAAAAAAAAAAACAAAAAAAAACGGCGGTAATATCAATTTTTTCTCCTTGAGTCTCACATCACAGCAGGCCAGAACCGGTTACCAAAATGGCCGGCCAACGAAGAACTTTCGTTTCGAAATTCCACTTCTCAATGTTACTAGCAATTCTAGCTTATAACTGTCTAATGTATTAATATGTTTCATAAAAGAGGTCTCTGTAGTTTTATGACTATTTGCATCTAAATGGTACTAATACAGATTAAAATAAAAAAATTATTTCGTTAATCTTTTAATGGATTCCTTATTTATGCTTCATAATTATTCAAAATTGAAAGAGAGAGAGAGAGAGAGAGAGAGGGGAGAGAGAGGGAAGTGGGGGAGAGAAAGGGAAAGAGAGAGAGAGGGGAAAACAACAATCAATCTACCTAATACAGAATAATCTACACAATAGACAATAAACTTTCCAATACCCAATAATCTACCCAATGCCCAATAAAAATCCCAATACACAATAATCTTCCAAATCTCTCTATATAAAACAGAGAATGTCTGTGTGTGTGTGTCGGTCTGTGTGATACCTTTTCACTCTAGATCCATCCACCCGATTTTGACCAAACTTGGTACATACATTGAACGATGTAAGAGATAGGTTCTCAGCGTAAAAAATCGATAATTTACAAAAAAAATCAATAATCGATAAAGCCGATGATAAATCTATAAATGCATCTTTTTTCCTCCAATTTCGTTCAAACTCGGTATGTAGGTTACTTACATTATGACGTGCTCAACGATACCGGATGTTTATTTCTACACTAGTGCTTTTAGCGAAAAAACGCGAAAAACGATTTCAGCACAAATTTTAAACTAAAATCTCTCTCAATTTTCAAGCAATCTAATACAAACTTCACTCAATTGTAGCCAACAATAAATTGATTTTTTAACAATCATTTAAGAGTGAAAACACGCGAAAATGGCGATTTTTACTGGTTTCTTTCTTATGTTTCGTTGACCTTTCAACCAATTTTCATCAAACTTAACAATTGCTTTATAAATATAACCTCTTTTACATGTCTGGTAGCACACTGACTAATTGAATTACAAAAACTCCAAAATAATTGTGGTCTGAAGTGGGTCTTCATGTTGCCTGTTTTACCCCTTCATGTCCCCGGCTCACTTCGATTGAATAAATACAAACGACTTCTCTTATATCAGTAACTGCATTAATTCAAAATGGTTTTTAATGAAAGTGCTTTAAAGTAATTGAAAAAGATAGACTCTTTTACATTTAAACATGATGCTGTTTTTGCTCCATTATTATAATTGAGGACTTTTTTTTTGATCGACTAGCTGGATATGGTTACTAGTACCCAATAAACTTCCCAATAACCAAGAATCTACCCAATACCCAACAAAATTCCCAATACCCAATAATCTACCGAATACCCAATAAACTTCCCAATACCCAATAATCTACTCAATACACAATGAACTACTGAATACCCAATAAACTTCCCAATATCCAATAAAATTTCCAATACCTAATAATCTACCCAATACGGAATAAACTTCCCAATACGCAATAATCTACCAATACCAAATAAACTACAAATACCCGATAATCTACCCAATACAAATTAAGCTTCCCAATACCCAAAAATCTACCCAATACCCAATAAACTTCCCAATACCCAATAATGTACCCAATTAACTTCCCAATACCCAACAATCTACCCAACATCGAATAAACTTTCCAATACCCAATAATCTACCCAATATACTTTCCAATACCCAATAATCTACCTAATACCCAATAAACTTCCTAATACGCAATAATCTACCCAATACCCAATAAACTTCCCAATACGCAATAATCTTCCCAATACCCAATAAACTTTCCAATACCCAATTATCTACCAAATACCCAATAAAATTTCCAATACCCAACAAACTTCTCAATAGCCAATACGCTACCCAATACCCAATTATCTTCACAATACCCAATTATCTACCAAATACCAATACCCTACCAAATACCCAATAAACTTCAAATGTTTAAATGTTCAATTAATTAATCATCTGAATAATATTTCTCCCCAAAAGCATATAGTCGTTAATAAAATTAAAGGTTACTGTGAAATTATAATATTTTAAAATACATAACTTAGATTTACAATAGGAATAGAAAATGTTACTTTGCGAAAAAAAATCTCCCGAGGTGGTGCTTCTTGATCACTACACTCTTAAGTATCAACCAATATATATCCCACATATCCTCATAGTATGTACTTCTTACCACCTTAAACCTCCATTTCAACAATCTGACTTAGTAAGCCTCTACTTTGATTCACCATTGTGTCTTGTGATGCGTGAACTAAAGTTAGAAAAAAAGAAGATAAAACTCCAGTAAGAAATGAATGATAATGAAAATGAAAGAAAGAAAATTCAGAACGTTTCCGTCTTTTGCTCCTACCACCTCTCTGTAGAGAGAAGCTATAAGAAAAATAATGATTTTATATTGGACCTTGTCTTCAGCCGACCAATTGATTTTTTTTGTCTACTGATTAATTTACTATTCATTTCTAAGCGTTATTAACATTTATAAAAGTCTACCAATCGTCCCTGCTTTGAATTTTGCTGCAACATCTGGTATGGTGCTTCTGCTATGTCGTTAGGGATTCTTGATAAAATACAAAAAAGAATCTGAAATGTTATTGATCCTGACCTGGCATCACGGCTTCATTTACTTCCCCACCGCCATGACGTAGCTTCCCCGTGCTTTTTCTATAATTTCATGGTAATTTTTATGATAAATCTTCCTCTGTGGTACTTCGGCTTTAAGCATTTAAGCTCATCATTAGATTGTAGGCCATGGCTCATCATTTTACAGTTAAAATGGCCACATGTAACCGTAAGTTCTATACTAATAGTGTCTTCTATCGCACACTCGCTTGTGAAACTCTCTTGCGGCTTCTAGCTTTCCAGTCTACTTTGATCTTCAAATACTTAAATGCAATGTCAGTTATTATCAGCTGTCTTCGTAATTCCTGCTCTTTTATTGTTCTCTCTCCTTAATAGTGTTTTTTCTCATATTCTCTAACACTCAGCAGCCCCTTGCATCTTAGTGGCTTTATAGCCTTGCTCACAGGTGAAAGGATTGAAAAGCAATATTTGTTATCATTTAGCTTCAAGCTGTTATTTTTAAATTTTAAATAAAGTCTTGGAAATTCTCCTACATATTTAAGTGAAAGTTTCACATATCAGATTTTTAAAAATATTTTATAATTAAAGTTTATATATATATATATATATATATTATGAAATGGACAATGTCTGACAAACATTTTTATGTTTATACATTCTTTTTATAGATACAAATATTTAAGTAAATGCTCTGTTTATAATAAACAGTATTAAACAGCATTTACCGACCTGAATGTCCGAGAAATTTTCACAGAAAATATTCGTCCTCCGACAGGATTCGAACCTGTATCCTATACGGAACCGTCATTAAGCTTGACGTGCCTTTACTGATTTGGCCACAGAGGAGCGTTCGGTTAGCATGGAAGATTGAATTTTAAATACAGTAAATTCTACCTTGCTAACCGAACGAATTCTTTTCTATAAAAAAAATGTATAAACATAAAATATATATATATGCAAAAGACAATAGGAAAACTGTAATAGTTGCAAACGCTTTTCGTCCGATGTGGACTTTTTCAAGGCAAAGAACGAAATGAATTTATTAAACAAAGTAACTAATAATAGCAAAAACAAAATGTCCTTAGCAACTGCAAGAATTTAGAGAACGCTATTTTCATATTGTTAAATGAAAATTGCGTCAATTACAGTCACGTGTGGAGATATTGCTATTATTGCTGGGATGACGGATTCAACCATTTTCTTTTGATTTCACGATATTATTGTGTACGTTTGTTTGGGAGAGTGGTAATTCTGTTAAGAAACGTGAAATAGGGAAAAAGCCTGGGCGTAGATTAATATTTGGATAATATTCAACGGCGGCACTCTCGAGGATTTTCCTTCTGAGTGAGTTATTTTCTTTTTTATGAGTGCAGCATTTTTAAAATCAAAATTGTGGTTGAATTTATTTCTATGCATGACTAGTACATTAGCTAAGTTGTTTTTGTGAGTTTTTTTTGGGGGGGGGTTGTACTCATAAATGCATTTTTTTTTTTAAAATTCTACTTGTTTTCCAATATGTTGGGAGGAACGGTTTTGGCAATTTATTTTATAAATGCCGGCTTCAGAGACATTATTGCTATTAGTGTTTGAGGATCTGTGTATATCCATAATTGTTTTCGACGTGTTTGTGACTATTTTAACTTTTTATTTATTTATTTATTCTACTATTAGTTACGTTGTTTAATAAATTCATTTCGTTTTTTGCATTGAGAAAGTCCACTTTGGACGAAACGCGTCGGCAACTATTACAGTTTTCCTATTGTCTTTTACATTTATAAATATTATCTTTTTCTACAGGTTTACTCGGAGAAATTATATATATATATATATATATATATATATATATATATATATATATATATATATATATATATATATATATACTGGATTTATTTTCAATCTTGCGATTCTATTATTGCAAACATTATTATACTGCATACTAATATTTGAAAAGGATGACCATTTTCATTTTTACTTTAAACTGTGTATATTACGTCTGTCGGCCTGTATTTTTGAGTAATGTCAATAAAGAAAAAGGTTCTCTCCGCCAGGAATCGAACGTCTATTTCAAATACGAGTATCCACTATAACGTTTTAAGTAATATATATATATATATATATATATATATATATATATATATATATATATATATATAGATGGATAGGAAAAGAGAGAGACAAAGGCGTCAGTTTAAACTGACATTAGGGGCGTATGTTTTAATAATTTTGAAGATATAAAACTAAAACTTCATAAAACATAAAAAGTTCAACATAGTTGTAAAATGAAACTTTTTTTTTAATTTAATATTTCAATTTGATGTTTCGATTGTTGGTTTTTAAAAAAAAGTTCTTTTAAGCAGTGGAGGACAGGTTCGAAAAATATTTGTTGTTAGGAGACAAAGTGAGATCTCGCACAACTACTGTGCTATCCTTTATTTTTTATAACGAATACATAAAACTTACAAAAACATATGGGGAAAAGGTTTCAATTAAAATGATCATACAAAGAATGTGTATTTCTTTGTAATTACAAATAGCTGATGCCATATTTAAATTTATATATCCTTGTCCAAATTAATTTAAACAAAACGAATACTTCCTTTACAATTTACTTTTTCGTATTTTTCCAATGAAACACGACCTAGTGGACATATTACTACTTCGTATGTACATTTCACGCAGTCGTTCCTTGCAGATTGACCCCAGATTTTCGATTGGATTTAAATCAGGAGAGTTTCCAGGCCAGTCTATAGTACTTTGATTTGCTCACTGGTTAGGCTTGCCAGTCTGTTCGTGCAGAGTTACAATTTTCGTACGCTTCCTTGGAGTTACATAACAGATAATAGTTGTAGGACAACTAATCGACAGGCGAGACAATAGTATCTAGGCGTGATAAAAATCTGATGCAATCATGGATGACCTAATATTTTTCAAGGCCAAATAAATTCCAGCATACACCCAGGAAATAGATTCATATTACTGTAAACCATTGCAAATGACCTAATCTGAAGAAAAAATAGAAATCGATTACACTCTGTCACTCCAGTGGGTCTAAAACGGACTGTTTGGTGAAAGAAAGGTTGTTTCGATAATTGTGCACGAGGGTTCAATTTGATTATTCATTTATTTTTTAATATTATGTAACTGTTTGACTTTTAAAACCGTTTACTGCACACTTAACAGATAGTTCAAAAAGCACAATAGATCATTGCATGCAGTTCACTGTATTAAGAGCAATCGTTTGTGATCACATGTAGATTGAGCGAAGAAACTAATAGCTGCTTCTGCATCCATTTTATCTAGCGTCCTGGGTATGACGGTAAACTACGTCCGCGTCCTGGGTACGGCGATAAACTGCATCCAACAGCAAGGTCTCAGATAATGTTTTCAGAAAAATAATGTTGCCAGCTCTAAGTTTTTGAAACAATAATGTTGCCAGCTCTATGTTTTTGAAACAATAATGTTGCCAGCTCTATGTTTTTGTAACAATAATGTTGCCAGCTCTACGTGTTTTTATAAAGGAATAATGTTGCCAGCTCTACGTTTTTTGAAACAATAATGTTGCCAGCTCTACGTTTTTTTTTTTTTTTTTTGAAACAATAATGTTGGCAGCTATAAATATTTTATTCCATACAAAATAGGCATTTAAAATTCATATAAACTGGATTTGGCATTAAATAACCCACAGTGGTCGATATGCCATAAAACCTAAACAAACAAACAAACCATTTCATCTAACAATACATTTTCTACGGATACAAACATGTATGATTCCAAATTCTCGCCAGGAAGCAAAATTCTTAACCTTTTCTTCATGATCTTTAGCTTTGAAAATATCCTCTACCATTGGAGCGTCTGGATATGACGATAAACTACATCCGCGTCCTGGGTATAGCGATAAACTACGTCCAACAACAAGGCCTCAGATAATGTTTTCGGAAAAATAATGTTGCCAGTTATACGTTTTTGAAACAATAATGTTACCAGCTATGCGTTTTTGAAACAATAATGTTGCTAGGTATGCATTTTGAAACAATAATGTTACCAGCTATATGTTTAATAGTACTGTATACTTAATATATATATATCTATATATATACCTTAATTTGGCATTAAATGGCCCACAGTGGTTTATATGCCATAAAACCCAACCAACCAAACCAAACCAAACCAAACCAAACCATCTACCATTGGATTTGAGTAACTTATAGTGTGCAAATGCCTTTATTGCTAAAAGAGTTGTCTGTGTTTGTTTCTTTATTGCATTTGTATTTGATATAGGGAACCCAATCCATCATTTGTCCACTTGCCATCTGGCATCGCTGACACTCTGGTAAGTCTGCCACTGATTTTCACTAAACTGGAATATTGACGGCATATATAAATTCAATTGTGATGGAGAGTCTTACAAGTGGTTGATCGTAAACTCGTGTAATAAAAAAATACCGACAAGATAACAATATTTCTTTGCATTTTCCCATTAGTACCCTCTTTATTTATCACGGCACGGTTATTAATTGTCAGATAATTTTCCCAGTGATACAATTATTTTTCTCTACGTTGATTAAATTTGTATATAAAAAAAATGCCTGGCGAAACGTTTACCTCCATCAACACTGTCTGTTTTATACGTTGATAATTTCCCGTCGGCACAAAATCTCAAGAAGCGATCTTATTTGGTACAAAAGTTTGGCATGTAAAGATTTGAGAACGTCCTGGATATGAAAATAAAATACATCCGGTAGCAAGGCTTCCGATCTGGAGGTTTTGAAGAGCGTGGAGCCACATTTTAATTGCTGTTGTTTCCAGGTTGACTCATACTCGGAGTGGTAGCTCTTGTTATGGACCCAGCTATAGGAAAATAGGGAGTACCCCTAAAAAAACAAAAAACAAAAAACAAAAAACAGTACGAACGTATAAAAATACATTTTGATAGCAAAAATACCAACAATACATTTTTATTTAAAAAGAGCCCGAAAATAGATCATCAGTAATCCATTTTTTTGTAGTCGGTGGCATACCATTGCCTTGAAAATATATTTAACTGAAGCCATAAAATTTTGTTCAAATTATTTCTATTTCAGCATTAAATAACCCATAGAAGTGTTGATATGCCGCTAAACAAAATCAACGAACCAAGATTTCAGAAGTATGTCAGATAGTCACTTTTTTTGATCGGTTTCACCCCAAGCAACGTAGAAAAGTCCCTAAGACACAAGGTGTGTGGGAGAATTGGAAAACAGAAACTTTATTAAGAAGCAAGAAAAAAAATATAGTAATCAGGAGGAGGGTAGAAAGCAATTGAGTTTATAATCAAATTTTTGAAGATTAAAGTTGGCTGAAAAACATGGAACCGGAAGAGAGTTCGATAAGCGAGAAATGCGACACTTAAAAAGAGAACCAGTAGAAATCATCATACTTTTTTCTCTTCCCTACGACGGTGGCAATTGACTGCTTTTACTTAAAAATATGGCAAGTAGCCACATTAGTGTAGGATTTGAGTAGTAGTTGATTTACTCAAGTTTTTTTTTCGGTTTAATGTATGAGGGTTTAATTCTTTTGTGTTTTCCCTATCCAGTCTTCTGTTCCTTCTATACTCTGTCTATAAAGATACAAGGACGTTCTAAAACGAAACATGAAGAAATATGACATTGACATCAACAGATGCGATTCCAGTGCAATGGGCAGGAATCTCTGGAGATCCATTGTCAGAGAGGGAAAAACAATCAAAACCAAACGATCAGCCGAAGTAAAGACAAAACGAAGACGTCGAAAAGAAAGACAACATCAACAGCCGAGGCCTAATCCACCATCCAGAACAACCTGTCCTCAGTATCGAAGGGCATTTCAAACCAAAGTCGGCCTCATTAACCATCTCAGAGTTCACAAACCCAACTGAGTGGGGCAAAGAAAACACGACCGTCATCCTCGTCCTCGATAGATAAACACGACTCGATAGGATGATTTGCGACCACTAAAACTAAATCGTACTTAAAAGTAATTTTGATAACCCTTAAAAACAGGACAGGAAAATTCAACATCACTCATTAACGCCTGAGCCAAGAAGGAGCTTAAACAGCAAAGTCTCTGATCAGGAGATTGGTGATTTTGAGGATCAAACCAAGTTCATGAATAATTATATTCGATAAGCCATCAAGAAAAGTCGTTACATTTCGCTGACCTTAGCTCAATTATCTTCTCTATATATGCCATAAACTGCGCTTGTTCCTCTGTAACTATTTATCTTGAGTGGCTCTTGGGCGTTGTACAGGGTGAACAAAAATAATCATTCGACACAACTATGATCGAATAAGCTGTGTGGTTTATCTACGAAACATTTAGAAATGTGACATCGACATCAAAAGATAGGAAATCCAGTGCAATGGACATGAATCTCTGGAGATCCATTTTCAGAGACGGGATATAATCCAAACGATCAGTCGAACTAGAGGGAAATCACAAGACGTCGAAAAGAAAGACAACAAAAACGAGGCCAGACAAGTTAATCGTTAGGAGCATCAAATGATCCTGGTCATCTAGATGATCAAATCTCATGAATGAAAAACAAAAATGTATCAGGCAGCCGCTCTCCAGCTGCATAGACAGGCACGCATCAAGAGACAGATACACTGGCGGACGTTAAGCGGCCGTTAATTTCAATTGCATGGATCAACCAATTCTAGTTGAGGTTGATCGGAGACTTTTTGTTGTAGGGTATAAGTCAGCGTACTCCCTTTTATTCACTACTACACTTTTCTATGACTGATTCTATTTATAAAAATGGCAAGTAGATACATTAGAGTAGGATTTGAGTAGTAGTTGATTTATTAAATTTTTTCCATCATATGTATGAGGATTAAATAAAACTCTTCTTTGTTTACCCTACCTAGTCTTGTAATCTTTCGATTCTCTCTCTAATTAGTCTTCCTAATTCTCTGCTATTTTGAATACATACAAAATTACAACAATAAACGTCAGGCTCCAGTAAAAATGTCCCAAGTAAAACCTGATAAGACTAAAACTGAATTATTAAAATAGCTACCCTAAGATCTAAAATAATTCAATTACTTCCTTCGGTCAACCTCGTCGCCACGGCACGGTTTTTACTTGTTAGAGCACGCTTCATTATTTTTCAAATAATTTTCTTTGCGGCACGAATATTAAGAAATTAAAAAAAAATCTCCGTTTTAAAATAAGCAGGGTTTTTGAGGGGAAAATTAACAGCGACAGTATCTGTCTAAAAAACTTAATGAGAAAATAAGGAAAAATAGGAAACGTTTATAAATTGAACATATTTCGCTTTAATTTAAGCTTCATCAGATTTTGTTTTGGAAAAGAGTTATATATCAGTGTTTATGTATTGTGCTATTAGTGTGTGTGTGTGTGTGCGTGATTGCTTTCCTTTCTGGAGTCCACTGAGGCAATTTTGTGTTTCTCTGATAGTCTCTTGAAGATGGTAGTGGGAGGAAAATGAAAATGGTGTACCTGTATTCGCACGAATCAAATTTCTAGCTGGTCTTGCGGGAGTTGGTGGTGTCGGTATGTGTGCTGACTCTTGGTTAGATGTGCATTAGTAATGTTGGGGTGAATTCTATATTGTGTATCAGAAGGTGTGTACGCTTGTGTGTACGTGTGTTCCCATAATTCTGTTAAAGATATTATTAATATAGTTATTGTAAATAGGCTCAAAAAAATAAAACGGAGGGCTATAATATCTTCACAGCAATCTACTCACGTTGTGTACATTTTTAGGAATGTAAAATCTGTAATAAAGTACATATATATTTCAGTTTCAGTTCAACTATCGAAAACCAGTGATTTTATATCGTTATAATAACGGATATCATTCGTAGAGCACGGCCAGCTTTGTACGGACTTTAATTTGTCTACGAATCGCTATTTTTCTGCCTCGCTTATCAGTCGTGGAACTCAGATGCCTTAAACCATTTGTGTACAAGTCCTTCATTATTTAACGCAAGAAGTTACAATCAATTATCTTTATATTGTAGTCTGATACTCCCATCTATCTATCTATCTATCTATCTATCTATCTATCTATCTATCTATCTATCTATCTATCTATCTATCTTGTCTGTTTGCTTATCTATCGATCAATCTGTATTTACCCTAAGACTGTATTTATCTATATAAAGATTCTGTTCCTCTATCTATCTATCTATCTATCTATCTATCTATCTATCTATCTATTTCGCTCTGATTCTATCTATCGAGTTTATCTATTTATCTATTGATGAATATGATATATATATATATTTCTATATATAATTTCTTATTATTTTTAATCATTTTCTCCCAAGCAAGGCCATAAATGTTAGTGGGCACTGGGATGAGAGAAACATTGTTGCCGTAGGAAAACTCGCCTCAGGAATTTTCGTCGTTGGAAACCTGGCCATATAGAATTTTTGCCGTAAGTCTATTTCGCTGCATTTTCTTTTCGACAGCCTTATCTCGAGGGTCCCTTTTAGAGTAATTGTTAATTTAATATACGAAATACCTTGTTATCATGTATATATGGATGTCTTTTTTACAGGGTCAAAAATCAGAAAAGAAATTAAAAAGTAAACATTTATTTAAAACATAAAAGACTAAAAATACATCAAATTAACAAAGAAGTAATTTAAAATGCGTGAAAATTCCTAGCAATGCTGCGTAAATGTGTTTATTGAGTTGGGCTGTTACACTTTTTCTTTTTTGCTAATGTCTCTTTCTTTTTCAAATACGCAATTAGTTTCAACAAACTTGGGATCATATTAGTATAACTTAGATTATTAAAACTTTTAAAACGAAGTAACAGTAGTGTGAGCCAGATTTAATTCATAACTAGGTACCTTGCATATTAAAAAAATGCGGGGAAATTGTCTTACGGCAAAAATCCCATATGGCAAAGTTTTCAACCGCGAAAGTTCCTGAGGTGATTTTTCCTACGGCAAAAATGTTTACGGCAAATGTTCCGAGAACCAACAATTGATATTGGACTAAAATCTTTGGAGATCGTAGTAGACAGGAATGCAGGAAAATAGCAGACAATTCCACACGCGAGAAGTGCTGGCAGAGAAGCTATTAAGCTTATGGTTAAGAGTAGCTATTTCAACAGTGAAATAATGAGACCTACTTGCGAAAAAGTAAAAGTCATCGGAACAATTATTTGCTGTTCAGATCTATCTATCTATCTATCTCGGTTTGATAATATCTATCTCGGTTTAATAATATTTATCTATGTATCTATCTACCTATCTCTCTGTCTGTCTGTCTCGGTTTAATAATATCTATCTATCTATCTATCTATCTATCTATCTATCTATCTATCTATCTATCTATCTATCTATACTTTATTATTTCTATCTATCTATCTATCTATCTCGCTTTGTTCATTATCTATCTATCTATCTATCTATCTATCTATCTATACTTGATTATTTCTATCTATCTATCTATCTATCTATCTATCTCTACTTGATTATCTATCTATCTATCTCTACTTGATTATCTATCTATCTATCTATCTATCTATCTATCTATCTATCTCTACTTGATTATCTATCTATCTATCTATCTATCTATCTATCTATCTATCTATGCCTGTTAATGTCTATCTACGGCTTCACCTAACTCATTATTTCTCTTCGTGAAAGTCTTTACCGCTATCTCTCGGAAGCTTTACATAGAATCCGATGTCTGTATTCATTGCGTGCTATGTAGATTAATTTACCAATCGTGGGGCTTCTCTTGCCATTTCCACGTCAGCTTGTGTCGCTCAGTGCATCTCAAGTGTAAGAAACATCTTGCTTATGTGCGAACGTCATTTCCGTTCCAAAGTCAAACTCCTTCACTTTCAATAATGTAACACTTGTTTGAAATCCCGATGTTTGCCATTGTCATGTTTTAACATCATATTCCATGATTTACTATCCTCATTCTTGTTGTTTTCATTCAAATATTTCGGTCTGTGTATTCTACAGACTTCCTAATATCGTTTAAAATTAGGATATTCACAGTCGTTATTCTATAGCTTTTTATTGTTGACTCGATACAAAGCTCAAGAGCCAATCAATGTAGTCGGTTGGAATGTCGAACTGAACCCTTTATTTCGCTCTACTGTTCTAGTTCCACGTGCTATGCCTAATGGATGTCAGTTATCAGTTATCTCCTGTTAATTCCCCTCAACAAGTTCTCCACTGCCTTAACCGGGTATTGAACTCACACTCTTTGGGTCCTGTCACTGGATCTAACTAACGCCTTTATCCACTGTGCCATGTGTCCTTGAGAAACGTTGTGATAAATATGGCAACAAAGATGAGGACAATAGTCCGAATAATGGAAATAATGTACATAATACCTTATTTCAGAAATATAGATACATACTGAAGGGCCGAAACCTTGAGATAAATATGGTGACAAAGATGAAGACAATAGTCTGAATAATGTAAATAGTATACATAATACCTCATCTCAGAAATATAGACAATTATTTAATGTAACCGCCGCTTCCATCCAACATTTTCCTTTCTCGCACTTCCCGCCTTTCCATTAACTTGCTTCCCTGATAACTACAATCTTCAAAAATTTAAATGCAACGTCAATCGCCATGTTCTGTTTTCTTGAAATACCTTTCATATTTTGTCCTTTCATCAATTCTCCTTATTCTCTGTCGCCTCTTTCATTTTCACTCCCTGTAAGCGCCTTCCTACTAGTGGCATACCCGTCTTGCGTGGGATGGAATAATTAAAAGAAAATTAGCAACATATCGTATATATAAATTCCACTTGAAGTCTGGGGTGAATTTGTGTTCGAATAGGCATTCAAGACAAGAAGCATCCTTATGATAGATGAAAGTTCAGGATCTGATTGATGATGGAGGAACGTCTGATTTTTGGACGTGTACCTAGAAACCGTTTCATCATCCGCATACATATTTACTAAGTATCGGAGTATGTACTTAGGTTGATCATTAGTATAGAGTAGAAATAGGGGATGACCAAGGAGAAGATCCTGAGGGACGCCGACATTGATCGTTAAAAAAAAATGGATTTGATAATTGATAATGTCTGGCTTGAGTCTTTCCCGAGATTTCCTAGCTACTGAGTTTATACTATTTACATTATTCGGACGATTGTCCTCATCTTTGTTGCCATATTTATCACAACGTTTCGGCCGTTGTACGCTCCGGTCTTCTTATGGTGGTTGGAATGTCGAACTGAACCCTTTATTTCGCTCATAGGTGCAGACTGTTCTAGTTTCATGTGCCATGTATAACGGATGTCAGTTATCTCTTGCTTAATTCCCTCTCCAAGTTCTCCACCGCCTTAACCAGGTATTGAACTCAGACTCTTTCGGTCGTGTCACTGGATCTAAGACACATGGCACAGTGGCCAAAGGCATTACTTAGATCCAGCGTATAACGGTCGAAATGTTGTAATAAACATGGCGACAAAGATGATGACAATATTCCGAATAATGTAAATAGTGTACATAATACCTCATCCCAGAAATATAGACAGCTACTGAATGTATGTAGCATCCACCGATGCCACACCTTGTCAAATGACTTTATATATATATATATATATATATATATATATATATATATATATATATATATATATATATAGTTATTGAAGGTTTTTAAATCTCGAAAAACTTTATTGTAAATTAAAAATTATAAATGAAGCGTTAAAATCAACTTCCATGTCAAGTGCATGACGTGACCTAAGAGAAACTCTGAAAAAGTATCAGATAAGTGAAATTTAACTTTATGATATCTATCTATCTATCTATCTATCTATCTATATATATATATATATATATATATATATATATATATATATATATATATATATATATAATAAAAAGGCTGAAACACTAATATTCCATGGTCATAATTTATTCCATTGGAATCGTAAATACGATCCAATTTTGTAGGTCTGATGAATTGGATCGTATTTACGATTCCAATGGAATAAATTATGACCATGGAATATTAGTGTTTAAGACTTTTTATTATATCCTTACTCTGTCCTGGACATTGAGTTCTACCTGGATTCTATCCTCTCGGAATTTTTTATTCAAAAAATATACATGTGTGTATATGCACCTGTGGATTTTGCATATATATGTATATTTACCACTAATATTATCTATCTATCTATCTATCTATCTATCTATCTATCTATATATATATATATATATATATATATATATATATATATATATATATAATTATTAAAGGTTTTTAAATTTCGAAAAACGGTAAGAAGGTCTTGGTCATGCTCATAACTGACATCTTTTACAATGTTTCGTTTTTATTTTTTAATTCTTCTATTATTTTGATTCAATTTTTTGCTTATGGATGAAATAACTATCATCATATTTTCCATAGATATGTTGCAGACAGAGGTCGGTAGGTTATAAATGTTTGTTTATATATATATATATATATATATATATATATATATATATATATATATATATATTCGCTTTACGTTCTAATTCAAGTTTGATAAATTGTTGGATTGTCTTATCAATATTTAAGCTAATATATATATATATATATATATATATATATATATATATATATATATATATATATGAAGAAATATACTTTTAAGGCATGCTATATTTATGGGATAAAGTGCTCAATATCAGAGATAGAGCGTATGTAAATATGGAAGTGAACATTGAAGTCAACAGTTAGAGGTCTCTGAGAGTTGACTTCAATGTTAAAATTTGTATATATATATATATATATATATATATATATATATATATATATATATATATATATATAGGATGATAGTTCTCGTGATGAATTTATTTTCTCACTGATTCTGCTGCGCACAATGATTAGTTGGTTGGTTGATGTTGATTAGCGGCATAATAACTTCTATGGGTTACTTAATCTAAACAATTTGAACACAAATGTCTTCAAATAAGTATATTTTGAACGCAATTATATGTCTTCAAAAACAGATAAAATGCGTTCTAGTCATTTTGCTTTAAAATGCATTTTTGAACATTTTATCAAAAAATACGTAATGTTGGTCATTTTTTTAAATAGAAAATGAATATATATATGTATATATGTTGACCATGTTCACCATAGTCTATAAATATAGAATACAGCGCAGTACGTAATCTGTTCAATGAAACAACGTTAAAGATTAACACTCACGAGTCAGACACTCTACTGAATCTGACTATATCGCCAATACCACAAGCAGCTTTTCCCTAATTCTTCAGTCTTCGATATCAAAGGCTGACAGAGATATTTAGCCCCCCCCATGAGGGTTACATGTGGCAGAAGGCCGCGATTAACATGGGATCTCCGAGCTGGTAGGGTCGGCCAAAAATATTCCCTATTCGAACGCGTATAAACGGATTCAGGGGCAGTCAACCTCCCCGAACGAGACTCTGTCCTTCGGCGGAGCCTCGTCCGGGTTATCAAAGGCTGGCAGTGCATAGTCGGGAAAAAAACATGGCCGCCTTTATACACGTCGCATTGAATATTTTAAGCCTTCTGATTGGCTAACCCTTCTATTGGTGAACTATAAAATAATAAAAAGTCAGCTCATTTTGGCTGGCTCACTTGTATATAATATATAAGAGAAAATCATGGCGAATTGTGTTTAAAAACACTAAAATCGATCATGATAAGCGAATGCTCCTCTGTGGGCAATTTGTCAGGTTATATGACTGTTCCATATAGGATACAGGTCTGATTCCTATCGGAGGACGCATATTTTCTATGACAATTCCTCGGACATTCAGTCCGGTAAATGTTATTAATACTGTTTATTATAAACAGAGCATATACTGTATAAACATAAAAAATGTCTTAAAAAAATAATTGTCCGTCTTTGTCCATTTGATAACATATATATATATATATATATATATATATATATATATATATATAGAGAGAGAGAGAGAGAGAGAGAGAGAGAGAGAGAGAGAAATGATTAAAATAACATTATCTAATTAAATTTAAATTTTAAAATTGGTAATTTTTTACTTTTAATTTTAATATCAAATCTTATCATATCATTTAATAGTTATTGGTTAGAATAAATTCTATTTTAGTATAACCTCAACTTTAAAGCTCTTAATAGCTATTATAACCTTACTTCGTTGTCAAGTTTTTTGAATTCTCGTATACTTGTGTTTTGGTTGGTCATTCTAGCATTTGTAAAAGCCTTTTCCACTTACGAAGGATCGTTTATTAATTTGAAACTTTTAAAACCATTTATTTTACATTCAACATCATCACTTGATAAGACACCGGAGGTGTCGAAACAAAATTTTTGCTATTGTTGTGATTTTATGACATATTTATGTCACAATTTTTCAATAAATAATTATATCTGCTCAACTGTGTATTGAGCACTCTTTTAAGAATAGTAATTGTTGGTTATTGGAATTTATTCCGTATACACTAATCATGTACTTGTATATGTATGTATGTATGTATATATATATGTATGTATGTATTGCTGGGATTTTTCATGAGAAAATATATTTTTATAATTTTATAGTGATTTCTTTGAGGTTTCACTATTTTCTCAGAGCCGAGACCCTAACAGGTGCTACCACCACGAGTAAGGTTTCACCTTGGAACAACAGCAATTAATAGGTGGTTCCAGACTCTTCAAAACCGTTCTCCCGATCAGTGGCCTTATCACCGAATGTAGTTTATAGTCCTGTGAGCAATAGAGGTGAAGACATCAGCTGTGGATCTGGTAAGGCGAAGTCTATTCTGGTTATCGCTCAGGAAGTTGTTCCTGTTGAGGTACTCAACAACCTTCCTGTTGATTATTGATTCGAAGAGTTTGCTGATGGCACTAAGGATGAGGTCTATGGTTCGATATTGCGACAAGCATGAACGCTGTTTCACATTCTTAAGAAATCAGAAATACTTTTAACGTCTCAAAAACGAAACAGCTCTCTTTTAATCATCTGAGAAAACCATTTTTACCTTCCTTCTGCATGTCTGTTGCTAACCTCCTGGACAGTAACTTATTGCATCTTTTTGGACTCATATTTTCAACTGACGAAGTGGAAAAATAATATCGAATCACTTCCTCAGTTTATCTATCTATCTATCTATCTATCTATCTATCTATCTATCTATCTATCTATCTATCTAGATATCTAGATATCTATCTAGATATATTACGTTATATCTATCTATCTATCTATCTATAATGCGTTCTATCTCTCTAGATATAATACGCTATATCTATCTATCTATCTATCTATCTATCTATCTAGATAGATAGATAGATAGATAGATAGATATATAGATAGATAGATAGATAGATAGATATAATAACTTCTATTTATCGATCTGTCAATCTAGATAGATAGATAGCTAATATTAAGATGAGATAATACTTCAAAACGTGGTTGATCATGGCTTTCCCCAACTTCTTATCTTTCATAACTCATAGCAACTCTTTTACTATCCCTCAAGCTGCCTGTTCTTTCATTCATTTACACAAACTCTCTACGTTTGTTATTTGGGGATTTCTTCTCTTTAAACATTCTGATTGACAAATTTTCTAAAGCCTCCTTTTCTCATCGCCATGTGTCCCAGAAATTCCAGCGATCTTTTTCTGCATTTATCCATAATTTTACATTTGTTTAGTTTCCTTGAAGCGTTTCTCGTCGCTTAGATCCTCAATCAATTCATACCAAACTAGGCAGCAAAGCCACAAATTTACTGAGTGTTGGAGAATATAAGATGGATAAATAAACATTATTCAGGAGAAAGAACAATATGAAATGCATTTAAAGCAGGAAACCTTAAGATAGTTCGGCAGAATAGTGTTAGACACTCCTCTCGTCATTCATTGGTGATGGATGGGCCACTTATAATGGGTTAGCTGCGCTTGGGTTTCAGCATTTAGTTGCCAACCATAATCAGAATTTCTTGACCCAAAGACAGGGGCCTGTACTAATCATGTAACATTATATTGGGCAAGAATCCAGAAACGCCAAAAAGGAATTGATGGTTGAAAAGTTGATATGAAATGGTAAAATATGGATGAGGCACTTTAGAGATCTTTTTTAAGTTCAGGGTTAATAATGTTTTGGAGAATATAGACACTTTTTTTGAACATATATCATTGCAATACACATTTTAAATATATTACCATAGTTGGTTTTAAATTAATACTATCAAATGAATCAACTCAAGCTAAAATTTTTAGGTGTGATGCGTCTAACAATATTCTGCCAATTTTTCCAATCCAATATTTTATTTAGAAATTAATACTTAATTAGGAATTATGCACGAAGTATCATGGAGATATGTATTTTCTTCCTTTTACAAAGTGTCCTTCTAAAAGAGTAAACATATATAAATTATATACAAAGGAAATACACAGAGCATCTAATTTACCAAATTTTATCCCAAAGTAATTTCTGTTTTGAAGAACTAATTGTAATAACGATTATATTATCCTAACTATTAATCATACGTTTTAAGAACAAATAGTATTTACCAAGCAATGGCAAAGTACACAGTAGATTAAAATGTTCTTCTCTACCTTGACCACACAATATATTATATATTCTATATATTATATATAATATATATATATTATAATTATATATATTATAATTATAATATATAAATATAATATATAATTATATATATAAAATATATATATATATATAATTATTAATTATATTTAATTATTATTATTATTATTATTAATAATATTTTTAATTATTATTATTAATTATATATAATTATAATATATAATTATATGTATTATAATTATATATATATATATATATATATATATATATATATTTATATATTATATATATTATAATATATAATATATATTGTAATAACGATTATATTATCCTAACTATTAATCATACGTTTTAAGAACAAATAGTATTTACCAAGCAATGGCAAAGTACACAGTAGATTAAAATGTTCTTCTCTACCTTGACCACAAAATATATATTATATATATTATATATAATATATATTATAGTTATATATATTATAATTATAATATATAATTATATATAATATATACAATTATTAATTGTATTTAATTATTATTAATTATTATTATTATTATTATTATAAATTATTATTATTATTTATATATAATTATATATATATTGTATATATTATAATATATAATATTATATATTGTAATGATGATTATATTATCCTAACTATTAATCATGAGATTTAAGAACTAATATATCAACTTGGTGCAAAAATAATTTCATTTTCTCACATAGTAGCATATGTTAGAAAACGAAATTATTTTTGCACCAATCTAATAGCATAGTATTTACAAAGCAATGGAAAAGTACAGAGTAGATTAAAATGTTTTCTTTACCTTGATCCCACAATATCGCATAACAGAAAACGAACCGATGGAAACATTTTAGAACTCACTTTGTTCTATTTCACCTCACCTTGAAACAATCGATTATTACCTTTTTTGATTGCTGCAAAATGCTTTGTTTGGTTGCGGGGGGGGGGTGCTTTCTCTAAATGAAAACCCGTTTCAAGAGTTCACAGAACAATTTTTCGCATCAAAATCTGCGGAATTTTACTAAAGTAATTGAATCGCCCGTGTATGAAACACCAAAATGGAACATTATATCATCCTTACTAGTAATCATACGTTTTGAGACCAATAACGTAGATTATTTATGATAGTATTTGCAAGGCAATAGCAAAGTACAGTGGATTAAAATGTTGTTCTCTTTCCTGACTACACAAGATCGCATGAACAGAAAACTAACACATGAAAATATTTTAGAACTCGTTTTCTTCTACATCACCTCACCTTGAACCAATCGATTATTACCTTTTTCGATTTCTGCAAAATGTTTTGGTTGGTTGAGGGGGGGGTCTCTAAATGAAAACCCGATCCAAGATCTATTAGGTTGGTGCAAAAATAATGACGTGATAATGTCGTTTTTTGACGTTAAAAAATACGTCAAAAAACGACACTATTACGTCATTATTTTTGCACCAACTTAATAGTAAAGGACGTTTAACATTAAAACCAAAATACTTCAAGGACAATATGTTAGAAAAAAAATAATAATCATATAATCTGGACGGAGGGAGGTGTATCCTCAGTAAACACTGATGTGTTACATCCCTTGTTTTTCTTGTTACTGTTGCGAGTCCTCGAAAGAGGGAGTGTCGCACGGGGCAGTTGGGAATAAAATGAGTGAAATGACTACTACCGTTTTCGTGTTGCTCTTTCTGTATGAAACACCAGCGGTGGCAGCCGTTCTGTCGACGCGATGAGAAATTATCATGTTCATAACTCCTAAACGGTAATAGTACGCAAACCTTTAACGTCATTTCCAAAATAATCAGGCAATTTCACACCATAATGGAACATTATATCATACTACCTACTAATCATACGTTTTGAGAACGCTAAGATAGATAAGAGTATGAACAGAAAACGAACACCGGGAAACAATTTGGAACTCGCTTTGGTTTACTTCACCTCACCTTGAACCAAACGATTATCACCTTTTTCGATCGATGGAAAATGCCTTGCTTCGTTCAGAGGGAGGTGGGTAAGTTTCTCTAACAACATTACGCCAAGTGTTCCACAGGCGGGAATTGCGACAGAAGAAGCCATTAGTATTACTCTTATGGTTACATGTTACCATTTTAACTGTAAAATGATGAGACCTTGCCGCCAATCAAGTACTGCGCTTAAATTCATAAATCTAGCTACAATAGACTAAAAACTCATCAGAACAATTACCATAAAAAAGTATTTATAGAAAGTCACAGGTAAGCTATATTATGCTGGTGGGAACATGACTGAAGCCAAGGGGGCCAGGTCAGGACTAACAACAATGCAGATTTTTCTATAGATTTTATAAAGAATCTGTAAATATGCACCAGACCATATCTATCAGCAATATTCGAAAGAAGGGCGAATAATGTATGCAAAAACAAAAACCAAAAAACAACAAAAAAACAAAAAACAATGATATATAGTGTCAATTGATCAGGAGAAAATATTACGATTAGAGTTCGATTTGTTTCCCATTTCGATTTTGGGCTCACGAAATTCATCCTGTGGCGCAGCAGATGGAAGAGAGACTTTTTGTAATATGAACGGATGTTCGAATCTCGTGTTAAACGTAGGTCTTATTTAATTGGTTGCTCAGAGTAAAGCCCACAAACCTTACAACCCCACTCCCCCCCCCTAAAAATAGGTCGTATGTTGCTTTTAAATCTTGTTCAAGACGGGAATGCCACAAATATTAGGTTGGTGCAAAAATAATGACGTAATAATGTCGTTTTTTGACGTTAAAAATACGTCAAAAAACGACATTATTACGTCATTATTACGTCATTATTTTGCACCAACCTAATAGGAAGGGGTTTTACAGGGAGTGAAAATAAAAGAGGAGACAGTTAATAGGGAAAATTAAGGAAAGGACAAAAGATGAAGTAGATTCAAGAAGACAGAAAATGGTGATTGACGTTGCATTTAAATTTTTGACAATTGTAATTATCAGGTTTGGGTTGGTTTGGTGTTATTTTTACGTCATATCAATCTCAATCGGTTATTTAATGCCGACCAGATTTTTATTGCTGTTAATTTATTTTTAAATACATTGCTGGTAATATGTTTTTCTTCAAAAATGTATTGCTGGTAATAATTTTTCCTCAAAATTTTATTGCTGCTATTAAAACCTATTTTTACACTTCCATTGTATTTTGACCCCAGTTTGGGGGTTAGATATTTGCCCATAGTTGGGACCCTAACACGTGCTACCATCCCGACAACAGCACCAATTAAGAGGTGGTTCCATGCTACTCAAAACCTCCTGATCAGATGCCTTTCTGTCCGACATAATTTATCGTCTTACGCAGGACGCGGGTGTAGTTTATCGTCATACCTAGAACGGGGAACGAGTGCTCGCGTCTTGTGTAGAGTTTATTACTTATATTCTACAAGTAAAATATTAATCTCAGTCCGCGATGTGTTGTTACTGAT
Organism: Acanthosepion lycidas; assembly: GCA_963932145.1. Taxonomy (NCBI): domain Eukaryota; kingdom Metazoa; phylum Mollusca; class Cephalopoda; order Sepiida; family Sepiidae; genus Acanthosepion; species Acanthosepion lycidas. The sequence continues at coordinate 17,226,720 of OZ010596.1, read as the reverse complement.
ATTTATAAAAACGAATTCTCGTTTTTTATAATCTGGATTCAGTTGAAGCACAATTTTCTTAAGTTATATAGAAATATAACAGAGTGACTTAAATTTTGGTGGTGAAAATGGTGATGTTTAGTCGTCCTCGGCGACCGAAACAAGAGAAAATAGAAATATATATATTTTTTTAAATTCGCGTGTTTGCGCCGAAAGAAATAATTCTTCAAATCGTGATCTACGAACGACTTGTCTATGGTATCTTTGGAATGAACATAAAATATAACAATTGGTTCCGATTTCGTCTTTCGAATGAATGAAAATCGCGATCGCCTAAGAATTTGCCTGGTTTTCATTTACACTAGTTATAAATAAATTGTCTCAATTTGACCTTAGCAACCACGATGATTGTCTTCGTAGAAAAGACATCGTATATATATATATATATATATATATATATATATATATATATATATATATATAGAGAGAGAGAGAGAGAGAGAGAGAGAGAGAGAGAGATAGCGAGAAATATTTATTTACGTATATGTTTTGAACAATAAAAATATTAAAAAGTTGAAATCTTCAGACACACTGCGTTGTATATTATTATTATTATTATTATTATTATTATTATTATTATTATTATTATTATTATATTAATATTCTTTCGTTTTTATTATTTCAATTAGATTCCTATTTATTTTAGTTTTATTATTTCAATTAGATTCATATATATATTAGTTTGGTGCAAAAATAATGACGTTTTTTGACGTATTTGTAAAGCGTCAAAAAACGACATTATTACGTCATTATTTTTGCACAAACCTAATATATATATATATATATATATATATATATATATATATATATATATATATATACTGTCTGTTTCTTTATTACAATAAAAATTGTCTCAGTGGATAGACGTATTTGAGTTGCTAACCCTGTTTTTTTTCATTAAACAGCAAAAGGAATAATATATTTTGTGCATCTATATGGAAAATATTAATACAAGCAAGTTTTGTTAGATTAAACAGAAAAGTGTTGTCTGTCATATTTTTACAATTTTTTTATTTCTCTTATTTTGAAGGTTTAAACGATCTCTACATACTTCATACAGGCATGCATATATATATATATATATATATATATATATATATATATATATATATATATATATTCGACTTTCCTGTCGTATCGACATATGAGAGTCAAGCAGCTCAGTTCATAGGAACCGACAGCTTGGACACCAGCTCATGTGACTTGATTATAGAGGTGAAAGCTATGTGCAGAACCATCCACACTTTTTGAAGGGCCGAATATAGAGACTTGGTGCACTATGTGTCACATGGTCCCCAAACGACCCCCCCGCAGGTTTTTAATTCAGAATTGTCTGTATCCTAGACCAGTTGCCATCCAAGGCTATAGAACCCAATCTGTCCTGCTATTTACCTATAGCTGGAGGGAGAAGAAGAGGATGCATACCTTTCCCAAGGAATGTAATGGATTCGACTAGAATTCGAACCCGGCTCTCCAATTCCTCAATCCAGCCGTGCCTCCGTGAAATGGATTAAGTCCAACAATTATTTAATATATTTTCTGTTTATACGTTATTTTTTATAAATACAATTTATTTGATTAAATTGTCTGTTTTTAATTAAACAGCATTAATTCTTTTACCTGTCTGAGGGTTCGAGACATTTCGTAGAAAATATCCGTTTTTCGACAGGAATTGAACCTGTATTCCTATACGGAATCCATCTGATATGCTATTTCGCGTCTGGTTAGCAAAGTCTAAATTACTGTTGATAAACACACAATCTTCGACGATATTTCTTGATCGATCATATCTGCTCACAAAATGTATCCTACTGTAAACAATGGCAACATATAATGAAACAGATTAAATCCGACAATTTTTTAATATAATTTATGTTTATACATTATTTTTATAGATACAATTTATTTAAGTAAATGCGCTCTTTTTAATTAAACAGTATTAATTACATTTCTGTCCAGTAAATGTACAGCTTAGATTTTAGAGAATGGAATTGCAAACTGACATCACATTACAAGCCTTTCCCTTCAGCTGTGGCAATTTATAACAATTTTATTGTTTCCCATAATTTAATTTTCAAAGCTGAAGTTAACAAAAAAAAAAAAAAAATAAATAAAAATAGAAACCATATGCAATTTGACTGAATAAAACTGATACCTCCTTTTTGTGCAGTTAGTTTCTTTTTTTCTAGGTATTTAAAAAAATAAAAATTATCTTTTTATTATACATAATTGTTACTTCCTCACCTTTATTTCAAAATGTAAAACGGCGATAAATAAGCATTCATCTATTTCTTTTTTATTTACTGACAAGTCATGTGACATGACTTACCAGCCATACCAATGATATTTTACAATGACACACACATAGGCTCTTCATATATCAAATCGTTGCCAAACATCCGAAAAAATTGTTTATAAAAAAGTTCGAGTGAATCGTAAATTGTATAACTATATGCTGTGTTATGTAAATTTAGATTTACTCAATAATGGTGTTATAATATATCGTGGATGCTTATTGTGTTTCACACTTATAATAGCTGGAATATAATATGAAAGTGCTTGTTTATATACGTGGACTGATATAAGAACGTGTATCGAAAACAAATACTGAATTTCCTATTAAAAATACCCTAACTCCAGGAACTTCGTGTCAAATTTTAATGAATTTGGCACTGCATTTGGCAAGCATTCAAGATACAATATGCTGCTAAATTGATTAGCGTATTATGTATCGCTTTAGCTGTATCTCGGGAACACACATACATGCCAACAAGATTAGAGTTTTAGTAACATATATATATATATATATATATATATATATATATATATATGTGTGTGTGTGTGTGTGTTTATATATATATATATATATATATGTTTATATATATATATATATGTTTATATATATATATATATATATATATATATATATATATATATATATATATTATGAAATGGATTAAGTCCATCATTTAATATATTTTCAGTTTATACTTTATCTTAATAGATACAATTTATTTAAGCAAATGCTATCTTATTTTTCATTAAAACATTATTAGTTACTTTTACAGGCCTGAATACTCGAGAAATATCGTAGAAAATTCAGACCGGTAAAATTAATTAATTAAAAAATAAAAAACAAAAAAAAAAACCCCGAAAAAAACGCACATACATTTATAAATTCGATCTATAAGATAACGTATAAACAGAAAATATATTAAATAATTGTCGGACTGAATCCATTTCATTATATGTTGACATTTTTTACATTAAGGAACGTTTTGTGAGCAGATATGATCGATCCAGAAAACTCGTCGAAGATTTGTCGTTTAATAACATTTATTTGGACTTAACCAGACGCTTCTTGAAATCTAAGTGGTATGGTACATCAGATCAAATGACGGTTCAGTGTAAGATTCCTGTTGGAGTATGCACATTTTCTACGAAATATCTCGAATATTCATGCTGGTATATGTAATTAATACTATTTACTAACCCCACCGCCCAATAATAAAAAAAAACTGAGCATTTACTAAAATAAAGAGTATCTATTAAAAAAACGTGTACACAGAAAATATATTAAATATACAACACGCACTCGCCCAACCACACAAACACACGCACATACATACATATATATATATATATATATATATATATATATATATATATATATATATATATGCAGGCTGCGATGAAATCAAAATAATTCTGGTATCTCATATATATATATATATATATATATATATATATATATATGTTTACCAAAATTACGGAAAAATATCTTGAAATACTAGAGTATAATTTATTCAATAAAATCGTGATTGGATTCAACCCTAGCCTCTAAACGATTTCGGAATCTCCCGCATCTCTTTTGGACAGTCTTCTTTTTTTAACTTGGTGATTGCTGCCATAATCCTTGCCTTCCGTTCATCTTTCGTGTTACAAGAAGATTTGTTGGTCTCTCCTTCAACGGCACTCCACACATCATAATCAAGGGGTTTCTAGTCTTGGGAGTTAGGTGGCTAGAAGTAAGCGGTGATGTGGCCGCAGAAATTGTGTGACAGCTCTGACTGGGTTCTCTTGATTTTGTGGCATGGTGCAGAGACTTGTTACCAGATATAGGATCTTCCAGCAGCCACCATCGTGACCTAGAGCAGCACTGCCTTTTCACTGCCTTTTCACTGCCTTTGGGAAGATGAACGGGGCATAACGTTTGCATTACTAGTGATCACTCCAAACACCACGAGGTTGACTGAATATTTGGTTTTCATCACTCTCTGTACATTCTTGGGGGACACAGTATCCTTTGCACTGTTCTTAGATTGAGACTCAAACAATCGAAAATGTTCTTATTGGAGATTCCGGTGGGAATGCCAAGCAGTAAGGCATGACGTTTCCAAATTTCTGTCAGAATGAATTGTGTTATGGGGCTCTTTTTTTTTCACAGACCCTTCCGAACTGAACCTTCTATACTGTGCAGTCAACAAAATCAAAAGAAACAACGCGCATGCGCAAAATGAAAAATATAAAATGGCGACAATTTACCCATGGTACCCTGTCTATATAGAGACTTTTTCGTCGTCTTCGTTATTAGAACCACCCTCGTCGTCTCAGTAATTAGAACCAAACAGCCATCCTGGATTATTTTAAGCCGAAATATAATTTACACACACACACACACATTGTCATCCACAGACAGACTGTTTCGCTGTATGACAGTTCATCAGTGTGGATAGACGTCTGGTTGCCTCTAGCTAGGATCGAAATTGGCATCAGTCGGGGATTCTACCACTAAGCCGTTGGCACACGGTATGGATGAAGTTGAATTTAAGCGTATTTATTTTTAGATAAACACACGGTGACTGAGAGAACTCGATTCGATTTACCGAAAAGTCTTGCATTATTAGTCATTAATAGTCATTGTTTACAATCCCACACTTCCTATCCAGAGACCTTAACCGAAATAAATTTTTCAGGAGCATATATATATATATATATATATATATATATATATATATATATATATATATATATATCTGAGTGATACCCCTTTCCAGAGGGGAACATGACTAAGGACTGTGTTTACGTCATCCCGTGCAGCTGTGGTAAGAAATATAAAGGAGAAACACGCCGCGCCCTTGAGGTAAGACTGCAAGAACATCATAGAGCGGTAACACGAGGGGAAATGAAAAAATCAGGCGTAGCTGACCAGATATAGAGGGAAAGTTCGATGAGGTTGAAATAATAGACAGAGAATATGACTGGAAAATAAGAAAACTTAAGTAATTCACACATATGCTAGCCCACAAAAATCTCCTGAGCCGGTCAAGGATAGAAATAGTATATAGTCATAGAATATGGGAACCAGTAATAAGGAGTGCTAGAGAAAACAATGAGTAACAAAACAAAAATTGCAATATGAGATCTGGTAAAAAATGCGATAATACCAGAAAAAATGCAGTATGAGCACTAGTAAAATAATTAGTTGCTTAGACATTAGGTTTAAGAGTCCCAAAAATTCATACACAGATCACATCTCAAAGACGCATGTCCCAGTGGATAAAGACGTTGGTTAGATCCAGTGACTAGACCCAAAGTGTTGTGCGTTCAGTACCTGGCTACAGCAGTGGTGAACCAAAATCTTGAAGAATTGAGTTAAAGGGAAATAACCGAGAAATCCGGAAGAGGCATGGCATGTGAAACTAGAACAATCTACACCGGTGGACGAAATAAAGGTCCCAGTTCAAAATTTCACTTAGTTGAAGAAGGTCGTAGTGTACTACGTCCGATACGCTGTGAATATGGCAATGAAGATGAGGGTAACAGTCCGAATGATGTAAATAATGTAAGTAAACATAATACCTCATCTCAGAGATATAGAGGCTGAAACGTTGGGAATATAGCAATGAAAATGAGGATAACAGTCTCAATAATGTAAATAATGTAAGTAATCTTAATACCTCATCTCAGAGATATAGACACAGAGACAGAAATAGATAGATATTATCGAGATAGTATTTGCATCAGTGTTAACCTTAGAATCCAGTGTCTAATCCGGCAGGCTTTAAGCCATTTGGACTCAGAGAGCTTCCCAACCCATCCAGGTTCTATTTTCCCTTTTAGGGTATGCACATTGACTCGTTCAGATCTTCTCGAAAGCCTATATCTGCTCGATTTCGTATTCGGACTCGACAGAAGGCGAAATCCTATGAAAAGTGTTCATGTTGCTAGTGTTTGGTTTGGTTTGGTTTGTTTTACGGCATATCAACCTCAATGGGTTATTTAATGCCGACAAAATTTTTATTGCTGGTAATGTTTTTTCTTCAAAAATGTATTGCTTGGAATAATATTTTATAAAGCATTTCTGGTATTAAAACCTATTTTTACACCTTCATAATGTTTTGACCCTAGTCTGAGGGTTAACTATTTGCCCATAGATAGGACCGTGACAGGTGCCACCACCCCGGGTCAGGATGAACCTGGGAAAGCAAGCAAATTAAGAGGTGGTTCCACGCTCCTCAAAACCTCCTGATCAGAGGTCTTGCTGCTAGACGTAATTTATCGTCTTACCTAGAACGTAGATGAGTTTGAGGTTAACTATTTGATCATAGCTGGGACTCTAACTGGTTCTAACACCCAGGGTCTGGATGGACCTGGGAACACCAGCAATTAAGAGGCGGTCCCACACTCCTCAGAAGCTACCGATCAGAGGTGTGGCTGTTAGACGTAGTTTATCGTCTTACCTAGAACGCAGATAGATTTGGGGTTAACTATTTAACCATAGCTGGAACCCTAACAGGTTCTAACACCCCGTGTCTGGGTGAATCTGGAAACCAGCATTTAAAAGGTGGTCCCACGCTCCTGCGAAGCTCCTTATCAGAGGCCTTGCTGTTAGACGTAGTTTATCGTCATACACAAGACGCACATTAGGCGGTGGAGTGGGGGGAGGCAAAATCCTACGAAAAGTGTTTATGATGCTAGTGTTTAACATCAGCTGCATTTTGTTGAAGAGAAAAGAGGCGAGATAAGTAAAAATAAATGCACTTTCCGACACTTCACTTTTTAACGCCCTTGCCAATGAAGAAATGCTAAGGTCACTTTTTATTTGTTTTATTCAGATTTTATCTCGCCTGAAACGGATTCAATCTCTCTTTTTTCTTGCCCTTCTGTCGTTATTGCATTCACGCAAATTGCGCTAGCGGTTTTATGATCCTCGAGAAAACAGCTGGCGATCTCTCCTTGCAAGCGAAAGATTACGTCACGAACTCTCAATCTTCCGTTAGACACACGTCATGATGAAATGTTATTTGCTGCTCGTTTTTTTCCCTTTTTAGATACTATGTCAGGTTTTATTATGCTTGTCAGCGTTTTCACAATAAGAGAACCTACCAAGTATTTCGTTTATTGGTTGGTTAGATTCCCAGACGGAGACACTAGATTTTTCGACATCAAAGCAAGGGCACTCCAAGGTGAAAACCTTGCACTTTTTCTCTTTGTTGTTACCCTTGATTACGTCTTGAGAACTTGCCTCGACAAAAATCATCATCTAGGTTTTACTTAACCATCAAGCCGTTCCGGGTAAGACGATAAACTACATCCGGCAGCGGAGACTTTTATCGTGAGGTACTGAAGAGCTTGGGTCCGCCTCTTGGTTTCTGGTGTTCTCGAATCCGCTCTGCTCCGGGGTGGTGGCGCGTGTCGGGGTCCCAACTGTGAGCGGGTGGTTGGCTCCCCAAAAGGGATCAGACCGCTGTGAAGGTTTTGATACCAGTAACGCGTTTTTGAAAAAAATCTTTTGCCAGCAATACATTTTTGTAAAAGAAAAATATTGCCATTTTTAAGGACGAAGAATATTACCACCAATGCATTTTTGAAAAAATAAAAAAATGCATAAATTTAAACGTGCTACTAGGTTAACATCTCAGTCCCACACTTTCACTCTCAAAACGATTAAATGTAGTCGTCTCTTCTACTCCAATAGCTTCATGTCTCGCACTTCCCGCGTGTGGAACTCCCTTTCTCTTACTTGTTTCCCTGATAGCTATAATCTCCAACTATTCAAATGCAATGTCAATCGACATCTCCCCCAAAAGATGCCTTGATCTATTTCCCGTCCTTCTCTTCATCCTTTCCTCTTCCACGACTCTTACTTCCACACTCTGTAACCCCTTGTGTGATAGTGACACTTCCGCTTTGCTTGGGTTGAAAAGCTTAAAAGAAATACATTTTTGAAAAAAATGTTTCCAGCAATACATTTTTGGAAAAAAATATTACCAGTAAAAATCTTGTTGGCATTAAATAACCAGTTGAAGTTGTTTTATTTTAAGCGTTTCACCCCAAGCAAGTGGGGGAAGTCACTAGTACGCAAGGGATTACAGAAAGTTGGAGCGAGAGCAAATTGGAGAGATAGAGGAAAGGATGAAGAGAAGGATAGGGGATAGATCAGGGGATCTGGAGACGTCGATTGACATTACATTTGAATAGACGGAGATTATAACTATCAGGGAAACAGGAAAAGGTGAGGGAGTTCCACAGGCGAGAAGTGCGAGACATGAAGCTATTGTAGAAGAGACGGTTACATTTAACAGTTTTGACAGTGAAAGAGTGAGAGCAAGATGCCAGCCGAGTTGAACGCTTAAATTCATGAAGTCTGGGAACCAGCGAAAGCAGATCATCGGAGTAGTTATCATGGAAGTATTTGTAAAAAAGACAGAGGGAGGCGACGGCACGTCTGTGAGAGAGCGACTGCAGACGAGATACCAGATCAGGGCCAATTATGTTGCATATCCGTCTCTGGATCTTATCAAGAACCTTCAGACAAACATAAGGGGCCCCAGACCATATATGGTAGCAATACTCCATGCAAGGGTGAATGGTTGATTTGTAGATTTGAAGGATCGACTCTGGCGAGAAAAAATTCCTGGCGCAACACATGGAGCCAACTTTCCATTGCCGTAAATCAAAAGAAAAACAAACCTTAAGTCGATGTCATGCAAAAAAGTTAACAGCTATTGACTATGCTGATGACCTAGCTATCACTGTAGACACCAAAGACACAGTTCTCCTATATCATCTAAAAACTGTTGCTGAGGATGTTGGACTCTATATGAATACCTCTAAAATTAAATTCGTAGGCTTCAAACTTCAACGCTCTATACAAACTGTTTCAGGTATATCAATAAAATCTGTTGAATCTTTTACAGACATTGGAAACGAAATAAATTCTCCTGAAAAGGGTGTGAAAATTCGTATAGGTAAAGCCTAGGCTGCCCTGAATAAAATGGATGTAATCTGTAAATCTGATCTATCAGACAACCTCAAAAGAAACATGGCGAACTCAGAGATTAAATCCACCATAAAGAAGGGTAAAAAAAAACCCAACAAGACTGATATATAGAGACAAACAAGTATACGTATTAAACAACACCATTTTACAATGGACATAGACATTAACTTTTGTGTTTGTGTGTGAACGTAAAGAGTTTGGTGAATGTTCGTACGTACGTGTGTGTGTTTCATGGCGTTTTTCTACAAGTGGGCAAAACGTAGATCTCTGCCAGAGGTCACATTTTGTAAATGTGTCCGCTGAAATGGAAAGTAAAAAGAGAACGAGGCAAGAAATCGCCCAGTATTTATAGTGTAGTGAAAGCGACCCCTAGTGAACAGTTAGGACAATTAAGGAGGAGTTAACTCCGACAATACCTGTTTGCGCTCAGTTGTTGACATTATCTGCTGATGTGTTAAAATTTTTGAATAATGCAATAATAAAAATTTAAATTTCATCTCTCTGATAAATGTTGCGATCTGTTCATACTTTTGTTTGAAAGTCGTTTTTTTATAAACATTTCTTTCTTGTTGCCCTCATCTCCACCAGTAATATAATAAAAACAGAAAAAGAAAAGAAAAAGAAAAAGGTATGTTGCAGTTGGTGCATGTTGAAATTACGTCGACGGTTGCCGTAATGTTGCGGGACTTCTTCGAACAATCTTTTAAGCATTTTACCCAAAGCGAGGTGCGGGTGCAACTAGTGGACAAGGAGTTACAGAGAGTTAGGGTAAGATAAAAGATTAGGTATTGAGTAATGGATAAAAAGAAGAACAGGGATCAAGGCATTAGAATTAGACAAAAAGCGGTGGCAACAATATTTTGCATATGTCAATGAAAGGTGTAAGGAAATGGAAGACAAATTCAACATGGCGATATTTTATATTTCTGTTATTATATAAGTCGAAAGAGAGAGAAAATACATAAGCATGACTGAAAAAGAAAGAAGTTATTGAAAGTAAGTATTTGCATGGTATGGTTTGTAGACGTGAATACATATATATATATATATATATATATATATATATATAAGTGAACATTGAAGACAGCACTCAGAGGCGACAGGCTGTAGTGACGATTCTAATGTATGGTGACATTTATTGTTCGTTAATTAAAACCCTAGAGTCTAAACTTTATGGAACCTACACTCTGACACTGAGAGCTATATTTAACATCACTTGGTGACAACATCCAAATAAATCACATCTATATGGATCCATGCCTAATATTTCTACAATCTTACGCGAACTCAGAATGCCCTTTAAAGGGCACTGTTGGCGAGCAAAACAAGAACTCTCGAGTGATCTATTGCTCTGGATACCTAGCCGTGGCGCAAAACGGGTTGGTCACCCAGGAACCAGGTAAATTGAACAGCGATATTTTAATAAAGAATGTCATCGTAAAGACGTCCCGACCTTGATGCAAGACCGTGATGATTCGTGTGATAGGCTCATGAATATCCGAGCCAATTTGACCGAATAAAAAAAATAATTTCAATAAAAATTGCCCGATTGTGTGTGTTTCAAATTTTAATATCAAAACTTGTTTAAAATCTCGATAACTTCCTATATACATATGTAACAAAAAAAATATGTCCAAAACGTGTAACAACAAAATTGTCCAAATCGTGTAAGAGCAAATTTGTCCAGATCGTGTAACAGCATTATTATCCATCCAGCAAAATGTTTAATATTTAAAAAATCACTAAACAAATCGAGATTCTTTTATTTCGGGATTTCAGATAAGATAGCCATCTTTACACCTTTTTTTTCGCAAGAATCACTAAACAAACCGTTGTGTTATTCAGCTAGAGAGAGAGAGAGAGAGAGAGAGAGAGAGAGAGAGAGAGAGAGAGAGATAGAGATGCTTGAAATTGTTTTTTATCATATGCAATGTTTTCCCAATTGAGCAATGGTGAGAGGAAAAAAGATCATTCATGCCTTCAGTAATTTTACCAACATTTATATTCTGGCTTCCATCTTCAATGTCTATTTAAGAACCATTAAGAAAACTGTGAATAAGTTTAGAAAAGAAGGAACAGTAGAGAGGAAAACTGGAGGTCACAACAGGAAGAGGGATCACCATTTCAATGTAGAGCTAAAAATATCACTTAGAAAAGATTCAACACAATTTGGCACGTGAGAGAGGGGTTTCAGCTATGGTAGTCCGAAAAGCAGCGAAAAAAGACTTGAAAATGAAATCGTACATGAAACTTGTGAGGCAGCTTGTTACTCCGGGACAGTCAGAAGGAGGGGGCGAAATACCTTTTCTTCCTGGGAAAACAAAGCATCAGAGCAAAGGATCTGACACCTGACCTGCTTTGAGGTTTGAGCGAGTCCGACTTGAACATCGGGATCAACTGCGGGCAAAAGTAAGTGGGCAGCATGCGGTTCCTCTGAATGATAGCCTTACCGGCCACTGTTGCTATGTCGCACGCAGTAAAGCAGGTCCTGCTGTACACACGCAAAAACATGTAGTGAGTTCTTATATAGCAATAAAGTGTCACTGACGACAGTTGAGTTTGAACATCGATCACCAGTGAGCAAACCATTATTGAATTAAGTAGAGCACGTTGTAGAAGTCAAGTGACTTACCGGCTAACATGACTGCCTTCTTGTGTCTTCTTGGAAAAGCAAGCCTGCAAATTTTACCTCATTTATTTATAGGAGAGTACCTAATGCACCAGCTAGGTTGCTCCATTTTGCTAGAATAGACCTGCCCAACACACTAGCATGAGTGGTCTCTATTCACCCACATCTCTCCATTGAATGACTCAGGTCAGCTTTTACTTGGGACTACACCAGTCTACTTGTGTGTCAGACCACTTGCAAGCTAACCAATATTCTACACACGTGACCACAGAGTAAACTCGTATATATAGGACATAGCTGACGTCAAAACGATCGCTATTTCTAGTCTATCCTCTATTACTATTCGGATCGCTATTTCTAGTCTATCCTATATTACTATTCGGATCGCTATTTCTATTCTATCCTTTATTACTATAAGGCTCTACTCTATTCCCTATAATGCTTCTCACTATACTATTTCTCTGTATTGATCATTAGTTTCTCACCATACTATTTCTCTATTCGGCTCACTATACGGATTATTATTCGAGCAGGTATTATTGAGCAAGTACTATTAGCGCGAGTGTTATCCGAAGGCGTCTGGGACCAGTATTGTTCAACGGCGTTACTATAGTTGTATCTACGATTACAAAGTCTCTACTACAATAAGCATTACGAAAGTGACAACGAGTATTCGTTGACATTACAAAATAAGTGATTCTCAACCATTCTGTCGAGGTGGGTTAATCAGATATTCCATCATTCTAAAACTAGCGCCCATAGAAGTTGAGAACCTCGTTATTGTATTGAGCCATCATTTGACGTCCATGATGACAGAGACTACTACTTGTTATTCGCAAAGTTTTCTGCATCATTTCTCGGAAGCTATACACGGAATAAACATTTTTAAATTTTTGAAGAAAGAGTTATCATTGTTTCGGCTCTGATGCATCTTTGGCTGTCTGCCGATCCTGGTAAAAGTCAAGGAATTTCGGACAGAACCCTTTATTTAATCTATAGGGTACATTATACGTGTTCTACTGTCCATGTTTAGAGATATCTATATCTAGCACTACTGATTTTATTGCTTGATCTGCATCTAGGTTCGTACTACCCGGCCCTAGGATTGAAATCCCAAATACTATACTACTAACTTCATGAGGTAATACTGTAATCCATTGAGCCGTGGTACGATCTTTAAATAAGAACTTGGAACCTTGACATTAGATTCAGCATAAATCGAGAGAACGTGATAGTCAAAAAAACTCTTCTGATAATCTTCATAATTTTTTTTTGTCGAGTGTAATGGAGAATTGTCGTGCAGAAAAAAAAATCATCTTTCTGAAAGCAATACTTTTCTTGACGTTAAAAAAAAATCAATAAATATTTGACCTGCACTCTTAACACCATCTGTAACTTAGTATAAGTTCACCATTTTAACACCTATAACAGAACAAACCTTACCACCTCTGTGTTGCTGACATCTTAAAATATGACGCAAGACGCTAGTCAGCCGCTTTTGATGGTCTGGACCACTGGAAATATCACGAGATTTGTCACCGAAAAGTATGCTTGAAAAACCGGACTTCATGAGCATGTTTCATTCAATTTTCAGTGCTACTATAGTATAGTATATACTATTCATTTTCTATTATGTTGGAAGTATGAAATATGTTAGGGTTAGGGGATTAGGGATTCGGGTTAGGGGATTAGGGTTAGGGTTAGGGGATTAAGGTTAGGATTAAAGGCAATGAACAGTGAACTGGTTATGTATTAAAAATCATTAACATTTTTTTATATAAAAAAGGTTTTAAAAATCATCGAATAGTGAATTAATGTTTGTAAATTGATTTGTTTCTTTTTAAAAAGCAGTAAACAGGTTTCCTGAGCATTTTCCAGCAATAATGAGTGAATCGTCATTTACGATGGCTCGCAAATGCTTCCGTAGATATCAGACTAGAGTCGTACGGAATAAAGACTATTTGGTGGAAGTCGATTCATCATATTCAGTAACATAGATTTTTAAATCATGACTAGTGTTCGACACCCATACTTTCGAAGCTTATGCCATAACTAGAGCTAGATTTAGTAAATAAATAATAATTAAAAGTTGTTAGCCCAACCAAGAAATGTATCCACTTGCAAAAACTAAAAACAAAACCAAAAAAAAAAAATACTACTATTTTCTACTATAGTATGGTATCTACTATTCATTTTATTCCTTTATTGCATTTTGTGCATTTAAGTACATAAATCACATTTTTGGAGTTGCATTTTAAAATTTTATTTATTATGAATGTCGTTTTGGAGTTTTCAGAAGTGTAGGAGTTTCCATCTAAAGTGTGTGTATGTGTAAAAATGTGTTTACTAATTCCTCGTAGTGAGACAGTGTGTATGTATGGAGAGGGAATATACACATATATACACGCATGCTGACAGAAACACACGAAAATAGGAATAGATCTAAGAACACACAGGGGTCATTAAAACATTAAAAGTTAAGATACCGATAAGGAATTCGTCATTTCTCTCGGTCCAATCTTATATGTTTTATGACACTTCGCGCAGAACTCTTCACTGCCAGTTCAAGGAAGACATTCGGATTACTAACACAAAAAAGAGAATGTCTCATATCGAGATTATTTATCGTTGAAAAACATAAGGAAAAAATTAATTATTTTTAATAATATGTGGAAATCTCCGCTTTTACCTGAAGCCGTTCGCGAAACCAGAAACACGTGTAATAAAATTATAGAAAATAAAGAATAATATTTTTTTTTTAAATCCATATTACAACCAAAAACGTCTGTAGTATCACTCTTCGTTTTAATATACACACTACTCTTGTTGGAACTACTATAACCTCTTCCTTTTATATATATATATATATATATATATATATATATATATATATATATATATATATATATATATAGAATAAAGTTCTCATGAATTTTATCAAGACAAATGTAAGGATTTTATTTTGCTATAAGTAATTAAAAATGGAAGTAAAATTATTCACATTTTTTTTACATTGAGAACGCTCATAAGTATACTTCATATAAATATGTCCGAGTTAATTAAATACAATCATAATTCGAAAACGACTTGGAGTTCGGGTAATGTTCTTCCAGTTCTAAAATCTTTCGAATCTCTACTTTCATGCTAGATATAGCAGATATTGAAAGGAAAATATTACAAAAATTCCATTGACTGACATTTTTTAAAAAGATCTATCTATCTATCTATCTATCTATCTATCTATCTATCTATCTATCTATCTATCGTGGCTTATTTCAAGCTGAAACCTACTGCAGGTTGCAGCAGTTTGTTTACAGTACCTGGTGTTCCCAATACTGCATTTTCTTTCATAGCCTTTTCCGTGTTTTGCATATGACCGTAAGACATCGAAGGTTAAAATCAGGGTTTTGCTCCCACTAAATGAACTGCTTTCCTGGGCTGTCGAGCCCCATCTAACATAAACATCTGTTTTTGAGGTGCGAGTTTTCCTCCTTCGCACATTCTACGGCTTGGGTCTGGTCTTTGTTGTCAGAGGCTATTTGTGACTCATACCACGGAAGCATTTTATAGACCAGTAATGGGCAACCTTTTGCTGAATATGTGCCAACTTAGGGTTTTAAAATCATTCAGTGTGCAAACAGCAAACGTATTTTTATACAAGTCAAGGTCAATATACCTGTTCTACAATATATTTTATATAGTAATATATATTATAAATATACTTTAGTCTATATTGAAATTGAAACAGATACATATTCCTTGTGTTGTAGTAATTATTGATTTGGACTCCGTGATGCCATTACTTATTATGATGTATATTTTTCCTGGTTCATCAGATCACATCTCAGAGATGTGACCTGATAAAGACATCAATAGACTACTCACAAGCACACACACGAGTCCTACACAAAATAGGAAGTGTGTGTATGTGTATGTATATATGTGTGTGTATGTTTGTATATATATATATATATTTATATATATATACATACATGTGTGTGTTGATGTGTATACATGTATATATATATGTGTATACTAATTCCTTCTAATAAGACAGCATGTGTGGAGGGTGAATGTACATACACATACTAACAAAAATGCACACCCAATACGCAAAAACGGAAATAGATCTAAGAATATAGAGAGGTCATTAAAAGATAAGAATACAAATATCTTTCCACACCATTCCTCGGACCAATCTATTGTTTTATTAACCTTTAAGACGAAGAAATTTCTTACTACCAGTCCAAGAAAGACATTTGTGTCACTACTACCACAAAAAAAAAAAAAGAGAATGTTTAACATCCTAAAGCGACATTCATAATAAATATAAATTTAAACTGCAACTCCAAAAATGTGATTTATGGACTCAAATGCACAAAAGGCAAGAAATCATATATAGGTATCAGCCAAAAACTAAACAACAGATTATCCCTACACAAAAGCAACTTGACATTACCAGACAACAGAAAACTCTTTGTATCACAACACATCTTCAAATGTAACGAGGGTGAATTTAAAATTATGCCAATATATCAAACAGACAATTATTCTTACCTACAAATACAAGAAAAAAGCTTCATACACAAATTTAAATCAGCACTAAATAGATCATAACCCCACACACAAAAACACACAACATGCACACATAATGGCCAAATACAGTGGTCAAACCACTCTCATCCATGCGCATACACTCACACGCGGGTATATGTGGAGCACGCATATGTATACACATATTGGCAAAACAATAGACTGCTCACAGGCACGCGCGAAAACCCTACAGAACATAGGAAGCGTGTATGTGTGTGTGTGTATGTATATATGGATGCATACGTGTGTGTATGTATGTGTATACTAATTCCTTATAATAAGACAGTAAGTGTGTATAGAGAGGGAGTGCGCATGTACATGCGCGTACTGGTAATACACATACACATATTGACAAAAAGAAAACAGAAGACAGGCACGGACACGCCCTACACAACATAGGAAGCTTGTGTATGCTTGTGTTTGTATGTATGTATGTGTGTACGTGTGTACGTGTATGTGTACATATATGTATACTCATTCCTTATAATAAGACAGTATGTATGTATGGAGAGGGAATATACGTATACATACGCATACTGACAAAAACACAAAATAATGGAAATAGATCTAAGAACATTCAGGGGTCATTAAAAGATAAGAATATAAATATCTTTCTCACCCTTTCTCGGACCAGTCTTAATTGTTTTATTAACCTTCACGCAGAATTCTCTCACTGCCAGTTCCAGAAAGACATTTGCCTCACTAACACAGAAAAAAGAGAATGTCTAATATCGAGAATATTTAATATCAAAAAACATGAGAAAAATTAATTCCTTTGAATAATATGTAGAAATATCCATTCTTTGCCTGTTGAAGGTCGCGAGACCGGGAACCTATGCATCAAAATTATGGAAAATAAAGCATAATATATATTTAAAAAAAAATACACATTACAGCCATAAACGTTTGCGGTTTCTCTCTTCCTTTTTAATATATATATATATATATATATATATATATATATATATATATATATATATATATATATATATATTTCGTTGAATAATTTAGACATATTCTGTCTACTTATTTTCAATTGAACCGTTTCATATTCACAGAAAAGCTTTTTGCTGGTGTTATTGAAGGACGAGAGAAAATCCATGTGTTGATTACATATTTATTTTATTCCGAGTACTTTCCACATAGCACAATGTCATCATCAGAGTATTGCTTATTAAATATATATATCTGTGTGGGTTGATATATTTATGTTTGTTTCCGTGTGTGTTTAGATGCATATGCGTATGCATGTATGTATGTATGTGTGCATGTGTGTGTTTATATATATATATATATATATATATATATATATATATATATATATATATATATATATATGAGTATATATATGTATATGTGTGCGTATATGTTTGTGCGTAGGTATGCTTTTGTGTGTTTCTGTCTTTAGTGAAGAATGTGTGTACATGTAGGTCCATATGTATTTTTATTTTCTTTCACATATTGGTATATATTTGTACACATGTATGTGTACTTGTGCGTATATAGGTGTATATGAGACATTTATATATATTTTTGTGTTTGGGAGTTTTCTTTTTTATATATCAGATGGTGTTATTTTTATGCGTATATATATATTTTTTCTCTCCCTGTCTGTATGTTTTTTCCTTGTGTTGTTCGTTGATCAATATTTGTTTTTCTGTTATGCCTATATTGAACTTTATCTATTCAAACATTTTTATCTATAAATATTTGCTCGTATAAGTTATATTCTAATAAGATGTTAGAATTCATTTAATAACACTTTCAAAATTGAATATTTCTTGGTGGGTGTATGTTGTGGAGTGATTTCGCAGCGGAGGCTTGTATTCGTACCAATTCGGTCCTAAAATAGGTTCGACGTACAAAACTTTAGGAACTTGATATAATAGGTATTACGCAGAGTAATCTTGTTGTGCTCGCTGATCCTTTCGGATTCGACTAACTGTCGTCCGACATCGACTGACCCTCGTTTCTCTTACTACTCCTACTTATATTAGCTATAAATTAAGTGTGTTTCACCATAACAGTGTATGTGCGTATCATTGTCAATATATGTGTGTGTATGTGCGTGTCTTTGTCGGTGTGTGTGTGTATGGTCACTTGTGTGTGCCTTTCATTGTGTGTGTATGTTGTAGATTTTTTTAAAGGGTCGTGAACATACTTCCTGTCTTGTCGCTTTTTTGCGTGTATATATATCCAAATATGTCTGCGTGTTTCTGTATTATAATCTGATTGTGTATGTATTGTCTTTTGTAAGATTTCATCCTTCCCTACCCATGTCTTCACTCTATATGTATTAGGTTGGTGCAAAAATAATTTCGTTTTCTAACATATGTCACTATGTGAGAAAACGAAATTATTTTTGCACCAACCTAATATATAAATTGTAACGATGTTCAGAGCTGCATTAGATCTTAACGTTTATTCCAACTTAATTTCAATAAATACAAAATAAATAGAAAAACATATGTATTTTTCCTCAGTTTCTTCTTTAAATAATTTTATAATTTTAAACTTACTATAGATTAATTTTAAAATTTAAAATTGATAATTTCGACTTTTGAATTTTATAGTATAATTTAATATTTATTAGTTAGAATGAATTCTATTTTACTGTAACCCTAACATTAAAACATTAAATAATTATTATAACCATAGTTCGTTGTCAAGTTTTTTGCATGTTCATATGCTTGTATTTTGATTGGTCATTCCAGCTTATGTAACAGTGTTTCCCCTAGTGAGGGATGTTTGATTGATTTGAACCTTTTAAAAAAACCCTTTATTATACATTGAACACCATCACTTGATAAGACACCAGAAGTGTTGAAACAAAATGTTTATTTTTGTAGTGATTTTATAACATATTTATGTTATAATTTTCGAATAAATAATTATATATATATATATATATATATATATATATATATATATATATATATATTAAAGAAAAACAGACCCCTTTAAAGTACCATTATAATAATTTATTTCACCAGAGACCTTTTAAAGGACGCCGGATCAGATATCACTTCCAAAAATGAAATGAAACGAAAAAAAAAAAAAACTTATATATATATATATATATATTTGAAGTAATAAGGATTGAAGTGTTTACAGTAGTAATACCCGTTCTCTTGCGTTGTTTCTGCTTCACATTTTCTGTCGGTGGAAAACAAACATTTGTGTTCCACTGTTCCAAATAATTAGTTCTTAGTCTCTGTCTTAATTTCTATTGGTGTCACTTTGGTTTCATAACAACATCTCTTCGACACAACTCGTCCTAATTTGTCTATCGTTGATGAACCTCTTCACCTAATAGGAAGCAGCATACCCGTACGTTAGACGGTGTTTATTTTCGGGAAATGGAGCGTCGCTATTTATGGCGCTCAGCGGGACTTTTAATGAAACGCTTGTAGCTTCTTTATCAGCCAATGATTCCAAAGGATATTACTTTTGAAAAGGCTTTCTGTACACACACACAGAGATTTTCTCTCTGTCTCTCTCTCTCTGTCTCTCTCTCTCACACACATATATATGGCCCTATCTATCTATCTATCTATCTATCTATCTATTAGCCTTTTTATCTCTAAGTCTATTCATATCTCTCTATCCATCTATGTTTATTTACATCTATTTCTTCATATCTATGTCAGACTATTCATATCTATCTCTGTCTATTCATATCTATCTATCTATCTATCTATCTATCTATCTATCTATCTCAGTCTATTCATATCTATCTATCTATAGTCAGGTAGATTTAAAACTTTAATGAAACGCTTATAACTTCTTTATCAACCGATGATTCCAACGGATATTACTTTTGAAAAGGCTCTCTGCACACACACACACACACACACACACACACACACACACACACACACACACACACACACACACTTTCTCAGTCACACACACACACACATATGGTTGTATCTATCTATCTATCTATCTATCTATCTATCTATCTATCTATCTATCTATCTATCTATCTATCTATCCCAGTCTAATCATATCTACATATTTCAGTCGATTCATATCTATCTATCTATCTATCTATCTATCTATCTATCTATCTATCTATCTATGACGGTATGTTCTTACTTGTTTCTCACGGACTGTCCATATATCGATACACACAGACACGATGGATTTATGGATTACAGCTCGGATTGACAAATCGGAAAGCCACGTTCGGATTCCGGCCGTGTTAATTATTAGATTGGTGTAAAAAATAATGTCGTTTTCTCCCATAGTAACATATGTGAGAAAACGACATTATGTTTGCACCAACCTAATACATTCCCTTTCGGGAAATAAATAGGAAAGTTATGAATGCATTTCTCCATCCCAATCTATAGGTAAATAGTAGAAATAGAGGCTATTTTGGAGAAAATCGTGGAAGGAAAGACATTTCATTTGTGATCTCTTAAGTGCGATAATAGCCCTACCTTGCTGCAAGCGACAAAGCTACAGATGACATTTGTTAAAACAGGATTTTGATGGCGTCTCTGCTTCACAACTTGACGAAGCTGATCACGATGCTTTATTCTACTGTCTTCAAAACCGTTTAACTTAATGAAACCTGTCTTATGCCATACCTTTCAGTTTGATGCTTGGGCTTCCCAGGTTTTCTGATCAAAGTTGAGACGTTTCAAGTTGTATTCAAATTTGTCTTTGTAACGTAACAGCTGACGTCTAACTAAACGAGTTTTGTTAGTTGTCCATACAGCACCTTTTTTTGGAAGCGCCTGTACTCATTCATTCTCACAACATGAGCAAAGCACCTAAAATGTATCTTTGGTAGAATGGTTTCAGTACCTTTGATGATGTTATATTCCTTCATTGTTCTACTATTCTTGAACTTGTCATCCAATTTTGTATCAAATATGGCACGAAGACAGCGCATGTGAAAGGCATCATGTTGATTTATGTGCTTGCGCTACAAGGTTCAAGTTTCAGCACCATAGAGAAGGTTTGAGAGAACGACTGATTTGTATATGTCGATCTTTACTCTGAGAGACACGACTTTGATGTTTGATAACCTATGTTTAAGATTACCGAATTGTTTTATTGTTCTCGTCAATATATAACCATGTATTTCTCTAATATTCTTTGACACTCAAATTGCTCTACGGTATTGTCTTGATTAGGCTGAAATGATTAAAACAAATGTCTCAAAACAAATGCCTTCATTCATGCCTGTATGCATTATATTCTATTGCCAGGTGACTTGATTGTAAATTAAAAATTATAAATGAAGCGTTAAAATCAACTTCCCTGTCAAGTGCATGACGTGACCTAAGAGAAACTCTGAAAAAGTATCAGATAAGTGAAATTTAAATTTACGATATCTATCTATCTATGTATGTATATATATTAATTGATTCATCGAGTCTGATAGAAACCTCAGGAAGCACTGGACGGCCGTTTCGGCCTATATTTGGGACTCATCAGCAGTGCGCATCCACTACCGAGGGAATCGAAACCCCGACAGTTAGGTTGGAAAGCGAACACTATGCCAACTGCTCCGCCGGGACTCGGTAACGACGAGATTGCAAATCAGACTCTAAGAAGCGCCGCTCACTCCCACATTCCGTGGTGGAACTCAACTGAAATTCTCTCTGACCATAGGACTGAGCCTATATATATATAGTTATTAAAGCTTTTTAAATTTCGAAAAACGGTAAGAAGGTCTTGGTCATGCTCATAACTGACATCTTTTACAATGTTTCGTCTTTATTTTTTAATGCTTCTATTATTTTGATTCAATTTTTTGCTTATGGATGAGATAACTATCATCATATTTTCCATAAATATGTTGCAGACAGAGGTCGGTAGGTTATAAATGTTTGTTTATATATATATATATATATATATATATATATATGAAGAAATATAGTTTTAAGGCATGCTATATTTATGGGATAAAGTGCTCAATATCAGAGATAGAGCGTATGTAAATATGGAAGTGAACATTCAAGTCAACAGTTAGAGGCCTCTGAGACTTCAATGTTAAAATTTGTATTTATATATATATATATATATATATATATATATATATATGTGTGTGTATGTGTGTATACATACATACATACATATATATATATATATATATATATATATATATATATATATATATATATAAAGAGAGAGAGGGACAAAGAGAGTTTGTTGCATGCTTAACTGCAATCTTCAGGACATATGTCTCATACGCCATATCTCTGATTTTGAGCATATTTTCACATAAATATAGTATACCTTGAAAGTATATATATATATCTACATCTATATCTATATCTATATATATATATATATATATATATATATATATATATATATATATATATGTAAAGATGTATGTGGGTGGGTGTCTGTGTGTAATTGCGTAAAAATTCAGATATAAATAAGATATATCTCTAAAGAGACAATATGTATGAAGACAAATGGAAAACATTTCTTATTAAGGCATTTTCTTTTCTGATTGAATTAAGGCCTTGATAACTTATATCAGAACAAGAAAACGCGTAGGTAAAGAAAGGGCTTCCTTTTGCCTTTAATCACACTCTCTCACAAACAGACACACATACACACACACATATATAAATCTGTGTGTGTGTGTAAGTTTTCAGTTATAACTAAAATATATATTTGTAAAAGGACAATATATATAAAAACAAAAGGAAACTTAGAATTTTATTTTGCAACTAGTATTTATAATCAGAAGTAAAACTGTTGTTATTTTCAAATTTAAAAAAAATTAAAAGACGCTCATAAATATTCACCGGATTAAAAATACAGAAACCAAATACAGCGACGTGAATCATTAAATCAGAAATAGCTTGCATCCCCATAAACTAGTCAGCACATTAGCCATAATTTTAACCCCACATCTTGGAACAATTAGCTCCTCGCATATAAATCTCTGGTGATATTTTAAATAAAAAAAATGTAGACACCAAAAACTAATATGTAATTAGTTTAGATATAAAATCTTTTATATACAAACTTTCTCGTAAGAAATGCCAACATATACTCAAAACACAATTAACTAAAACAAAAATAAAACTACCTATTTCTGTTTTAAAAAATATGCCATTTAATCACTAAATGTGTTCTTTCACCTTCGATAACAATTTGTATTTACCGATGGGCTCTCTGGAAAGTGGTCCTCCCCCAAAATGTTTACCATCAATATTTTTCTTGTTTTAGGTGTTTCTCTATTAATATATTCACAAAACATAGTTTTACCCGATCTTGTCAATATAATTAATAACGACGAACCAACAACAGATTTTGCCTTTGAATCTGAGACTAACAACATTTTGCCTTTCTTAAGTATCATGCTACATAGAACTAATAACGACCTTCATTCAGTTGGCAGTTTACAGAAAATCTACCAACAAGAATGACCTTATCAACTTTTATTCCCACCACTGTTACAGGATAAAATCTGGAATAATTATGAGATTCTATTTAAGTTTATTAAAAATTTGTAGCTCCCAATATTTAGCTGAAGAAGAAATATACATAGAAAATACTTTAAAAAACCACTAGTATCCTCATTATTTAATCCACAATGCTAAGAGAAAGGCATACTAAAATATAATATTATTAACAACAATAACAATGTCAAACCAACACATAATATACTATCTACTAATTCCTTAACATCAACTACACAAAAGAATTTATCCAATCTTAAAAATATCAAAATAATCTCAACCAAATTCAAAATTATTATGGATATGATCAAAACTAAGATTATCCATAACAATAATAATTCTGAAGCAGCTATATATAAAATGAAATGTCATAGCTGCTACTCACATTAGGTTGGAGAAACTTGTAGAATTTAAAAAATAAACGTACCTGTAAACACAAAAAGGATCTTGTATGCAACAATTTATCAAATGCAATAGTTATACATAGAAATAAAATCTGCCATAATTTTCATCTAAAGAATGCCATATTTATTCAAAGAGAAAATAACTTACTTAGAAAATTCTTGACAGTTCTGCTATCGAATCTTATCAAAATCTGCACTAAAGATTATGTCAGATAGCTTTAATCCTGAAAGAATGAATCTTTTTCAGTGTCAAGGTAAATGACTTGACAAATGTTACAAAATTCAGAGGAAAAGGTTGAATTCATAACCTGTTATTTAAAATATGTAATACATGAATATATATATATATATACTATATATATATATATATATATATATATATATATATATATATATATATATATATATATATATATATGATGTGTGTGTGTAGGTAGTAATCCGTTGTTATAATCAAAGCGAGTCCTATTAACACAATACAGAATTTGAAATATTAAATATTAAATGTTAATACTGACTCAAAAATTTTTCGCGCAATTGGAATTAAGATCCAATTAGTCAATGACCATTTTCACCTGCGAATTTTAAAATTTTAAATTCGCACGTGAAAATTCCAATTGTACGATATATATATATATATATATATATATATATATATATATATATATATATATATATATATATATAAATATATATATGAGGCACGGTGGGGTAATGGATAGCGGCTTGGATTGAGGAATCGGAGAGCTGAGTTTGAATTCCCGTCGAATCCAGTACATTCATATACATGCTAATACCCTTAAGAAAGATGGGTAATTAGCAGACTTGGTTATATAGCTTTGGATGTCAACTCTTCTCAGAGAAGGACAACCCTGAATTCAAAACATGTGAATGATCGTTGGGGACCCTGTGCTACGTAGTGCACCACGTCTCTGTATTCGGACCTTCAAAAATGTGTATGGTTCTGCACAAAAGCTTCACCACTATAATCATGTGTCGGGCTGTCAGTTTCCTAGGAACTTATCTGCTTGACCGTCATACTCCGAATTCGATGGGGGAGTCGATTATATATATATATATATATATATATATATATATATAACTGAATGGGTAAATATAGGTAGGTATGCGAGCGATCGTATACAAATACATATATAAACTCTATAGTGTAAGAAAAAAGTGCTCAGTTAAATAGCATAGCTATTTAATATATATATTAAGAAAGATACAGAATACCTTACATTAATTGCACAACTCGGAGTTTCATGCCGAAGCAATTTTCAAGTAATGGAATTATTATACTTATTTTTATTTATATTTGTGTTGACACCGTGTTTTTTTTTTTTTTTGAACTTTTGATTCACATAAGATATATTATTGTTGGGGTAGAATATTATTGGAGTTAAAATATTTAAATGAATTGTAGTTAAAATTTGAATTATTATTATTAGCAGTAGTAGTATAGTAGTAGTAGTACTTTATTTTATTTTATTTCATTTAATATTATTTTATTTTTTTATCACAGCATACTTTGTTCTTGATATCATTAGTTTTCGTTTAGTAATATAATTATCAATTATTCTCTTGATTTTAGTTGTGCCCTTTGATTTTCCAACCCTTTTTTCGGTAGCTATGTTTTCAAAATCAGCATCTCTCTGATTTAGAAATTATATTTCTTATTTGCAAACTTATTTTCAATCTTAAATGTTCATCTGGACTTAAATTCAAATTCAGAATTAAACTATAATTCATCTAAATATTTCAACTCCAATAATATCCCACACCAATAATAATATAATTTGCGGGAACAAAACAAAT
The DNA here is from genome assembly GCA_963932145.1 of Acanthosepion lycidas. Taxonomy (NCBI): domain Eukaryota; kingdom Metazoa; phylum Mollusca; class Cephalopoda; order Sepiida; family Sepiidae; genus Acanthosepion; species Acanthosepion lycidas. Next base: position 17,200,509 of record OZ010596.1, on the reverse strand, counting down.
ATTACTTAACATTTTTTCTTACACTATAGAGTATTTATATGTATTAGGTTGGTGCAAAAATAATGACGTAATAATGTCGTTTTTTAACGTTAAAATACGTCAAAAAACAACATTATTATGTCATTATTTTTGCACCAACCAAATATTTCTATACGGTCTCTCGTTCGTACAGGTACCTATATTTACACAGTTGTTTATATATATATATATATATATATATATATATATATATATATATATATATATATATATATATATATATATATATATATATATAAATATGTAATGAAAAACAAACCACTTTAATGTACCATTACGATAATTTATTTCACCTAAATCCTTTTTTAAGGATTCAGGATCATCAGGTAAATCTTCCAACAACGAATTGAGAAAAAAAAAATGGGATTAGAAATTGGTGGGTAGTGTAATTTTTGTAATTTAATAGAGGTGGTTGAGAGTGGTAGTTAACCAGACAATATAAAGTATAGGGAGGGGTTAATTTTATATCTCTCTTAAGTATGTTTTATATTGGAGTAGGAGGAGTGACAGAAAACTTGACCTCTTTAGATGGTTAATAAAACGGAAATGAATTGTAGAAAATGTATACAAGTGAGTCTTACGGTAAAGAGAGAGATAGGGGGAGGGGGAAAGAGAGATGGAGTTGTTATAATTTTGTTTTAACAAAATTATGTAAAAGATAGTTTACAATGTTTGATAGAAAATTCGATGTCTGAAAAAAATTTTGTTATTAACTTAAATGTTTAATTTTTTAAGTAAAGTTTCAGGACTAAATATAACTATTATTGTAATAAACATTTATCTAGGACATAAAGAAATATTTAAAATCTTAATAGTTTATTCACCCGACTAATTGTATTTCCACAATATAAAAAAAAAAAAAAAATATATATATATATATATATATATATATATAACATCTATTTTAATATTTAAAATTAATTTATGAATGTAATTTATTTATTATATTGGTAAACTAAATTAAAGATTAGGTTTCATTATTTAATAGAATTTGAGGGTAATATTAATTTTCATTTATTCATATATGCCTCACAAATGTATTCATGTGAATCCCTACATACATACGATCATTAAAAAAAACAAAACAAAAAAAAAACATTTGAGATAATTTACACAAAAATTAATTTATCCTCGTACATAAACTATATATACATTTTACAATCTTTATCTATATTTCAAAATATATATAGATTTCACAGTTAAAATTTAATTTTATCAGTGTGATTTTTAAAGGAATTTAGCTAATATTATTACTATTATTAATAGTCAAAGAATGGTATATTTAAATTTAAATTATCAACTTAGAAATGAAACTCCCTTCAGAAGAAAACAAAATTTAAACTATAGAATATTACAAAAGAAGACCCAATATTTCCTTTAAAATCAAGTCATGTACGTACGCACACATATACATACACACACACACACACACATACATATATATATATATATATATATATATATATATATATATATACCTATATACATACACACACACATATATACACCCACACATATATATACACATATACATACATATACAATTCATATATCCATATACAAATCTATATATCAAAAAATTAATCTAACCATTTAATCATCCGTATATATATATATAGAGAGAGAGAGAGAGAGACATACTCATATACACATACACACCCTTAAATAGATATACATTCATATGTAAGCACAAAACCCTACATACAAAACAAAATATAAAAAGA
>OZ010596.1:17191246-17193746 GCA_963932145.1 Acanthosepion lycidas | reverse complement strand
TAAATTTATTAAATAAAATCGTTAATGGTCTCCAGGTGACTCAAGAATCTCCTGCATCTCTTCTGGACGGTCACCTTTATTAAGCTGGTCAATGCAGCCATAAAACTTAGAAAAATTTTTTTGGTCTCTCGATCAACAGCGCCTCATACTAATAGTCAAAGGTGTTGCAGTCTTGGGAGTTAGGTGGCCGTATATTAACGTGTGGAATGGTCGAAGAAATTGTCTGGCAGCCATGACTGGATTCTCCTGCTTGTGTGCCATGGGGCAACATCCTGTTTTCAGACATAGGGTCTTACAGTAGCCACCCTCTTGACCCAGGACAACACTACAGAATCCTCTGCACTGCCCTTAGAATACCAAAACACTCTAAAATATTCTCTTGTGTCGTAAATAGGAAAGGTTGACACACATAGAAAATAAGAAGTAGTTTTTTCCGGAGAATAATATGGTACACGTTTGAGACTAATGTAATAAACAGTAAATTTTATAAAAATATACAGTTACTTTCCCTTAGTAAGAGATGTTGAAATAGACTTAAAACAGTCCATCTTGAAGAGGTGTTCAGCTTCCGGTGCGAATGCCAAGCAGTACAACATGTCGTTTCAGAATTTTTGCGTCATGATGCTCTTTTTTTCACAGGCGGTGCCCAACTGAACCTACTATACTGTGCAGTCGGCAAAATCAAAAGAAACAACGCGCATGCCCGAAATGAAAAATAAAAAATGACGACAACTTACCCATCGCCCCCTTTATAAACATAGGGACACACTCGTCGTTTTAGTTCTAAGAACCGTACAGCAAGACTGAATTATTTGACGCCGAAATATAATATGTATTGTAAACATTACTCTTTTTTTGCGAATGAATTTTGGATTAATTCTTTTACAGAATAATAATAATAATACAATTCCATAAGTCGAAGAAGGAAATGGATTCATGCCTTTCCCGGGTAAGGGGATCGAACGAACCCGACTGGAATTGGAACACTAATTTCAGATTTTTCAATCCTAAACACTATCTATAATACCAGCTGCTCATCCCTTATCTACTCAAATCTTTTCTTATCTCTCTTCCCTCTTTCTTCTGTATTTCTCCCACTCTCCCTTTTCTACATCTATCTATCTATCTATCTATTAGGTTGGTGCAAAAATAATGTCGTTTGTCTTTTGAAGTTGAACGTCAAAAAACGACATCATTTTTGCACCAGCCTAATATCTATCTATCTGTGTATATATATATATATATATATATATATATATATATATATATATATATATATATTTAACATTAAGTGGAATGAGATCTTATATTCCATATGGATCCAAATACATCTGTATAACTTGCGTGCCGAAATCAAATGATTGCTCAGACGTAACAAAGCGACAAACACGATTCATCCCTTTGTTCTTTGTGGCGGTCTGCATCAATCATTATCGATTAGTACACTCTGGCAAATCCATTCTCCCTACTTCCACACAACTGGGCCATTCCGAAGCTTTTTAATCTATTCAATCACAGGCGTGTATATTGTCTTAACTTGCACTTGTTACGTACAGGTCAGGGCTTTTATCAATATTAACCCTCTCACTGTAAGCGTGCACGTAAGTATATCTCGCTCTCATCGCGTGAATTTACACGTACGCAAACTCTCTCTCTCACACACACACACATATATATATATGTATCTACGAATATGAGTGAAAATATGCCAGCATATATATATATATATATATATATATATATATATATATATGCAGCAATCATTCTTTCATGCACATTTCATTGAATACGACAGACCAGGTACTTCTATTTAGTTTTTTTATACAATCTCTCATGCGATCTAATAAGTTTTTTTTCTTTTCGGATGATAAATTATATAAAAACTGTCCGAATGTTCTTTTTATCCGAGCGCTTTCGGCTATACATTTAGCCATTTTCAAGGATTAAATATTTTAAATGTTAAATAAGAAATAGCTTGTTGTATGTTTTATAAAATGTAGATGATGCTATAACAGTATTCGTTTTTTTCTTATATATATATATATATATATATATATATATATATATATATATATATATATCTATATATATATATATTGTGTTTGTATTTAGGCAGTATTTTTTCATTGATGTATGTTCCATTAAATAATATAGACAAGTGTTGTCTATTTTATGTAAATTCTTTTCATATCGTCTGATAAGCTTAATAACATTATCATTAAAAGATGAAAGAAAATTACCATATTGGTGCATATTTTTAAATCCTATCTAAGCTTTCGGCTTACATAAGCCATTATCAAACATGACAATTACATTACAATATGTTAAACAATACACGGACAAAACAATAATGATAGTTTGTTTCTGTTTACATGGAAGATTTACAAGCAACAACAAAGTCATGCATATGAAGAGGCTGGATGCGAAAATCGCACCGCAGCTCATGACGTCACCCAATATATGTATATATATATATATATATATATATATATATATATAT